>JAMPIV010015380.1:0-52404 GCA_024509875.1 Oreohelix idahoensis
TGATAAGTGTGGTGAGTTGGAAAGGTAGAATTGAGGTAGGTATTACTTATTATGTAGATGGGTTGTGATATGGGTTGTTTTTTTTAGGAGGTGTGGATTATGATTGAGGAGGTGGTGGAGAGAGAGGTAGAATTAAAAATTTGTTTGTGAGATTATTATTTGTTTTGGTTTTTATTTTTTTATGTATTAAAAAAAAAAATGTATATTTTTTAATTTTTTTGGTTTTATGTATATTAAAAAAATAAATATATAGTTTTTAGTTTTTTTTTTAATTTAAAAATAAAAAGTAAAAAAAAAAATAAAAGTATTTAGTAAAAATTTGGGGGTTTTGTTTGGTTTAAAAAGAAAATAAAAAAAAAAAAAAAAAAAAAATGGGGGAATAGTAAAGAATATGTAAAATAGTGTTGTATGTTTAAAAAAAAAAAAAAAAATTTTATAAAAAAATTTATAAAAATTAAGTTAATAATTATTTGGTTAGGATAAAAAATCAAAATGTCACTCCTAGTCTCATCTTTAGGTAATGTTAATTGGATAATGGGGATACATATTTGATGGAATGATAAATGGTGAAGAGAATAGAGGTGGGTGTGAATAATAATAATATAGGGGGGATAGGATAATTATGGTGTAGATAAAAGATGTTTAATAACATAATGAATTATGGGGGATTAGATAATAAATTAATAAATGAGGGTGGTGATAGTATTTAGGTAGGTAAGTGAGTATTTGAGAATAGTTTTTTACAAATAGTTGTCGGATAAGTTCTGATTTGATACAAATAGGCAATATTCAAGTGAATTTATAGTTAGGTTATAATAATATAGTGGAAAATGGTCTGTAAAAATAAAAAATTGCACTGTATGGATGAGTCTATAAAGTTGAAGATGGGGCATGTTATCGGCGTATTGTAAATGGTTGTATAAATGTATAATGAGGTAAAAGACAAAGCAATATTAGCATACATCAACATTAACCGATACGAATGAATTTTCTTTTTTTAAAACCATTGTGGACACTGGTGCGATAACCTAACTACAAAGATGGTGATGATCAAATATGTCCTCAATCTTGGTAAAACAAACCTTACCTAGGCCCAACTTGGTAATACCTACCTTTCTCCGGGGTCCTTCCGATCCTAGCTTGAGCAGCACGCCTGTACTATGATCTATCTAACTACCTACACTATCTATTTAGTCTAGGTTAGGCTGACTCCTATTTATGCTATGTAGCGATCTATGAGGTATCTATCATGCCTTTCTATCTAGGAGAACTATCTATCTATTCTATCTATCTACTATCCCATCTATCTATATATGTAACTATCTATCGATCTATCTAGTCGAGCAATCTGACTGACCCAGCTGAGCGAAAATATTTTTGTTTAGTTTGCCCACTTGGAACTGACCATGGTCAAACATTTAACAATAGTAGAGGAGAATTAAATTGTTTTACAATATCAGAATTAGTGCAAACATCTCCAATACTAGTTCCAGATGAAAGACAATACTTTTTTGAAGTCATGATGACAAATACCACAAGCCTTGACAAAACCAAACCAGTATTACCTCATATTACTACTACACAACTGACAGCACATAGGATACTTTTTAATAATATAAGTCATTACAAATATCATATTGATAAATTCTGTACATATAACTTGTAATTAAAATTGATTGTGATTCCTGGTTCCTTTGTATTTGAATCAGGACACATATACATTCATGACAGCAATGAATACATATTGTTATTTGAAAAGTTATCAGTGACTCCTTTAAGATATCCTCTTAGAGTGTTATATGTATGTGAGTGTCACAGTGTTGTCAAGTGTGGTGGAATAAATTAAATTGTTTATCTGTCTGTTGTTGTTATGACTTACACTTCATCATACACATACCCTAGACATACAACGTAGTCATCACACTATTCCAGAATAATTCTGACTGAGGTATACATATGTGGCAGCAAGCAAGGTTATATATAATACACTACTCTTATTAGATATATATACCTTCACAGCTGATCTCAGTCAGTACACTAAGTCCCCTATAAATATTTATAACATCTCACTTCTCCACAATCTATACAAGAAAGAACAAAAATAGAGGAAGCAAGAAAACAGTGAATATGAACTATACTGAAGCACATTAAAAACGCACCACTATTATATATACTGATGCCGAGAAGCTGGCAAAAAAAAGTGTGGGAATGGATTTTCCCCGTGTTTGCCATGCGGTAGAGAGCGAATGGCTGCTGGAATGGAAAGTGCAAGATTCAACCCATGGGTGTGTGTACAGACTACATGAAAACGATGAAAGTTACACGTGCAACACGATTCTCAACAGCTATGACCCTGAAAATGTGTACGCGTTGTGGCAGTATACTCGGTATAAAAAGGCCGTTGAGACAAAACACCCAGTACATGTGTTGAAGATAATGCCACGACTATCTGAAAACGACCGCCAACTGGAATAGACCGTCGTGGTGACAATGGACCATGGTATCACAATGGTTGTGAGACCGAATGAGCAGCGCGGGCCATTGGCATCAAGTACAGAATGGATGATAAAGATTTGCCACCAACCGGGCGGGACGTATTGTAACGTCTCAATGAAGGTCGTGTATGGAAAATTACTTGCAGTTAAAAAGTGCCGCAGGATACAAAGATACTTCGGAGAGGGCAACCATTGAACAGTTACAGACCCCAGGCGCAAGATCTCATATTGTCTGAGTCCCATAAACCTGGAAGTAGAATTGACTCTCCGGCAAGGTCAATTAAAACAGCAAGACAATGGGGGGAGTGTCGGAAGGTAGACATGGGGGGGGGCAAATCCTCTGAATGAGCTACAGGTGGGATTTGGTCTCATCCTTCCAATATAGCCAGGGATCTCTATGGAAGATACAGCGTGCCCCTGAGAACCTGTGTTACAAGAGACCGACCTTAAGAAATGGATAGGCTGTTGTCTCTTGAACTCACAGACATCGATTAGTCAGCTGCGAGCGCTGCAATGGGCAGAGGCAAGGGCATTATCAATGATGAAACTAGACTTCAGTTGAATGCTTTCCTATTCAACCAGACAGAATTAAGAGATTTCAACATATCCATTTGCAGATATGGACGCAAAGAGGTATGCGGGATGTGTAGACGACGGGTGTGATCAATGAGTCGCTTGGTAGCAGATGCGCTGTGTCAATGACAAACGATTTCACGGTGCAGTATTCACATTTGGGAGGATTTAAGAATTCATTCATTTCCACCATCGCTTGCCCTCTTCACGTCTTCCGTTAGTGTAATGTTAATGCTGGTGACATCAATCTGATATGAGAGTTTCTGTATGCCACTGGTTGGCTCCCTGTGCTCCTGCCTCGTTCACAACAATTTATCCAGACTTGCAGCTTCTCCCGCATGGTAACGCACGTAACATTTTTTTGTATTTTTTGGTCCTTTCCTAACCTTGCCTGCACAGAATGCAATGAATTTCGATAACCAATCAAATGGTACAAATTAATGACCAGCATGGGCAATTCTAGTGGAAATGAATAAAGTAAATCCAAATATAGTTTAAACTTGTACACAGCTTACAGAATGTACATTTCACACTCTGTTCCTGGATTATACCAAGGTGGTAGGCCACGTTTAAACAAAAGAATGTGCTTCATACCATATATCCATTATGTTAAGACATCAACTGTAAAGTCTGATGTTTGTTAGTGGTTACATATTAAAGTGACGCCACAATAATTTTTTTGCAATCAATTGTCAAATTTTCAATTTGAAAATTTCAACAAAGGAACAAAGTGAAGAAAGAGATCTTTGTATATAAATAAATTTATAAATTGTACCAATCTGAGTCTTCAGTGAATTATTAAAATTTGAGTTTTTAAAGTTCTTCATTGTGTAGTTAGTTTAATTACATCAACCAGCGGGAGAGTCATAATGTCAAGTAGTTAGTCTGGATAGGTTTTAATCTGGCCCATAGGAAGCGTAGATAGTAGGCATTGTTTCCATCTCATCTAGGAACCTATACAGCTTGACTATACCTTTGATGTCGATACACCCAATACTCTTCTTCAGGAGAGTGGGGTATTTCTTGTAAGAACAGTCCCTCTTATCTAAGGCACATCCTGGTATCATCCTGATACATCTATGTTTGTTCAGGATAATATCACCATCATTATATCCTTCCTCTCGCTACAACAGCAACATGCCTGCCCCTTTAAGTTGTTCACCGCCACTGGAAGAAGTACATCCGGATAAAACGTGAAATGCCTGATTTAAAAAAAAAAAAAGCATTCTTAAAAATTACCCAAGTTCGTTTCAAGAACGCTAAGTTAGGAGACATTGCCTGGTAAAGATTAGCAATAATCTGCACGATGGAAGCTGATGGTAACTCCAGCTACCACTGCATTATCAATAGTAATACACAAATAGATGCAAGTTTGAAAGCAACAGCCTTTCGTATTATTCTTAGTTTAGTTTATTCTCTTCTAGGATATCACAAATGTCAAACTATCGTATTATGCAGGTCAATCAATTATTTTTTAAAGAATGCGGATCCCATCACTTTATGCACATGAATCTGTTTAATATTTTCTAACCCGTTTCTCCTCTTATTTAAATCATGTATACCGGAAATGTCGGCGTCTGTGGCCTAATGGATATGAACGCAGTTTCATAATCCAGATATACTAGGTTCGAAACTTGCTGCAGGCGGTTTGGTAGCAGATCGCTTTGTGTGGATTTTTAACAATGGTATAAGCGCCGTACCGTTCAGAAAGCAATGACAAACTACTGAATGAAAAAATTGCTTAGAAAAATCACAAACAGCCAATAAAAGCTGGAGTTGATTGCCACGTCCTGTAAAGGATAAGCTACTAACTTTATACCGGAAATACCGACTACCAATTGATTTTGTGCTTACAATTATGGGATTAAACACAAACCCACCTGTAAGCAACGTCTTGTAAAACGATGCTAGCGAGTGGCAAACAAAAAAAATCTTTTTTTTTTTTTTTCCTTCCCAAGTCAAATTGATAGAACAACTAGACCTGTATGAATTAGAAAATCCTACACTACTGAACATTTTCTTATAACAAGTGCATACTTACTGTGGAAAATCAGTTTTCGTTCAAAGCTAGTGTACCTTAGGGCAGGGGTTCTCAACGTTTGTTTGCTCATGGCCCCCTTCTGAGCCTCATTTACCTCTGTGACCCCCCTCAGAGTCGCTGTCAGCTGGGAAAAAATGTACTTTACCATGTTACTGTGCCCCCCCCCCCCTATAAATATGGCATGGCCCACGTTGAGAACCACTGCCTTAGGGTAAAGGTAGTCGCAAAGCCGAAACTTCTGTGTGTGAGTGGGGGGGGGGGGGGGTTAATGTGAAGTATTAGAGACTTCACTAAACTCTTTTAGCTTTATGAAGCAGGGTTATCTGTTGTCTTCCTCGCTGCCCCTTTGCCTTCCCAAATTTAAAAGCAGGTTCAGGTATCCACAAGTTTTAAACAATTTTAAAAAAAAATTGCCTCTTTTTGGCGAGGCGGGCACTCTCTTTCAACCTAGACATAGGGTGTGTCGGTTATATTAAAGCGCCTGTCCAAATATAAAAGACCTTGTGGTCTTGTTGATATGTATATGATTTAAACAAGACGAAATATGTATGCTTGCGTGAAATAATATAGGCACATTAGCTTGGCTGATTCCGTTCTCAATATCTGAATCCGCAAGTCAATTACAGTCATGCCAAAATTTAACACACTGTAGACGTTGGCACTAATCATTGAAATGTTATGGTGTTGTAAAACATATTCCTTAATTATAAAAAGATATTCAGAATTCAGTTCACGAACAGTGATAAAAAGACCACGTAGTCTCCATGTGGCATGAAATCATGTGACCTTTCAAACAGCCTGCACAAACCGTTATTTAAAGAAAGGAGAGAGAGAGAGAGAGAGAGAGAGAGAGAGAGAGAGAGAGAGAGAGAGAGAGAGAGTAGTGTATGAACTATGAAAAATACGGCGTGGAAAATGAAGCTTGTTCTCAAAGTGTACACAAACTTACCAACTGAGATCAAATTTTAACTCGGACTCTAAATTTTCACCAAAGTCTTAAACAGAAAAATTACCAGTAATCAAAATCGGTCCAGTGGTAATTGAGTTTTTTCTTGCAAAAGGTAGATAGACAACATGAAATTAGTAAGCCTTTTTTCAATTGCAAACACTCTAATGAAACTTTGTTACGACAAATTTCTAGATTTATTCACTTGATGAGCAGTAACGCTATATTTCATATTAGATACAAGGGATAAAGAAAACAAATGTAATCCTTTCAGATAAATGCTCATCAATACCAACTTAGGAGATACATCTATCTATATCCGAAAGCCATTAAAAAAATTTAAATGCAGTGTGGTTTGAGCGTTTCTTCTCGAGAGAAAGTTACCGGGTTCCAAAACGTGACGCATAAGTCTACACATCTGTAAATGGGTGCCTGACTCTGCACTTGAGTTAAAAAAGGCAAAGATAGCGAGAAACCGGTGGCCCCCACCTCATATAGCTGAGACCTATAATAGTGAATATCTAACAAAGCACTCCATTACACCAGTATCTGCTGTAGAACTACCTTTACCTTCGTAATATTTGGTGGGTCAGCAACATACAATTATTATTAAAATTAATATATTTCGTCAGTTCAAGCCACAACTGAGGTAGACTTCGTTTCTGATGATAAATGGGCCACATTAGAAAATAATAATAGGGAAAGTTTGGTGAATGAAAACACACTGACATACTTTATATAAACATTTTAATATATAAACTATGATACGGTCCACAACAGTCAACTGTACCCTGGAATGATATATTTTTCAAGTGAATCCTAGATCGACTCCCATTCAACATAAATACCTGCAGTGAGACTTTTTTTTTTGGCTTGAGGGTTTTGCCTTCTTGTGTTGAAGCACATTTCTTTCAACCTAGACTTAAGTCCTTTGGTTTTATGAGAGAGCAAATGCCATTCAAAAATAAGAGAATCATATCAACTGATACAATGATATAATGTAGAACCTGAAAATGACTAGCTTCTATCAGCTAACATGATGAAGCCCTGATAAATGTTAATCCTAACAAGGCCTGCTAGCTCTTGTAGCGGTAAACATTATGCCCTGAAAAGGACTAACAGTATCTACGTATTTGCATGATGAAGCCCTAATAAGGACCTGTCCTGAAAAGGACTGCTAGTTAAGAGAACGCTGCCCGGACCTCCTCGGTGTTCAGCGATCACAAAATGTGTATAAAATTTTCAATCTCGCGATGTTCTACATTTGTTTTTGTATTTCTCTCCTGTGTGGAAAAATCCACTGTTCGTGAAAGAGAGAATGTCACATTAAGAAGGTGTAAGACTTCGAAAAGGATGACAGATTAACAACGATGCCAGCGCATATGTGTTATTTTTCTTCAAAAAGAGGAAATTATCACGGGAGAGGTGGTTTACCACGAAGCTCACCTTACTGTAGCACAGAAACGTATGACTTTGAATATGTTAGGGAGTTTATCATTGTCACGAACTTCTTTTCGCCATGTATTTTCAGCAGGCTGGGATATTATTTTCTTTGTCCATTGCCAGGTCGGTGGGTGTGTCAGTTGGAAAGAGAGGGAAAAGAGGAGGAGAGAGAAAGACACAGAGAGAGAAAGAGAGAGATATAGACTAAGCGGGCAATTTTCCTCTTCCTTGCATTTCTTCTTTAATGTATTCCTCATACTTCAAGTAGTCTGATATCGATTTTTCTTCTTAAAAGAAAGGGGAAAAGAAGAAAACAAAATCTTAACATCACCATAGCATGAATCCATTTCAAGGTATTCTCCCTGAAAGCTAGCACACTTTTGCAACGGCTAGACAATTTAGAAAGGCTTTATCTAAAATCACACCCAATGTAGGATCATTGTTGCTTTGAAATCTCTGCCTTCTTACAAGTACGAGGGGCGTTCAGAAAGTAATGCACGTCGTTTTTCTCAGGAGCTGTTTATTCAAAAAGCATGAAATTTATACACAATATACATGGATATGTCATGTAAACATCGTTATTATTCAACATAATCCCCATCAACTTGTACGGCTTTATGCCAGCGTGAAACAAGTGCATGTATTCCTAGCCCGTACCAGATTTTGTCTTGATCATGTAGATATTTCTTCGCTGCATGAATCACTCCTTCATCACCTTCAAACCTTGTCCCACGGAGTGCATCTTTAAGTGGACCAAATAGATGAAAATCAGAGGGTGCCAAATCGGGACTATAGGGTAGATGGGGTAGTACAGTCCAACCCAATTTGGTGATTGCTTCCCGTGTTGCCAGACTTGTGTGAGGGCGCGCTTTGTCGTGAAGGAGAAGCAGGTCTGCTGGATTCTTGTGCGGCCGAACTCTGCGAATACGTTGATTGAGTTTTTTCAATGTCTTAATGTAAGCTTGCGAATTGATTGTCTCTCCTCTTGGCATAACGTCCACAAGAATCACACCTTCAATGTCCCAAAAAACAGTGATCATGACCTTTCCAGCTGAAGGAATTGTCTTGAATTTCTTTCTTCTTGGTGATTGCAGATGATGCCACTCCATTGACTGTCTTTTTGTCTCAGGTTCAAAATGATGTGCCCAGGTTTCGTCACCTGTAACGATCTTAGCCAAAAAGTTCTCTCCATCAGCATTGAAACGCTCCAACAATTCAGAAGAAATTGCTTTCCTTTGCGATCGGTGGTCATTTGTGAGACTTCGAGGAACCCATCTTGCGCAAACCTTAGAAAATCCGAGAGTTTTTATAACTGCATTTGCACTACCAATGCTGGCTGACAGCTGTAAGGCCAATTGTTGAGTAGTGATTCGCCTATCAGTAAGAATAATGCTCTCAGCGCATTTCAACATTTCTGCGTTGGTGGCTGTGGCAGGACGTCCACATCGCGGCCGATCATGCAGCTCCGTATCTCCAATTCCTGATTCTTTGATTCTCTGAACCCAGCGACTGACTGTACTCCTGTCGACTGCAAAACTTCCATACACATCACATAGAGGCTTGTGAATATTCACAACAGTTTCCTTCTCTGCAACGAGAAATTCTATCACAATTCGCTGTCTATAACGCAAGTTGCTAACACGCTCCATTTCAACGGTTTAGGGCAGCCGTATTATTTGGCCGGTTGCGGTGCAATTTGGTGCACACAATTGGCACATGCCATGTTTGAAGTGTGCAAAATTTCATGCTTCTATCTTCACATTATTATAGTCCGTTCGGAAATTCGTGCCCACAGAAAGCGTCAATCTTCTCCAAAACTGTCTGTTGTATGGACATGAATTTTTGCATGCAGTCTTAGATTTTCCATGCAGTTAAGATTTTGCGATCATTACATCCACAGTTTTCGCGAAATTTGCAAAACGGCGATTTTCTTTGATCTTTTTGGAACATTTGCCTAAATCTGCCCGCAACATTAATTCTTAAGTAAATCACAACATTTGTGCGACAAGACGGTTCAAAGGCGTGTCCTAAATGTGTGATTGGTTGTTCACGTGATTTTGATACGAGGAATGATGATCTGATAATGAACAATGATAGCAGTAAATCATCAGGAAGCAATGACGAATCGTAACTGTTTATGTGTTATTATAGATTGGCATATGAAATTAGTTTATCACAAACGAAGGAATGCGAACGACGTGCCTCATTCCGAATCGGACGACTCCAATAAGTTCACAACAGTTATTGGTTAGATAAACTGCAAGCCATCTCGCTGCCAGTAATCTTCTTCTTCACATTTAGCCCAGTACTCTGTGTCTATTCGTGAAAGGGCCTCACGAGTCATGTCTTTAACATCGCACATTTTAAAAGTGGTGTTCTGGGCGGCCACTTGCCCTTTAACTCTAGCCCAAACCAGCTCTATTGGGTTAAGGTGAGAATGATAAGGTGGGAGTCGAAGAGAAACATGACCCTGCTCTTGGATAATTTTATCAATCAGATACACTTTTGTCTTATTCCTCTGTCTCACAAGCTGCAACAACTCTGGTTTTAAATAGCTGTTGTCAGCGAAGATGTTTTCATTCACAAGCCAACTCCTGATTTCGTCTTTCGTGCTTGCCGAAGTGGGAGCTTTATCCTCCGGCGCTAGAACATTATGATAGGACGCATTATCCATCACCAGGCAAGACGGCCTATCTAGAGTCGGGAGGAGTGTATACACTATCCAATCTCTAAAAATTTGCCCATTCATTTCACTGTAGTAGTCCCTACCATCTACAGACTTTGATTGACATGTAGAACTGAATGATAGTAAGGTAAGATCTACGGATTCACAAACAAATGACTGAAATAAGAAAAAGTAAACTGAGAACAATTAAAATACAAGATAGATGAACAATACGTAATGGCTAAACATATAATATTGACCAACACCAGATAGCAGACAGAATAGTTATGAGTAATCTCAAGTCTACATCTGCTCGAAGTGGAGATGGATCAAAAATGTCCCTAAAAGAACGGCTTTAGACTTGCGGTCATTTGAAAAGACATGACAAGTCTACAGCTCCCGCCATCCACCCACATATATACCTAACAGACATAAATATACATAAAACATACATAAAAGTTACACATTACAATAGGGCACGCCAGTAAGTAATCCTGGGGGAAAAAAATTTTTTCAATACACAGGTACTTAGCTTAACGGCCAAAAAAATCCATCCTCCCAGACGTCCGTATACACCAAGAGGCTTTGATGGAAAGCAGACTCGTGACTTGAAGTGTTCGTTTGTCTTCAACTACCATGGGTGGCAGTCCAAAATACTCAGTTCCAGGACATAGATGCCTTGAAAGAAAAATCTTCAACCGACAGCTTCACAAGGCATTCATGGCAGCCGACATCTTTCTGCAAAATTCGCCCGTTGTCAGGACAACCGTCAGTCATGCGCAGATCAGCTGGAACTTATGCAAATTTGCCGTACCGGCAAAAAATTCGTTGAATAACTTGAAAAGCTTCTCCTTTCTTTCCCGTTCCACTTTGATATTAGTTACAAACAAGTTCATGACAAGTCGAAATCCCCATTAAAGGACACCATCTCTGTTGCGGGTCTCTTTTAGTATTATTTTGGATGGTTAATAATCTTGAGTATCGTGCTTATGGATGTTTGCGAATGGTTTGGGGTTGTCAAGAAAATTACAGTTCATGCACGGACTCCAACACCTGGTTGATTTTTGGGTCCACGAATACCGGCATATTTATTATGACATTAAACAAGTTCATTTGACAGCATGAATTACATTACTAAGTTGAAAAGTTGAAGCTCCTACAGTCCTCCTTGGAACATCACACATCTGGAATATTTACTATGCAGTGCCATCATGGATCACTGAAGTATCGAACCCCAGACGTGGAGTTAATATTTATATATTTACTAATTGCGATAGCAATACTTCTTTGTGAAAATACTTCCTCGAACTCAATCCTTCTGTACGGAATCATATATAATATCAGTGGCGACCTTCGTACAATACACAGCCACCTAGAAGAATAAATAACTTCTATACACAGCACACAAACGTTTGTGAATGTTCCCCACACTTTCTTTCTCCGCCACCAAAAATTCAATTACAGCTTGTTATTTGTAACGCGTGTGGTACACAGACGCCATTTTCACAGACTACTACAGCGGCGCTATCTGTTGGACGACCGTGCAATTATGCACATGTACGTGGGAAACATCAATGTTACTACGTGTAAATTTTCACTTTGCTATCTTTATTCTGGGATGAGAAAAAAAAATGTGGGCATTACTTTTTGAGCAACCCTCGCGCGTGTGTGTGTGTACATACATACATGCATGCATGCATGCATGTGCATGCATACATACATACGTACGTACGTACGTACGTACGTACGTGAAGCTGAGACGCTCGCGAGTCATGACCCACGTGGGCCCCCCCCCCTTAGAGGGTAAAGGGGTATATAGGGCCGAAACCCTTGTCGGACGGGGGGACTACTTCTAATGCTCAGATTGCTTCCTGTTGTATCGCTCTGTAAAGAGTGTCCTATCATATATATATATATATATATATATATATACATATATATATATATATATATATATATATATATATAGATATATATATATATATAGATATATATATATAAATAAAGTAGATACATTCTGATAACGTGCAATACTACATACCTCAGTTGACAGCAATGGCAACAGCCACAATAAAAATATATCTCGTTCCTGAAGTGTATGTAATTTAATATGACGAGTTTAACACACAAGAGGGTTAGTGTGTTCTAGTGTTAACATGCAAAGACATAGCTTGTCAACAACAATGCCTCACATGTGCAACACTTCGTTACGTTTCTCTCAGCTATTAAAAGAAAACACGTGGGATTTCGAAAGAAGGAAAAATACGCCCATAAGTCTCTTTCATATATTCAGCTTGGTTCTGGCTCATGAAACAATTGGGTCAGAGTTTTTACAGAAAGGGCGATGCAAGGTGAAAATATGTGTATATAATAATGATGACTATCTGGACAGGAATGCAACACAAACATCCAGTTGGGCTGCAATCGTAATGTTATTTATTGCCGGCCAAAATATATAGCTTAACCTGTGTTTAGAAATACTATATACAGGCAAAACTTCACCGGTCTTAAAAATACATGGAACTTTTAAAGCTAGTCACTTTAAAAAAAAAAAAAAAAGTTGGAAAGAAATGAATTCCATTGCGTTCTCATGTCACGAGCTTTTGTCCCGAGTCATTTACAATACCGTATAACCCAATATCATTATACGAGGGACGGTCAAAAAGTAATGCCTCGTAATTTTTAATTTCATTTAATAGGCAAGAAAACAGGTAAAATTCACATTGAAATTTAGCCCCAAGTCTGAACTTAAAAAATTTATTTCTCAATGTAGTCTCCGTTATTTGTTACAGTTTTTGTCCATCTTCTCACAAGGGCATGTATCCCCGCACGGTAAAAATGTGTGTCCTTTTCCCTAAACCACTGGCGTACGGCGCGTTTAAGGGTCTCGGTGTCCTCAAAGTGATGTCCGCGAAGATCTTCGTTCAGTGGTCCAAACAGATGGAAGTCAGAAGGTGCAAGATCGAGACTGTAAGGGGGATGTGGTAATAATGTCCAGCCAAATTCTGCAATCGCATCAATGGTGCGTTTAGCGGTGTGTGGCGTGGCATTATCGTGCAACAGTAGTGCAGTTCTCTGATCTTTTAATGGGTAAAGTCGCCGAAGACGACCTAAGCTTCTTCAAAGTTTCAATGTAACGGTCTGCATTCACCGTGTTTCCCTGTTCCAAGAAGTCGAGAAGAATCACACCCTTCTCATCCCAAAACACGGAGGCCATAACTTTCCCTACAGATAGTGAACTTTTGAACTTCTTTCTTGTCGGCGATGTTGTCTGTCTGTCAACATTCTGGGTACCCACTGTCGTGAATTATTCTAATCCCCATATATAAATTAAAACGTAAATGCAAAGCCTAACAAATAAATTTAATAAAAGGAAAGAAGAATGGTAAAGAACAGTGCTGTCACAATGACTGTACTCGAAATCCCCCTTGTTTTCTACTTCGTCTGCAAATTGTAACGCTTTCACGTTGATAGTAAAAGCCTACTGTATTATTACCCGCTTTCTTCAATGAAACGTGTACTGTATTTCTTGGAAAAACCTTGAGGTACGCAAGCTGATCAATGACCTAGATTTAATATTTCATTCATTCCATACACGGCGTAACTAAAGACAGATGGACTAAAGGATAGAGAGAAGGGAGAGGCAGAAAGCCGAACACGTGCAACACTAAACACGCGTCGCGCGATACACAATTGCTGCCATCACGCGTGTAAGGCCACATGCACTGACTTTATTTCAAATCGACAGTGATAAAATTCACTACCCTTCCCAGAGTTAGGTTTTAAAATCCTGAAAAACGCTTATTAGGAATTATGACATTATACCGGTTTACGTTTGAAAACATTACAGTACCCAGACAGCACATCTTCGAAACAGGAGGTAGAAGAAATTGCATATTTTGAACGCAGCATATTAGCTCTATTAAATATATATATATTTGGGTTCCTTAGGGTTTGCTGACAAAGAATATGTAAAACGTTACGCAAATAGTCTAGGAATTACCAAGTTATGGCCAAAATAAAATAGTGGGGGTGCCTGACAGCATGAAATCATTTCTGCTCATAAAATTTTTTTATAACGTGTTTAAAAAAACATTACGTACGGAAATAGCCTACCATGTTAACTCCTATGTGATTGGAGCGCAACAAATGAAAGACTAAACACGATTGGTCGGACTATAAATACTATCTTGTGTTGTCAGGGGAAACGTGAGAAAGGGGTACTTTTTTGAAAAGATGTGTAGACGTGGTGTGATTGGGTAGAGCTGCGAATATACACAATTCAGAGCGTCTATTCATTGCCAGTCAACGAAACTGTTTATTATTATTTCCATGAATTGTGGTAAGCTTGAAATATTCAATATCTTTTAATGAAAATTGAATGTAAATTGATAATTTATGTCTGTATATATGTGTGGTTCAGTAGCGAACATGATGTAAAGCCTATAGGCTCCAGCCTGAACAGAAGGTGTCGGAGGAAAGTAAAACTGCATGGAATGGCCAAACAGTACACTGACACCTAGATTATTAACTAGAAAGAAATAATGCTGGAATTGCAGAGGCGTAGTAACCATTAGGGAGGGAAATACTGGTATAAAGTGTTTCAGATGAAGCTGACAGTTGGCCTAACGCTCTGAACTCAATGTTTGTGATGTATTGTGCTCAGTGTAAAAATAGAGTATAAATTAGTTCTGACGTAGAAGGTACAACCTTCTTGTTTCAGGGACCGTGGTCTTAAAGTTATTGAGCAGCACCTGGTCAGAGCTTTGCTGAATCCAGAGTCGGACAGCATACTCCTTGGTCCATTTAGCTATCAGTGAGGTGTCTCCAGAGCACAGGGGAGAAATCGAGCAGAGGAGTCTTTTCCTGCCGCCATCACGCAAGATAAGCTGATGTGGCCAGCTGAGCTCAACATTATGTACCCCATCTTACAATGACAATATAAACTAAAATTAAGAGGGGAATTAAATTGTTTTAATACCAGGAACTGAGAACATCTCCAATACTAGTTCCCATAGAAACAAACTATTGAAGTCATGATGACAAATACCAACAGAGCTTGAACAAAACAAAACCAGTATTACCTCATATTACCACCACACAACTGACACATAGGATACCATTTATAATATATGTCACTACAAGAATCATATTAATAAATTCTGTACATATAACTTGTAATTAAAATTGATTGTGATTCCTGGTTCCCCTTGTATTTGAATCAGGACACATATACATTCATGACAGCACTGAATACATATTGTTATTTGAAAAGTTATCAGTGACTCCTTTAAGATATCCTCTTAGAGTGTTATATGTATGTGAGTGTCACAGTGTTGTCAAGTGTGGTGGAATAAATTAAATTGTTTATCTGTCTGTTGTTGTTATGACTTACACTTCATCATACACATACCCTAGACATATAACGTAGTCATCACAATATTCCAGAATAATTCTGACTGAGGCATACATATGTGGCAGCAAGTAAGGTTATCTATAATACACTACTCTTATTAGATATAGATACCTTCACAGCTGATCTCAGTCAGTACACTAAGTCCCCTATAAATATTTATAACATCCCATTTTACCACACCCACCGTGCACAAACTTTTGAATAACCCAGGTCTTTAATGATGTTCTGGACACTGCCTTTACTAATGGACAACATGGAAGAAAGTTCATCCAGTGTTACCCGACGGTCACCACGAATGATGCCATCAACTCGATGAATGTTGTGTGGAGTCACTGCGGTAGACGGACGGCCAGTCCGCTTTGCGTCAGCCATTGAGGATTGACCTACTTCAGCTTCGTCACAACGATGTACCCAACGTCGGACAGTGCTAAAATCCACTGTTGAATCTCCATAAACATTCTTCAAACGTTCGTGGATGCGAATTGGGGTCTCGCCTTCAGCATTGAGGAATTCTATGACATAACGTTGTTTTAACCGAACGTCTTTGGCAGCCATTTTTAAAACTGTTACAGTGGTGCCACCTGTTACTGAAACAGGTTGGTAATGCTATACAGTGCAGAAGAGTGTTTGAGGAATCCTGCTAAATTTACAAATTGCACACCGATGCAGTATTTACACACATAAAAAATAGGAGGCATTACTTTTTGACCTTCCCTCGTATATAAAATCCCAGCTTTTTCTGTCACTAACGCTAAGGGATGAAACTTTGGTTGAAAGTTAGACATTAATTGTATTGTTTCCATTATATGTACTCTCCCGAAAATAGTAACACTCGACAAAGAAAAGTGCGCAAAGGTTGGTGTGCACAAAAATATTTACAGGATGTGTGATCCCTTATACACACATTGGGATCCTCGCTGCTGCTACGTAGTTTGTGTACTGTGGTGATGCACAGTGGTATTTTTTAATACTTTTGAATAAGTAAAATTGCCGTTAGGTATTGCTGCTTTTGAATTTAATTCCCGTCTTATGATGGGCGTTTACACTAGTATTATCATAACTTTCCTTTGTGCTACTTATAACGCATGAAGCCACCAATGTGGCAGGACCCCTTGTAGGAAACCTGCCCCAAGTAGTCGCATGCTCTTGCAGCTGTGGTTTCTGCGGCATTTTGTTTTACATGATGAGATTGCTAGCCCCAAGCTCTATAGAGCTCAGAAATAAATTATTTCAGTGCATTTTTCACTATTTTGTTGTGGGAATAACTGTCTATCTATGCTGCATATTTTCATTCACCCTTCAGCTCCCCGTGGAGCACAAGCCCTCATGTCATGTGCTATCCGTTCAAGGTCTTTCCATAGCTTCTTTGTCCGCTTTATATATATATATATATGACCACTTCCCTCACCCCTGTTTTTTTTATTCAATCATTATTTTCTCTTTTCGCTCCTTATGCAGCATGTAGCAACAGTGCAGCTGGCCACCTTGTAAGAAGCCTGCATCAAATCATTTACGTGATTTTTCAGGTGAATTATGTAGCTATTTCTTCTACCTGATGAGGTTACCTGCCCCATGCTTACTCACTTAGCCGTTCCTCTTCTACCGTGAGGTGTAGAGGTTTGTAAGAGAGAGCGCCATACTATTCTATCGGCTGTCTTCCTCCTGGCTTGGTTCCATTCTAGTCCTCGGTCTTTCAAAGATTGTCTAATGTTGTCCTCCCAGCGGACTTTGTGTCGTCCTGGAGGTCTGGATCCCTGGCTCTTAGTTTCCCATGCTTGCCGTGGTAGCCGATCTTCTCCAATTCTGCAGACATAGCCAAACCATCTCAGTTGGCACTGCTCTACTTGGGTCTGCAGGGGTTGGGTTTTTAGGCTTTGACGTATCGTCTGGTTGCGGACTATGTCTCTTCTAGTTATTTCAACCACCTTCCTCAGATACCTCATTTCTGAGGTTTGGATCTGGCTTTTGTGGGTTGTAGTCATTGCCCATGACTCGCATCCATATGTCAAGACTGGGACATAGGTGGAGCGGTATACAGCCATCTTTGTCTTCTTACCAACTTCTCTTTTGCTGAGGAATCCTCGATTTATGGCTTGAAAAAGTCTCCCAGCTGCTGCTCTTCGGGTAGCCAACTCTTCTTTGATGCCTCCCTTCCGGTCTATGACAGCTCCAAGGTATTTAAAGTGGTCGACCTGCTCCATGACCTGTTCTCCCAGCTTAATCTGATGTCTTCTTTCCTCTCGTGATATCACCATGGTTTTTGTTTTCGACCTGCCCCATGCACAACCTCATATTAGTCGCCTCCTACGAATTTCTTGAGGAAGCAGTATTTATATTATTTCACTGTTTCCTCGTTTATATTATTTCACTGTTTCCTCGTTTATATTATTTCACTGTCTCCTCGTTTATATTATTTCACTGTCTCCTCGTTTATATAATTTCACTGCCTCCTCGTTTATATTATTTCACTGCCTCCTCGTTTATATAATGTCACTGTCTCCTCGTTTATATTATTTCACTGTCTCCTCGTTTATATTATTTCACTGTCTCCTCGTTTATATTATTTCACTGTCTCCTCAAAGTTCCCCGCGGAACAATTTGGACAGCTGCTTATCTATATTGTAGAAGCTCCATAACTTACTTCATGAATGAATAGAACATTTTTCCAGACTTAAAGGCCTTTTATATTTGGACCTGCGCCCTAATATAACCGACTAGGTTCAACGGGACGCGCCTCGCGAAAATGAGGCAATTTTTTTTTTAACTTACTTCATTTTTTTCCTTATCTGGTCTTTCAACAGTTAACTTGTAGCCTCTTTTCTGCTGGCTGTCTGGGATATTTTGTGGAGTTGGTCTAATTATAATTTACTCAAAATGTTCTATTTCTTCATTTGTTTTTTTAATATTGATAAGCAAGTTTCAATTCTCGTCTTGACGAGCCAATTTGCATGCTTGTATTGCCCTGTTAGCTTGTTCAGGTCTCTCGTATTTTCTTTCGCTGCAACTGCCTCTGCCTCTCTTGCAGATCACTATATGTTAGATTGTTTCTTTTACCCCTTTGCACGCTTCTTTGTATATTTCATGAGTTCTGGCTTTGAAATTTCTCGTTCTGCTTCTTTTTACATCTGCTTTCCAGTTTATTTTGTTCGTCTTTTTATCAATCATGTATTTTTTTAAATTCTTTCTGTTTCTCACTTTGTCGATTCCAGAACTCGGAATGCTCTGTAACAGCTGGTTATACAGCATTTCACTTAATTTACAGATTATTTGACACGATTCGGCTACCTCAGAAAGTAGATGTTATACTACCGAAAGCTGCAATGTTAGTTTGCTGAGTAGCATTGTAACGAGATGACTAACGAATCAATATTCTGTTTAGATGATACGTGGTGTTATTCCTACATACTTTCTTCTCTTCGCATGTCACGCTCTATTTCTTATGGAATTGTCGTGAGGTGGTTTAAGAATATGACTGATGCAATTAAACTGCGAATGCGATGCTTGATAGTAGACATATAGTTTCACAAATGTGAAGGGAAGGTCTTGTATGACAGTCAGGAGAGGAGGTATATATTAAATCTCTTAATTAAAAAAAAAAAAATTAGTCGGCTCTAAAAATTAAGATAACTGGCCATACAGGATATTATGACAAATAATGTAGAAACAAGCTGTAGACTGTGAACTGACTATTAAGTGTCTTACCTGGTATAAGTCACAGGTGGCTCCATAGCTCGGCACAATGCTGAGTCCAAGGTTGTCCTCATCGCTACGGAAAAGGGTTAAAACCACTTTACGAAAACCTCTAGGAACTTTGTAATCATCTAAACTGTGCTGTCTTGTTGCTCCTTCGTATTCAGAAATCTTCAGTTTGGGGTCATTAGACCGATGACTTTCTTCAGCAAGTTGTTCTGGTGGTTGCACGCTGTGTAGGTCAGCACGAGAGGACAGTTTTCTAGGGAGTGGTATGGGTGCTGCTTGTCTCTTAGCTTCTGTTCGTGGAGATGGGGAAGGATGATAAGTTTTCTCATTCTTGATCTCGTTGTCTTTTTCTTTGCGAAAGATAGTGAGAACAACGTTATCAGGCATTTCCTGGAAGAAGGCAATGCATTCGTCATGTGTGAGTTGGTTTAGTGGACGACCATCGATTTGACGTACCTCGTCCCCAACCAATATCCTGTTGTTACCCTGGCACGACCTGGCAACAGCCCCACCAGGCGTCACTGATTTTACCACCACAGCATCAATAGTTTGACGATTCTCTTGATCACCTTCTATTCCTAGAACCATACCAAGGTTCTCTCCAGGTAGTCGGTTCAGATATACGTATTCCGTATGCTCAAATGCTGTGTCCACCTGGAAATCTGTCATATAGTCTTTATTGGAAATATTTTCATCAGAAAATGGATTGAGACTATCTGAATGAAACAAACCTTCAGAAAATGGATTGACGAACGAAGGAGATAGACTAGGTTCTTGCGAATCAAATTGAAAGGGATTCGTATCAAGAAAAGGATTGAAATGTTTACCAAACTGGTTTTTCTCACTGCCAGGTAAACCAGTTTGGACATCAGAATCTAAGACGAAGAATGCATCTTCATCCTGCTGTAGATCGTGCTTCATGTCACTTGACAGGACCTCATGATGTGGTATATGGCTGTCCTTAAGGTCCCACCATTCTTCCAGCTGATGTACATTTTCATTCGTGTTGCCATGACCTGCATCAGAAGGTGAGAGATCAAACGATTCATTCGAAAAGGTTGCAAGATCTAAGTCGGCCAAATCATCCTCATCTGACCCATCAGAGGCCATCATAAAGTGATTGTGTCTATGAGTCTCTACCAAAGAAAAGATGCGGCTCCAATAAGTTTCAATTATCGCCTGTGTTAACTGTTTTATTAGTATGTGTTAGCCGTACTTCTCAGACATACGCCATGTTCCCAGTATGCTTGATCGTTGCTCTTCTCCATTATTTAAGTATGGACAAAATCGAAAGTGAATGCCTAAATAATTCTAAAATGCAAAAGCCTGTCAGCAGACTTGAATCATCGATCAATCGCTGTGTTCTGATTCGTCTCATTATAAAAACGGCCTTCTCATGCAACCTGATTCATTTTATCAGTCAGACTAGGAATGCAGTGCAGCTGAAAGAAAATAAGAAAATGAAAGATCACAATTAAAAGTGCACTAGCTGTATCTTAAATGACAATATCGCGTTCCCTCTCTCAAGTATATTATTTTCTTATTCCATTCGAATGTACCTATGTCTTTAAAGCAGATGTTTTACTATTTTTATCTTGGTAACTACATGTATTTATCTTCTATTTCTATGGTTGCATTCTTTAAAAGTTGTTTTAGACTTTCCTTAACTTTACTTTTACTTTAACTTTGCGGAAGTTTTCTTTTAATGCGTTCTCTAGTCATCTGTAGAACAGGTTCTTATTCTGCCTTTCAATTTTACAGAACGTGTACAAGAAGTAGCTTAAAAAAGCGAAAGGTCCTCCCATATCAGATACTGCCGTAGGAGAGTGAAATGTTAGAGACTTCACTGCACCAGGTCTAGCTTTATGAGGTAGGGTGACCAGTTTCCTTCCTCGCTGCATCAGGTACCTATTTACATCTCTATTTACAACATTAGAATTTCAGATTTACCTGTACGTAACAAAAGCCTCAGTCACCTAAATGGGTATCTCGCGGCCCTAGGCGACATAAACTTAGAGAGGCGTTTATTAAATGCATCCATAAATACAAGCATTTATCTTTTGTATATACTTGTAATACTGTGGATTATCTGCAAGATTTATATATAGCTTAGATCTAAAGTAATATTAATCTTAACAGAAAAACTGGTCGCTCCAGATAAACTTGCTAGCATGATGGCCAAAAGAGAAAGGCAATGATTAAGTTCAACACAGAAAAGTTCACTAGCTGACGCAGTAGTTATTGGAGCTGTCAATACAAATACGCTATACATAGTAGATACCAATGACAGTTTACCTAGAACAATCAAACTATCAGGTCAACGAAATTATATAACTTCTCTTACTTTCCTTTTGTTTAGAGTTCTCCTTCGTTCTTTCTTTGATCTTCCTCTTCCTTCTTGCTTTATTTTCCTTCTTTTTTCCATTCTTATAAGTGCCTACTTTTTACACATGTTCGTTATTTATTTATTTATTGTTGGTATCCAAGCGAAAATATTTAGCACAGTAGTTTCAAAGATAAAGACAGCCCAGTGTGCGACCCAAGGTGCTCTCGGAAACAAGACAGACATAACACAATGTACTGAAAAGGAAATCCTAATTAATCTAAATGCTTAACGGCTGGGATCGGTGTGATTAATCCTGCGATTATGTACAGCGCGATACATTGTCTTTTCTTAAACACTTATAGATTAGTTCCGACTTTCTATTCTGTTTTTGCAATTTGTCCCGGATAAGATCTCGTGACAGTTACGTGGACTGTTTTTGGTGCTTTTTTCTTAGTAAAACTAACCCTGTCACTAATTTGTTTGCCCTTCAATATTTTAGACTCTTACTGCAGCCCTTGCCCTTACGGGCTGATCACCCGTTTGCCAGTCACTTCGATTACGGAAACAACAGCAAATGGATTGATTTGCCGTTGCCCTAAAGACGCCAATAGGCGTGATGGGAAACAATGGCAAAGAAAACCTATCTGCTGTTGCCCTAAGACGCCACTAGGCGTAATGGCCAGTGACTGCTTTGACGGTCGGTGGCTAAGGACGGAAGAAGAAAGAAAAAGAAGACTGCAGCCCTTCTCATTTTATTATTATCAGAACAATTTATATGAATTTACTTCATGTGTTGGATGTATGCAAAGGAAAGACTGCACCCAAAGCAAACAGCTCCTCTCAATCGATTAGTCACAGCCAATGTCCCAAACTTCAGATAAGAATATTTTCAAATATATGCAGTCTTTAACAGTTTTACATTTGTATTTATTAAATAAGTTTAGACACTTAAAACAGGAAGCAGAATTTGTTAACCCATTAAGTACACATGTTCAACACATTGCTTTTAGTACAACTAGCACTTTATGTGGACAACTTTTAGTTTGTAGCAGATTCGGTACGGTTTCCAGCTCTTGCTCATAATGAATTAAAGAACTACTGGTACGGATTTTGATAATTGTTTGCATTTAAAACTTGGCAAACATGTGTCTACTAGTTTCAAATGTGACCCAAATCAGAAAAGAATTAAGGGCCCTTTACGTAAGAATTACGGCTTCAATTTGGAAGTCGTATTTTTTGTTCTCGGATACTGAGAATGACATGTCTTCTTAATCTTCATTTTCCTTTCTGCCCCATAAAGTAAATAGAATCACCACTGTAACTGGTCCCTTGGCATGAAACCTGCACCAAAATATGTAGGCGCTCTTGCAGCGGCAGTTTTTATAACAATCTGTTTTACATGATGAGGCTGCCAGACCTATGCACAACTCCATGCTAGTCGTAAGGGAGCACTAGCTCTGCTCTTTCTGTGCCTCCCCGACTCCCGGGAAGTACATGAACAAAATAACATGTGTTAATTACTAATAATAAGCTAAGCGAACGTGCCTGAACAATGTTACGCAAGCGTACACATGTCCCATTGTTTAACATCACATAAACGTGACATTTACTTCATAGTGCAGATTATAAATTCACAATAAATGTACCGAATTTTTAACGAGAGGTCTTGTTCGTGTGTGTTTGAGGCAGCGAGAGCGAGAGAGAGATAGTGTGTGTGCGTGTGTGAAGTAGACAGAGAGATCAGATATGATCCATAGATTCAGGTTTGTGCTTTTTTGCTAATACAGAGACCAATTTTCATAATATTTTACAGTCCACCCCCACCGGTTTTATAATGCCCTAAAATCTGCAACTTGTAATGCCTGAATGCAATAAGTAGTACTGTACATTCATAAATGTCAGCACCCCTTGCAAATTCTTGCCACTCCCTTACAAGTCTAGGAATCTGCATGTTTTAAAGAGATAGCCAGCCTACTCAATGTGTGTTTTTTGTTTCTGTTTTTAAATACGTGGCTTTCGTTATTTTTTTCTTTACGTTTTCGTATTCTTTTTTTTTTTTTTTGGCCAGATATTTTCAAGGAATAAATGCTCTAATTTTGTCAGATAATAATGCACAGTGCTCTAGATTTTGTCAGGAGTTATGAATAGTGTTCTAAATGTTGTCAAAAGATATAAATCGTGTAGTAACTTTATTTTGTCAAAAGAATTTAGCAGTGTTTTAAATGTTGCCCCAAACTAGACGCAGTGTTGTAAATTTTGTCAGACAATATGAGCGAGTGTTCTAAATTTTTGTCAGAAACTAGGCACAGTGTTGTCAAGTTTGACAGAAATTAATAGTGTTGTAAATTTTATCATAAGATGTGAATAGGGTTGTAAATTTTGTCAGAAGATATGCACGATGTTCGAGAATCTAGCATCGAAGTTACCTTTTTTTTTCAATGGCGACACATGCTATCAGCCATCCATGATTTTATGACTCAGCGCTGTGGGTTATATTATTGGTTCCTTTTCACAAAAATCGAAATTTTCCGATATATCTGGTGGTCTCTGGCGTCATACGGTTGGGAACCCTTCCTTCACAGTCTGGAGTGGTTCTCAAATCGCAATTAAATATATATACAAGTATATTATTTCTAACACTTACTTATTTAATTGCTCCACTTCTACCAATGGGTGTAGAGGTTAGCCAGACAGAGTGCCATGCTTTCCTACCGGCTGTCTTCCTTTTGGCCTGGTTCCAGTCCAGTCAGCGGTCCTGCCGAGATTGTCTCATGTAGTACATAAAGTGTTTACGCGCAAGCTTCCGGAAACAGGTGTCCTCTTTTCATCACGAGTGGAAAAGTTAGATTCATTTATTCATCTAACACCGCTCTGGCGACCGGGTGATACAGGATCAAACCCGGGCGACGGCATTTGAGGATTTTTCGTCGACCGGGATTCGGACTGGATTAACTCGAGACCTGGCGAGGACATTTGAAGGAGTGTTGTCGACCAGGGACTGGCGGCTCCTGAGCCGACCCAGCTGCAATGGGTACCTCCGAAATCGGCGAGTATTTGCCTGAATGGCGAGGGACACCTGTCTCTGTACAAGAAATAAGGGGAAAAAAAAGGTTTAGATTAACCTGAGATTTCGCCTCGAGTATTAGCGGGCGACGCAAAAAAAAAAAAAAAAAAAAAAAAAAATTTATTCATCTCGCTTTTATCGAGATTATTGTTTATTTTGGACCGCAGTTATCCCTTTAGAGCCGGGTGTTATTCATCCAGTATGATCAGTGGATGCAATAGTTGCATTTAAGACGCTGTTGCGGCCTAGAGAAGTAGTAAGAAAATGTGCGTTTATTCTCCAACTTCCACAATGTGGTTAATCTACTTTCTTTAGTGAATAACAGTTCCGCGACAGTAAAATTTTAGAACGAAGAGCTCTATTGCAGCGGTTCTCAACCGGTGTTCACGATACACCGTAGATTCGCATCGGACTAAGAGGTGTGTCGCGACGGACTAAGAGGTGTGTCACGAAGAATTAAGAGGCATGGCGGAATTTCGATTTTGCAAATATACAACCAATAAAGTACCATTAACAAGAAATTGCCCAAATTTCTGCGGAGAGAATTCACGCTAGCAATGCCAAGTCTCCGCCATTATAAAATAAAATGTTGGGAACCCCATCTCTAAACTATGTATCAAGGAAGCTTGCGATGCGTAACAACAGCTAGTTAAACTGCACCAAGTAATAATACCGCGTTTTAGTTGTGCCCTAAAGCCTTAAAAAGAAAAAATCAGCTTTCTTTCTCTTTCCTACTCCTTCAGTCACATAAACTGTCATTTCCATCATCATAATTAGTAAATGCTGTTAAAGTTATAATCTACACTGCACATCTAGGCTTTTCCTGTGGCTTTTCTGTCACTCCGAGACTGTTGAGTTGAAGTCATGAGCTGCAGTTTCTTCAGCATGGCTGGCATTTAATGGATCATCACATTTGATCCCAAGCTAGGAGGAAGAAGAGTGTGGCATACTGTGCATTCCTCGCCATCCAAGGAGGCCCTCCAAATATGCAGAGCTAAAATACTGTGCTCTGGTTCTGGGCTCTCACAAAGAATCTTCACGTCCTACACAGAGCTAATTCTCAGCTCCCCTGCCTAGCAGGGGGTCCATAGTGAGATCAACAAGGTTAAGCAGAGTTACGTATAAGGCTCAAGTGACTCCTCCAAGCTTAGTGTGCAATACAGGGTTCTCAACACGTTTCACCACAGGGGGAATCCCTGGAAATGAGGAATCTCATACTATAATACTATAGCACTGTGCATAGCTAGTGGTCATATAAGGATGACTCCAGATATGCCTCCATGCAAATATATATATATATATATATAATATTATATATTATATTTATATATATATATATATATATTTATATATATATATATATATATATATTTATATTATATCAATATATATATATACAGTACTTTGCAAGAAAAAAAATGGCAGTCATATTTTCGCAACGCAGCACACTCATAGAAGCAAATAATAATAAAAACTGTATGTCCAGAGGAAGATTGGTATCTCCCCTATCTATTAACAGTGGTTTCAGTACAATATAATGTTGCCTTCTCCAGCAAGGCAAGCCTGGATGCGGCGAGGCATACTTCCCACAAATGTTTGTAGGTAATTGTGAGTCAGACTGTCCCAGTATTTTTCAGCTACCTTCTTCAATTGTTCAACGTCTCTGAGTCCACTCTTTTTTAAATGATTCTGGAGTAGTGCCCAAACGTTTTCAACTGGGTTTAGGTCGGGACTGTTGCTGGGCCACTTCAGCACTATCACATTCTTCTCTTGCAGCCATGCTTTGGTGGTATGAGCTGTATGCTTTGGGTCATTGTCATGTTGAAATGTGCACCCATCGGGGTACATGACCTGCATAAATGGCAGAAGGTGTCCCTCTAGTATGTCGATGTACCTTTCTTTCGTGAGAATTCCTGTGAAAACACACAGTGGGGTGGCACCTCTTGCTGCCACCCCTCCCCAAAGATGGAATTTATGGGTATGTTTCGGTCGCTGGTACACAGGCGTTACAGAGTCTTTCATCCAAATATTTATTTGAGCAGGATAAGACCAAACAGAACATTCATCTGAAAAAAATCACATTGTCCCATGACAAATTTTGGTGTTCGTGGCACCAGTTCAAGTGCATCTGTTTGTGAGTCTCTGTGAGAAATGGTGACGAAATTACCCGCTTTTTTTTGTGTAATTCATCCTGTGTAGCTCCCGGTTGACAGTAGCATTAGATACCTCTGGGTTTCCCAAATCGATCATGCGCTGCCGTATGTTTTCTACACTCTTCATTGGCCCAGCCCGAACGATTTGGGCGAGACGCCGATGGTCCTTTGTGTCCAAAATTCTTGACCCCCCACTACCTTCTTTTCGCTCGATTCCATTACCTGCTTTTAATTTACTCACAACTCTGTAGACAGTCCGCTCAGGAATGTTCAAGGTTTTAGAAATGTTGGAACATGTTTGATTTCCTTCATTCCAAAGCTGTGAAATTAACATACACTTTGACTTTGTATCCATTTTCTGCCACTAGCATTAGAAATTGTCGTCTGCTCTATTATCAAGGGACTTTACTCTACGCTAATTTTTTTTTTACTTTTGGTAGTGTTTGCTCACTTAAGTGGAGTGTAAATTTGGGGCAGAACATGCATATTTAATTAGATTTCAGCATATTTAGCTGAGCAATATGACTGCCATTTTTTTTGCAAAGTACTGTATATATATATATACACTGTTCAAAAAAGAAACGCATAGCTATCCGAGGGCGCGTTTTTATGAGTCTGTAAGTAAAATTTGGTGCTAGGGTATATAAAAACCAGCCTCAAATGTTCTTTACAGTGTCAAATGCACGTGTTGACCTGAATTGCGTTCGTTTTTGTAATCGTCACAACGCAGTGGTCAATAGTGTTTATGACGCAATTTTTGACCACAGCTCATGTTGCGAGCACGTGAAAGCAACAAAATTTGGGGTGAACACTATTCACTGACTACGCAACTGAAACCCTATAAAAGGATAACGCTACACACACAAAATTCAGTTCATTTTCAAGCATACATTTATGGCGTCTCTATCGATAAATTTAAGGAACATTGCTATTGGCCGACTGCATGCAGGCGAGTCAAAGTCAGGTTGCCAGGCATCTAAACGTGCATCAGAGTACCATCAGTCGACTGTGGCACCGGTTTCAAGCCACTGGCTCAGTTGAAGACCGGCATCGCAGTGGACGACCCAGAGTGACAACAGCAGCGGAGGATCGCTTTATTCGGCTTCGTCACCTCAGAGACAGGCTTACAACAGCTTCCTCAACTGCCCAGTCATTGCCTGCAGGACGTCATGTGTCTGATCAAACTGTCCGGAATAGACTGCATGACGCTGAACTTTGGGCACAACGACCTCACCGAGGACCTGTCCTTACGCGCCGCCATCGCCTAAATCGACTTACTTCTTTGGGCCAACCAGCATCGTCCCTGGGCAGCTGACAATCAATGGAGACGTGTCTGGTTTAGTGACGAATCTTTTTTTTTTTTTTGTTGCAGCGTCATGATAGACGGCGTAGGGTCTACCGTAGGCGAAATGAACGTTTTGCCCAAAATTGCGTTGATGAAGCTCCGCCGCACGGTGGTGGAGGTGCAATGATCAGTTACAACGAAAGGAGTCAATTGGTGCACATTGAAGGTGGCTTGAATGCGCAACGATACGTCAATGAAATTCTTCGACCACATGCCCTTCCACTTTTGGCTGCCCAAAGGTCTGTGTTTCAACAGGACAACGCCAGACCCCATTGTGCACGGCTGACCACGCAGTTCCTGACTGCCAACAACATTCTCACCCTTCCCTGGTCATCCCTGTCTCCAGACACGAGTCCGATTGAGCACCTGTGGGATGAGCTGCATAGACGTGTTTGTCGCTGAGACGTTGCTCCAGCCAATCGTCGTGATCTGTTCTAGGCACTCCAGGTAGAGTGGGCAGCCATCCCACAGGCCCATATCAGACGTCTGATCGCGTCCATGCCCAGGAGATGCCAGTCGCTGAACGATGCAAGAGGAGGCCACACACCATACTAACGGGAAAGCCCGTATGCCAAAAAACTCTCGTGACCCAGATGCAAAACAACTGTCAATTGATTGGTTGAACCCTAAGGTATTCTTGTGTGCAATTTGAACAATTAACTCATTAAATTAAAAAAGTTATTGAATGTCACTCAATAAAGCAGTTGCAAAATAGGTTACATCATTTGAAATGAAATGCTACAGAAGGATGTTGAGAATACCCTGGACAGAAAAAAAGACCAACAGAGAAGTGCTGCACTCACTAAACGTACAGGAACATTGGCTCCTAAATACCATCGCAATAAGGAAGCTGAAATTTTTCGGTCATATAAAAAGACATAATAGTCTGGAAAAAATAGTGATGGAAGGCATGGTCCCTGGAAAAAGGAGAAGGGGTCATAGACGACGGTGGACCCAGGACATCACAGAGAGTCTGAACTTGTCTTTGGCTGATGCAGGTCGACTTGCCCAGAATCGTGATGCGTTCAGAGCAGCTGTAATGGAGACAACGTTCTGGAAAGAATACGTCACATGATGATGATTGAATGTCAAAATTATGGCTATGTGTGTGCCTTCAGTAGCTATGCGTTTCTTTTTTTGAACAGTGTGAGTGTGCGTGTGTGTGTGTGTGTGTGTGTGTGTGTGTGTGTGTGTGTGTGTGTGCGTGTGCGTGTGCGCGTATGTGTGTGTGTGTGTGTTTGTTTTTTTTTGCCGCCACATGACGTACACAAAGAACTCATAGGATGGGACCCTGAATAATATCAACATTTAAAGCAGCCAAAAAAAAAAAAGATAAACGTCACCCAGTGGTATTCACCATCCAGGAAAAAAAACGGATATACTTAATACGTTTAGCCTGCAGGTGGGCTTGAACATCAATTTAAAGAAGTCAGAGGTCGTGACGCTCAATGTGAGCAACCCTGAGCCCATATCAGTAAGGAATCAGCAACTGGTACAGACAGATACCTTCACATACCTAGGATGCATAGTAACACCAGACGGCGGGGCAGGCAAAGACATCAACATCAGAATGAATAGGGCAAGAACAGCCTTTTTTAGCCTAAAGAACATCTGGAAGTCCTCTCAATACTGCACAAGCACAAAATTAAGATTATATCAGAGCTGTGTGCTTTCTGTGCTTCTCTATGGCGCGGAATGCTGGAGAGTTACAGAGAAGGAAATGTCGAAATTGTCCTTTTTTCACACAACATGCCTAAGAAAAATTCACCGAATCTTTTAGCCGAATACCATCACCAACCAAGATCTGCTTACTCGGAGCAAGCAAGAGGACATGCACACCATCATAGCTGGCAGACGCTGGAGCTGGGTTGGCCATGTCCTCAGAAGAGACCGCGATGCCATCACAAGAACAGCTATGCTTTGGACCCCTGAAGGAAAACGAAAGAGAGGCCGACCAAAAACAACCTGGCGGAGGACTGTGGAGGCTGAGATGCAAAGAATGAACCAGAGTTGAGGCACTGTACGAAGGATGGCCACCGACCGAGCAAAGTGGAATCATTTTGTTGTTGCCCTACAAGATGCCACTAGGCGTGATGGCCACTGACTGCTTTGACGGTCGGCGGCTAAGGATCAAAGAAGAAGTGGTATTCACCAACCAATGACAAAGAAGAATCAGTTGAAAAAGAATTTTTACCAGACTACAAAATACCATCACGAAGGGTGGCCGCCGACCGAGTAAAGTAGAGATAGTTTGTTGCTGCCCTACAAAACAGCACTAAGCGTGATGGCCACTGACTGCTTTTTCCGTAAGGGGTTAAGCATCCAAGAAGAAGAAGACAAAATAATATGGACTGAAAGATTAGAAAAGACAACATAATTCTGAAAGGTTATCTAAACGCAAACAAAGGACAAGACAACAGCAGCTTTGAAGAAATCATGGGAAAACACTGACTTAGAACAATGAAATAAAATGGAGAACTAATCACAAACTTTTGTGCCCCAAATCAACTGGCTACATGAGGAAGCATGTTCTCTCCCCCCCCCCCCCTTTTCTCCCTCTTTCCTCCCCCCCAACACTACACGCGGAGAGAAAGAAAACAAAAGAATACATAAACTAACGTGATCATATATGCATACACAAGAAGTTTAAACCATCATTACAGAGGAGCAGATGTAGCATCAGATCATCATCTCTGTTAGCCAAAATAAAGATGAAACTCAAAAGATAAACAACAATACATAGCTACAGACAACAGGTGATTGTAAAATATTAAAGAAATGAAGAAGTACGAAACTCCTTTTCGGTTACAGTATCAAACAAATACCGATGCTCCAATAGCTGGAAGATGTAGCAAATACGAAAGACCACTGGAAACAGATTAAAACTATATGGAATGAGATGTGGATTAGGTACTGGGAAAGAGAAAATTCCAGCAGAAAGCATGGATAACAACAGAAACCACCAACAAGATAAAGGATAGAAAACAAAACAAAACAAGAAAGCAGGTTCAAACAGAACCAAAACCAAAAGTTCAAAATCCAGGGCTCATGAAGTGTACGTAGAAACGAACAATGAGATCAGAAAAAACATCAGAAAAAAGACTGGACGAAACACAGTGCAGTCCGGATAAGTAGATGTCGCTGGGATCGTCTAAATACTTCCACTTATCAGAAATTCTGCTAATCATAAGTTTGCTCAAAGATGCACATTCATTGTCAGAATAAGAAGTAAAGCATGAATCATTTATTTTAACCAATTAAGAAAAAAAAAGCATTTCAATTTTTAATTTTAAAGTTTTTAGAAGCAGTTTAACTAAATTTAAAATTTAGTGTCACGTTAATTGCTAGTATCAAGTGTAAAAACGATAGAATTACGTTTTTGGCTCAGTATTTTTGTGTACTCGTTAATGGTTCCTACACGGATTGATAGAGCCATAAGCAGCGAAGAATAGGGAAACCGATTTAAGAGTGACCTGCTCTTGCCCAGGGGCTTTTCTGGTGTCTAGTGTTTTCCTTCTTTCGTACAAATGACTGCCACGTACTTGTTTATGTTTATTATTTGCTATTCGATTTGCCTCGGATTTCACTTGTTGTTATCGTCAGATCTCAATCGCATAGTCCCTTTACTGTGAGATTTTAACGGAAGCCCTTTTCTCGCAAACCGTGGTGATCTACTGTTCGCTCAGTCAGCCCGACGATTACGTTCTTGCTGGTGTAATGAATGTTAGCATTTAATAAGTTAAGCGACGAAGGCAAATTCTATTTATGCGAGTCCAAATTTGAGTTGGGACAGGAAAATTACCCTGGCTTATCAGAAAATTCTACTTATCAGAATTCGACTTAACCGTAGTTTTTTTTTAACAAAGTCAAAGAAGACATTTGATCGGGACTTCTAGAATACGTCTGGTTAAACGAAAACCGACTTAGGCGAGTTCTGCTTAAGTGGACTGCACTGTATATTGAAGAGTTGGCAAGAGAGGCATAGGAAGCTGCAGCCAAAGGAAATACTACGGACCTATACAACATCACTTAGAAGCTAACTGGGAAATACAAGCAAATAAATGGCCTCACAAAAAATAAGAATAGAAAATTGCTTAGTAATATGAAAGAGCGAATGAAGAGAAGAACAAAATATTTTGAGGGACTTCTCAATAGACCAGCTCCATAACATCCTCCAGACATTCAGCTAGCAAATGAGGAGCTACAATTTTAGTGTGAAAGACCTAATAGAGAGGAAATAAAGAAAGCCATAAAATTCCTACAAAATGGAAAAGTTGCTGGCACAGATGGAATTTCAGCTGTGGCCATCAAAGTAGATACTGACACCACTACATAAATATTCACAATTACTTAGTAAAGTCTGGGGGAGAGAAGAAATTCCAACTCGCCTAACGGAAATTTACGAGATCGCACAGACTAGAGAGGGGTAATGTTACTATGAGTCCCATGAAAAATTTTAAACAGGATCATCCTCGAGAGATTAAAAGAGTCCATAGATAGACAACTGAGAGACGAACACGCACGTTTTAGGCAAAACAAACCAGATAGACACATGAGAATAATAGTTGAACACAGTTTGGAAATGCACTCTCCTCTTTACGTGGAATTTGTGGCCTATGAAAAGACATTTGGCAGTGAAGACAGAGAAACACTTTACAACTGATGATGCACTATGAAGTCCCCATGAAGATCATTAACTTAGTATAGAAAAAAAAATATGAGGACACTGTTCATGAAGCACAACTCACAGAACTATCTAAGATAAGAGTTAGAGTGTGATAGAGATGCTTCTTATCACAATTTTTCCTCCTAGTGGTAATAGATAGGGTTATGAAAACAACGACATCGGTCAACAGAAATGGAATTCTATCGATTCTGAACAGCTGGGTGATCTATATTTTGCCGAAGACCTTGCTCTTCTGCCCCACAACCGTAACCAGATGCAAAACACAATGAAATTATTTGATCATAGGTCACAGCAAGTTGGTCTGAAAATACACATTTAAAATGAGAATAAATACAGGAAACGATATTAAAACTGCACTTGAATTAAAGTGGCTTATTAGAAAATTCTACTAATCAGAAGTCGACTTAACCAAGTTTTTTTTCAACAAAGTCAAAGATGACATTTGAATAACATATATCTTGGCAGTAATATAGACAGACAGTAATATCAAAATAAGGATACAAAACGCAGAAAAATAGGAAAATATATGTAAGTCTAAAGAAATCAAGAACAACAGAAAAATCAAAAGAAAAACTCAAATGTCAAGTCGGTCCTATTGTATGACTCTGAAACATACAAAACAATAAACGCAACAACTAAACAGCTACAAACTATCATAAATGAGTGCTTGCGCAGACTAGAAGGATTGAAATGGTACAACAAGGCCACCAGTGTAGAACTGATGATAAGAACCAGACAAGTTCAATTGTCTGTACAATAAGAGATGAGAAGAAGACAATGACCACGGATAAAACACACACTGAAGAAACTTGCTGATAGAATGAGCAGGCAGTCCTTGTTCTGGAATCCCCACGGAAAGAGAAGCAGAGGTACGAGTATATTGAAAACTTGAGACAGAAATTAAAATGATGAACAAGACACGGAAAGACAATGAGTTGATGGCACGGGACAGGAAGACTTGACGTATGTCTGTTGAAGGCCTATGCTCCTTGGGGATCTGACGGATAATGAATGGTGAATATAAGTAATATATATGAAGAAATACCTGACGACCAACATAAGGTTTTGTATGGGGCTGGCAACCTCATCCTGTAAAACATAACCACCAGCGTTGCCACTTCGAGGTGGATTCAACTAGATCTTTTTTTTTTGTCACGTGTAGGTGTCATTTTCCTTCATAAGAAGTCCACCTAGAACAACTTTCGGTTTTCCGCATAAAGTAGCCCAAAAATAGCCCAAAGTAGCCTTTAAACCGCCTAAAGTAGCCAAAGTCGCCCAAAATTCAAAATCTAGGTGTTTATAAAGTACCATCTAGGTTTTTTTTTTTCAAAACTCAGTGGCAACACTGATAACCACTACAGAATCCAGCGCCCCAGGAGCACATGAATGCTTTGAGGAAAGCCTCATGCGAAAGGACCAGCTGCGGTTGTGGCTCCACGATCCATTAGAAGCAAAAAGGAAAATGATGATCAATTAAGACTGTAACCGAATGCTGGCATTGTTAGACGTGATGACACGGACATTATGCGACTGTACGGTTCCTCCACCTCTACCCTCTCCGAAAAAAAGGCAGCAACATTTTACCAGCTTTCGCCTGACGAATCGCACTTCGTAATGATTTTCCACCGTCACCTGGTATCTTGTTCACAAACTCCTTCTATCCGTTCACTGTCATTTCTTGTTTCAATATTGCCGTGCGCAAACCTCACTACTACCTGGCAATCGACCTTGAGAAAACCCTACAGCCTGAGCTAACGAACGTCACCCACTCCAAGTCAATAAATATTTCTGTCGCATGAGCAAACGAAAACGAAACAAAAAAATCCTATTGCATTCTGCTTACCGGCATCAACAGAGAATCGTCCCCCTATTCCCCCTCCCCATTTTTTTCAAACTGATATCTCAAACCTCAACAAAAAAAAGTAAAGAAGCCTAATCACTGATGCGTATTGTGACGAAATCAGTTGTGCACTTTCATAACTTTCGTTCTCTCCGGCAGTATCGCTTCTTTTCTTCATTTTCCTCACCAATGGTTCTATTATTTGGCATATTTTAAGCACCTACATTTTTCTGCTCTGACCACTCCCTAGACTTGTTTACGTTTCGCCAGGTGAAACGTAGTAATATAAGGCTAATTAGATAGGTCAGCGGATATTACGTTTATCACTTAAGTCGTCTAGCCACCTCTGATAGATGCAATCCTTATTGACACAGGTGATCTCGCCCGATCGACAGAAAGGAATCCGTCTGGGAGATGTACGCGTAAACACAGGTGATATATGTAATCGCTTCAGTTGGACCATCTCTGTATCAATATTACAGATAACCTGTCAGATGAGACAATATGGGATGAAGGTATTAGCCAGGAAATACGTTCACCGATTTGTTTGTGAGTTTGTACAAAAACAATCGGAAGTATTACTGCCATATTTGAAAAAGGTCACGAGTTTAATTTTAAAATTGATATTTTAAAACACGCGGGGGATAGTAAGGATTTTACACCCCGACCCACATAGTTCTAAAGAGCGTACCATTGGTTTAATTTGAGAGCCGGAATAGAATTGGCTTTCAATGGCAAGTTGGTCTGCAAATACCATATGGAACAGGAGTGGAAATGAGAGATATAATCTAGCGAAATCGCAGACACAAATCAGACTGCATCGTAACATCAAATTAGCAGCTTCGTGTAGCCAGAGAGAAGGATCGGGCAAAGTATTCCAGAATTAAGTGACAGATCAAAATATTTGGGCGTCTTTATAACTGTTACGCACAGAATTTTTTCCTATGACTGTGTGTAATTAATCGGTATGAATTGTACACTTTAAATTTTTGTGATCTAAGGCAGATAACCTTTGTTTAAACTATAGGTACATTGTACTATGGGGGTTAACTTCTCTTGTTGGTTGACTCGTTGGTTATCTTATCTTGTGTCTTGACTCGCTGATTCATTTTTTCGAACGATGTCTCCTTATACGGTAGTATCGGTCAACTATTTCTTGGAATGATTGAAACTAGGGTTGAGTTTTTTTTTTCCTGTCCATATAAGGCGTGATTTCTGAACATAGCTTTGTTGAAATGGTTCCTTCATCGTTTCGTTGTGAGTGTTAGTCAGATGTATGCGTTCTGCGCATGTCTAAACTTTAAGAGAGTTAGAATCGTCTTCCGCCCAGGGATTCGACGAGATGGACTGAGCAGAGAAAGAACGCTGCTGCGTCTGTGATTTTGATAGGGAATTCTATAGTCCTCCTGTGAGTTAGTTAGCTAACGAGGCTTTCCCTATATGATTCAAAACCGCCTGGAGGCGTATGTTTTGTGGTGTTGATTCTGAAGAAAGGTAATACCTCCTTTATTGAACTCTATGATCTACCTAGATGTTAGACATTTTGTCGATCTCTGCTCGCTTGTGTGTTACAGAATGGAGAGGTCCTTTTACTAGGAAATTTCGCCACCGGTATCTTTATACCTTATATATATATATATACACGGGTCGCTCTAGGTCCAGGGAACAATTATTATGTTCTAGGATTTTCGCTATGCCAGCGATTGCACCTATGTCGAGGGTTAGACTTAGGGATGCTATAAAGGTCAGCTTGACCTGTACTCCTGAAATGCTATTCTCGTGCGGACAATAATAGACTTATCTTGTACATCTGATCTGCCAGCATCAGAGGAGTATTGATTATTATTTAATGAACATTGATGATATGCAGCTGACACAGTTGCAGGATTTTGATGCAGATTCATGAAGAAACTTTAGAATGCTGAATAAAGTGAACTATTGATGTCTATGATTTATGTAGCGTATCTGTGCTTGTGGCGTCCAAATAAATGATGGAAACGTCCGCAGCAGTTTCGCACTTTTATGACTTCCACGTCATACCACATGTTTTTGTAGATCTGTGAAGTTTCATCCCATCTACACCCACAACAACAACAAACCAGTCAAGACACCTTGCACTTCAGTCTATTATATACCTGGTGTCGATAGGGGTGGTACCATACATTTGGCTACATTTTAGCAACGATTTGGACATACTACTGCAACGTTCATAGTGGCCAGTAAGCATCACCAAATCCACCCTTATCATTTTATGGTGGCCAGTATGGGGATCAACTGGTTCCAGCACTCACGGGGGTCAACAAACCCATTCATTCTACAAGATGCAAGTTCTTGAACGATACTTCCTGCAAGATACAACATCTACAATGACGTATAGCATGTCCGCTATATTGTGAAAGTACCCGGCGCTGCCCGACAGTTTATCGATTTCATAGCTTTCAGAAGGTCAAGTGCCGATTGAAGCGATTTACTCATACTGCAGTTAGAGGGTCAAGTGCCGAGCATTGTAAGGAAGAAGGACAAGTGCCGAAAAAACATTTCCAGTATCAGAAGCTCATTTCCTGCGTCATGGCTATTTATGGGAGCAGTTGTCGATCAACGTTGGATCATTTATCCTCAGAATGCTGATCGCAACCTGTTCTGCACCGTGCTGACGTTTGGACACATATAAGTTAAGTGGCCTGTTTGTTTGTGAACTGTGCCCTTATATTCTAACTGAGCCTTCTATACTTTCACACACTTTTGCTACATGTTACATGTTTACATGTTATATGTTATTTGTATAATTTATATGTTTATATTTCAGCGGGCTGGTTGGGTAGGTGACTATCATAAGAGATACCACGTCATAGAGGTCTTATGATAGCGTTCTGGTAGGAGCAATTTTCTTAATTGAAAATTTGCATGCAACATCTGGTGCTATTTTTGTTAGTTGTGACGACATGTGCAGTTTTGTTTTCGGTATTTTTTCGCATTTTTTAGTTTTGTTTTGATTTGTTTGTATTTGTAGGTCTCCTCTTTTCTATTATTCAGTTCTTTACACCATTTTTGTTTATACATTGTGACGTCATTTGTTTGTTTACATTTTTCGCATTTGTCATCACATTCTTTGTGATATTTTCTTTTAGTTTTCGCTGTTTATTTAGTTGATTTTTGCGAATGTTTTCGTATTGTCTTTGATCCTTGTTATTGTTTACATTGTCTTTGATCTTTGTTATTGTTTACGTTGTCTTCGATCTTTGTTATTGTTTACATAATTCTTGCATAGTTAGCTTTCACTATTGTTACATATTTGCTCATGCACTATTGTTTGTATAGTGCACTTATCATAACTAACTGGTGGATTTACTCATGCACTATTACCTATGTAGTGCAGTTATGATAAATAACTGATGGATTTGTGTTTATGCACTAATTTGTGTAGTGCCCTGATGATTAAGAAGTAACTGGTGGTATTATTACACATTTAAGAATACAAGTTCTTTGCCAAAGACTTGTTTCCCACAGAGATTGGGATAAACATTGTGTCTATACAAGTACTTAATTTAAGTCTTGTTGCTATTAAGGTTGAAATAAGTTAATTAATTATTTCAGGTTTTGGGACTCATACTATTAGACATCATGTCTACACTTGAGTACTTTATTGCGCAAGGTCTCACAGATATGTCTGAGACTGATTTACACCGCTTCATCGACTTTGTGAACCACTTTCACCCCACCATCAAGTTCACCTCCCTCGTCTCCACAGTATCTGTCAACTTCCTTGACATTACTATTTCTATCACGCCCTCCGGCCTTAATACCTCAGTATACTACAAGCCGACAGATGCCCACAGCTACCTCCTGTATACCTCTTCTCATCCTCGGGCCTGTCGTGACTCCCTTCCTTTTTCACAACTTCTCCGCCTCCGCCGTTTAAGCCAAGACGACGATGACTTCCACTTACGAGCAAATGAGATGTTGGATTTCTTCCGTAACAGACTTTATCCAGAACATGTTGTCACCTCTGCTCTCCAACGTGTTCTCCCCATCTCTCGTCTGGAGGCCCTCAAACCTCACCATCAATCCACTTCGGATAGAGTCAAATTAATCTTGACCCATCACCCTCACAGTACTACTGTCAAACAGATCCTTTCCGCCACCTCCCTATCCTCCAAGCAGAGCCTCTGACCCAAAAAGTATTCAGTGAAGCACCTTTGGTGGCATATAGACGTGACAAGAACTTGAAGGATCTTCTTGTTCATAGCCGTCTCCCAAAGGAGAATGCCACTCACTTTGGCACACTACCCTGTGGTCGGACACGATGCAACACGTGCAAGTATGTCATCTCAACCCAGAAGGTGTCCTTTCCTAAGGCTACGTACACCATCACTAGTAGCTTCACGTGTGAATCGCGCAATGTCATTTATACGATCATATGTAAACGTTGCTGCAAAACCTATATTGGCCAAACAGGCAAACGACTTGGGGACAGATTCAGCCAGCACTTAAATGACATCGCTCAGCAAAAGTCCACACCAGTTGCTATACACTTCAATGGTCCTGACCACCATGGTCCCATCGACATCCAGGTCACAGCGATCCGATCCTGCTCCTCTGACACTGCCAGCCGAGAACAGCTTGAGAACCGTCTTATCCACTGCATGGGGTGTCTAAAACCAGCCGGTCTCAACACTTTTCACACCTTTGTCTGAGGTCCCTCTCCTCTCTTGCTCTATTTTACTCTTTCCACTCTTATCCTATTCTTCTATTTGTATGCCATATACATTTTTTTTTTTTTTCATATTTATTTATCTCCCACTCATTCTGTCCTCTTCTATTTCCAGTCCCCACTTTTATCACGTTGGGTAGTTTATTGTCCGGTTTCGTTTTTTAGTTTCTTAGTATGCATTGTGTACATCCGGCGGCGGAAGTCGCTTTCTGTTCAGCCACGCGGTCATCAACAGACAGCGATTTTGATAGAATTTCGGTTCTTGCCTTCAGGGAAGTACCCAGTTTTTATTTTATTTAGTTTTTATGTGTCCTATCTAGCCTTTACTTTCTTTCCTTTCCTGACGAAGGCCTTGTGGCCGTAACGTAGACTATTTTCTTTGTCTTTTGTCCTTGTAAGACGAATCACCTTTTTTCGATTTCTTTTCAAACCCATCCATTGTATTCCACGTCTTACCGCAGTTCCCCTCAACTTCCTCGATTATATATATTGCGCAAGGGAAATCCCTTGGTAAGACTGGTGATAATTTAGAAGAGTATGCAAATACTCAATGGACTAAAGCACTAAAGTCTCAGGAGAAAAGGCAAAAAGAGGAAAATAAAAGATTAGACAGAGAAGCTGAGCAGAAGAAGATAGATGCTGAGAATCTGAGACTGCAGATGCAGGCAGATGAAAGAAAATTCCAGATGGAAATGGAAAAACAGAAAAGAGAAGCCGATGAGAGAAGATTGGACAAAGAGGCTGAAAATAAAAGACTTAAAAAAGAGGCTGAAAATAAAAGATTAGAAAAACAAGCTGAGGCTGAAGAAAGAAAGTTACAGGCTGAAGCTGAAGAAAAAAGGTTACAAAGAGAGGCTGAGGCTGAAGAAAGAAGGTTACAAAGAAAGGCTGAGGAGAGAAAAGCAAAAATGGAGCATGAAGAAAAACTCTTAGCTTTGGAATTAGAAAATTTAAAATTGATGAACATGGGTAATGCTAATGATCCAAATAAGGTATCATCTTCTGATAAGACTAATGCTAGTACTTTCAAGCTTAATCTACCAGCATTCAATGCTTCCATTGACGATATAACGTTTTATCTGGACAGATTTGAAAGTTCATGTAAAGTACATAACATAGATAAATCACTTTATGTTTATCATTTGTCCAAAATACTTAGAGGTGATGCTTTGATTATGTTAGGCATGGTAGATGAGCCTGACAAGAACAATTATGAGGTTGTAAGGGCTGTCTTGTTAAAGAAATACCAACTTAACGAAGACGGCTATCGTCTTCAATTTAAAAATATGTTGCCTGAGACTGGAGTAGAATTCTCTGAATTCATATCAAAGATACGTCTTACTTTTACACGTTGGGTTGAGCTGTCTAAGACAGAACATACATATGAAGCCCTTATGGACTTACTACTTAGAGACAAGGTTATGTCTTCTGTCAATGAATCTTTTCTTGCTTTTTTTCATGAGCGTAAGCCTAAAAACAATACAAATGGAAGAATACTGTTGCCAGTATGTCACTGCGCATCCTCATGTAACCATTAGCAACTCTAGAGTAAAAGAAGGTCTGCCAGTTGCATTGGCAGCACCTTATGGCCCAACATTCATAAATTTCAGAGTAGCCAACACAATGTTAATAAGAAGTGTAACCGTAATTATGCTCAGAATCATAGCAATCAGTTTCAGGGTGATTCTTCTTCACAGAACTGGAGACAAGCTGATACTCCACGGTATACTACTCCCAATAATTTTAGACATTTTCGCAAAGGTAGTCAGTATAGAGGAAACTATTTTTCGCGGAGACCTAAAAACCAAAATAATAGAGGTTCTCAACAGTATAGAAATGGTAATGACAGTTATGGAAACTGGAATTCAAACCAGGATAACAATTACAGTAGAGAGTTCAATGATAATTTCAGAGGCAATAATGGTCGCGGTAGATCGCAACATAAAAGAAAGAGATATCAACATGCAAACTCTGTACAGCAAGAGTCTCAGGGAGCATGTAAACAAGGTGATGATGATAAAAACTCTAGTGCTATCACATGTTCCGCCTTTGACTTTGGTAGGGCAACTAAATGTCCCCAATGCAGTACTTTGTTCGAACCGACTACCGTAACTACTTTAAGCTGTGGTCACCCTCTTCCCGCTCTTCCTGCTGCAGTTGCGCATGACGGGAGAGGTTCTCTTATCCTACATAAGGGTCTTGTAAATAGTAATCCAGTCTCAGTCCTTTTTGATTCTGGATGTACTACTATTGGTGTTAGACAATCTCTTGTAGATCCATCCTGTGCTACAGGAAAGGTGACCAAATGTGTCACATTTGGTGGCACTTTGGAAAAGTATCCTACTGCCATAATACATATTTCTACTCCCTTCTTTACGGGAGATGTCCACGCGTGTCTCCTTCCAAACCCTATTGCGGACCTTATTATTGGTCGTATTCACGGAGTTAGGGAATGTACCCCACAGCAGATTGCTGTTTGGGAGGAGCAAAACATTGAAGCTACCAATGCGGTGGTCACAAGAGCACATGCTCTGGATCCACCTCAAACTTCATTAACTGATAATAATGAAGTAGATAGCCAAAATAGTCACTTGATTATTTCACGTGACTCATTTATAAAATTGCAAGAAGAAGATCCTTCTTTACAATAATTCTTCATTCTAGCAAAAAAAGGTGATCCAAATCAGAATACTAATAGAAAGTCTTGGATTTCTATGAAGAACGGCGTACTTGTGCGTATGGTACAAGACTCGACTACGTCCACTCATTCTCAAATTCTTGTGCCTAAGAGTATGAGATTGCAAATATTGCAACATGCTCATGACTCGCAATGTGCTAGACATATGGGTTTTTCCCGTACAAAGTCGAGGGTTCTTGCGGCTTTCTTTTGGCCATTTGTGAGCAAGGACATACGAATTTACTGTCGTTCTTGCAAAGTGTGTCAGGAGGTCAAATCGAAAGGACCACGACATACTGCGCCTATCCAGACTGCTGACATTCCTATTCGCCCTTTTCAGAAAATGGCAATAGATATTATCGGTCCTTTTAGGATCAAGTCGGCCAGAGGACATCAATTTATCCTTACATGTGTCGATATGTGCACACGTTGGCCAGAGGCTATACCTCTCAAGAGCATCTCCACTGCCGATATCGCAGACGCTCTTTGGCTAATACTTTCTCGCTTGGGATTCCCTGGAGAAATATTGTCAGACCATGGCACTCAACTTATATCTGACACTATGTCACAGGTAATGTCTATGCTACATATTAAAAGGTCTCTCAGCAGTATCTATCACCCAATGTCTAATGGGTTAGTTGAGCGTTTGAATAGGACACTAAAAACTTTACTTGGGAAGATAACTGAGGATCATCCTCAGGATTGGGACAGGGTTTTACCCGCGGCTCTCTTTGCTTATAGAGAGGTTCCCAATGAACACACAGGGTTTTCTCCTTTTGAACTTGTCTTTGGCGCGCAACCGCGCGGCCCTATGTCTTTACTCCACGATCTTATCACTGCCGATAATATTAGCGATGAGACTCAATCTTCTTACGAGTATGTCATTGCTCTTAGGCAAAAGATCATCGAGGCATGCAAACTAGCAACTTCTTCATCCGAATTTGCTAAAGAAAAGGCAAGACAGTTTGCAAATAAAAATAGATGTCTACGACAACTTTGTCCAGGTGACAAAGCACTCGTTCTTCTTCCGTCAAGGGAGAACAGACTTCTTATTGCATGGAAAGGTCCGTATGCAATAGTCTCTAAAATTTCCGATGTCGACTATGTTGTCGATATTGATGGAAAGCATAAAACTTTCCACATAAATATGCTCACGGAATTTCATGAAAGACCTGACTATTTGCAGCCTATTTTCCAGGCAACGGACAATTCTCCAGTACCTCATGGTCATTACTCATCCCTGTCAGTTATACAGGATGAGGAAACTACTTTTTCTGATGTCAATCTTCCACTTCCTGTGATCCCACTTCATTCAACGGAGTCTTGGAAAAACGTTTCCGTTTCTCCTAATCTTTCCGCTGAGGAACATCGACAAGTTTCTTCGATGTTACAAACATTTCAGAATGTCCTTACCGACATCCCGGGACACACACATGTCATTGAACATGACATAATACTAACTGACCTTAATCCTATCAGAGTCAGACCCTATCCGATACCTATCCATTTTTAGTCACAAGTCGAAAAAGAATTGGATGAAATGATACGATTGGAAATCATTGAACATCCACTTCAGCATACTCTTCGTCTATGGTTATTGTTCGAAAGAAGGATAATAACATTCGCATTTGCGTGGATTATCGCAAATTGAACCAAGTTACGAAGTTCGATGCTGAACCTATGCCTTCACTGGAAGAGCTACTAAACAAACTTTCTAATTCTAAATTCGTTACCAAACTCGACTTATCGAAAGGTTATTGGCAAGTTCCTTTAACTGAACGAGCCAAACCTTTTACTGCTTTTTCTACACCTAGGGGTTTATTCCAATGGAATTTCATGCCTTTCGGTCTTATGAACGCCCCTGCTACATTCGTACGCATGATGCGTCGAATTCTATCATATTGTACAGATGTCATAGCATACTTAGACGATATCTGTCTGTTCAGTGATTCCTGGGAAGATCACTATTTGGGTTTATACGAATTGCTGTCTACTCTTCGCGAGTATAACTTGGCTGCAAAACCCTCTAAAGCCTTTATAGGATTTAGTGAGATTTCTTTCCTAGGTCATCGTGTTGGTCGTGGTCTTTTAAAGACAGAGGACCACAATGTTTCAAAAATACTTAACATTTCTGTCCCTAAGACGAAAAAACAAGTGCGTAGTCTCTTAGGTTTGATACAATTTTACGGGCAATTCATTCCGAATCTGTCCTCCATTGTGGCACCTCTTTCTACTTTATTGAAGAAAGGATCGCCTAATCTGATCCGCTGGTCACAACAATGTCAATCCTCATTGGACCAGATTAAAGCTCTATTTTCATCTCCACCTATCCTTAGGTTACCTACTATTGAGAAGACTTTTGTTCTTCGAAGTGACGCCTCGTCCACTGGGATTGGGGCAGCACTAATACAAGAGTATTCAGATACTCTGCATCCGGTGATGTATATCTCTAGGAAATTAAATGCTGCAGAGAGGAATTACTCGGTTTTAGACCGTGAATTATTGGCTATGGTTTGGTCAATTCTCAAGTTGCAAAGATTCCTTCTAGGCGCACATTTCAGTGTGGAAACCGACCAGAAAGCGCTTACTGCTATTCAGAGCAAAAACTTGAAGAGCTCGAGGTCCACTCGATATGCCATAGCTCTTCAACCCTTTCATTTCACGGTGCGAGCTATCCGTGGTTCGGATAATGTGATGGCAGATATTCTGTCTAGATGCCCACATGATTCCACTTAATTCTTCTGTCATATATATTCCCTGTTAAACGTCGAGATCTATAACAGTTCTCTACTATAAGGAAATATTAGCAATATGTGCTCATTTTGGGAATTTATAGCATTGTAATTGCCTTGTTCTGTTACTGATTTTGGTATAACGAAAGAAGGTTTAGTTAGCAATATACGGGCCAAAAGCTCACATGGCCACAATTTATATATTATATTTTGATTACTGTATGAAGAAATTTAGCATATACCATAAAGATTTGTGTTATTGATATTTTCGCAGCACATCATTGACGTCTGCGAGAGTATGGACATTATGTCAACCATGAAGTATGTCAAGTTCTTACCTGCTGTGGAACGATTATATCCATGTCTAAGAGGAACATCTGATTTATTAGTATTGATTAGTAATACATTCTATGATTGTATAATGTATTTTTTGTTTCAAATGTGTAGTTCATTACACTTAATACTATGATAACATATTTGTATTTATTTGAGTATAATTTTGCTTACATTATGATGTTGCCATCATGTGGCGTATGTTGGTGGCACCTCCCTGGAATATACGTGTACACTTAGGGTAATTTTTTCTCTAAGAATCTGAGATATAATCTCAGCTAACGCTCCATGCGTCGAGCTAGCCTCATATTAGGCATTATATCCGCGCATCATACGTGCGTTACGAGCCTGTTATTTCTGGCTCTTGGATTAAAAAAAAAACAAATGTTTCATTTTTTTTTCCTGGGGGGTGCGGTAATGTTACGCACAGAATTTTTTCCTAAGACTGTGTGTAATTAATCGGTATGAATTGTACACTTTAAATTTTTGTGATCTAAGGCAGATAACCTTTGTTTAAACTATAGGTACATTGTACTATGGGGGTTAACTTCTCTTGTTGGTTGACTCGTTGGTTATCTTATCTTGGGTCTTGACTCGCTGATTCATTTTTTCGAACGATGTCTCCTTATACGGTAGTATCGGTCAACTATTTCTTGGAATGATTGAAACTAGGGTTGAGTTTTTTCCCTGTCCATATAAGGCGTGATTTCTGAACATAGCTTTGTTGAAATGGTTCCTTCATCGTTTCGTTGTGAGTGTTAGTCAGATGTATGCGTTCTGCGCATGTCTAAACTTTAAGAGAGTTAGAATCGTCTTCCGCCAGGGATTCGACGAGATGGACTGAGCAGAGAAAGGAAGCTGCTGCGTCTGTGATTTTGATAGGGAATTCTATAGTCCTCCTGTGAGTTAGTTAGCTAACGAGGCTTTCCCTATATGATTCAAAACCGCCTGGAGGCGTATGTTTTGTGGTTTTGATTCTGAAGAAAGGTAATACCTCCTTTATTGAACTCTATGATCTACCTAGATGTTAGACATTTTGTCGATCTCTGCTCGCTTGTGTGTTACAGAATGGAGAGGTCCTTTTACTAGGAAATTTCACCACCGGTATCTTTATACACCTTGCACTTCAGTCTATTATATACCTGGTGTCGATAGGGGTGGTACCATACATTTAGCTACATTTTAGCAACGATTTGGACATACTACTGCAACGTTCATAGTGGCCAGTAAGCATCACCAAATCCACCCTTATCAATAACTTAAAAGAGAACCTGCAATTTTAACTACAAAGACTGGAACCTTAAGGAATCAGAGAACCCGTCAATAATAGGAATACTAAAATTTCCCCGACCAAGTGTTCGAAGCGTCTAATCAAAGTTGCTGTGTCCATTCTACTGTGACAGAAGATTGTATATCCCATTGGGGGTAAGTTGTAAACATATAGTTTAAAATGTACATTGTGATATGTCTGTACTTGCTAAGTGGTTATACCAGTCATAGGAGGATGGCATCCTCAACATATGAAAATAGTATATTCATAAACCACTACAGCAAGCGCTGGTGATTGCTTCTTGCTAGTCGTACATAAAACCGACAGCAGTAGTGACCCCAGACTCCAAATGGAGCAGTGAGAAGTGATGATTACATCACATGTGCCTAAAGTGTATGGTATCATTTTGTGAGATATATGTACCTTGCTAATTATAATTCAGGCAAGCCACTGCCCTCGCGCTGTCCAGACACATTTTCCCCATTAAAGTAACCAGAAGAATAACGGTGATTTATAATCATATTCACCAACGGGCTGATCACCCGTTTGCCAGTCACTTTGATTACGGAAACAACAGCAAACGGATTGATTTGTCGTTGCCCTAAAGACGCCATTAGGCGTGATGGGAACAATGGCAAAGAAAATCTGTTCGCTGTTGCCCTTAAGACGCCACTAGGCGTAATGGCCACTGACTGCTTTGCCGGTCGTTGGCTAAGGACAGAAGAAGAAGAAGAAGAAGAATAATCATATTCCCTGAGTTATGCTGTGTATACTGTTTATACTCAGGGAGAATAATTATTCAGATAGGCTAAAATTGGTGGGTGGACAGCGAGACTATGCACCTGTTAATTTGCAGCCCACAAATGTACTTAGCAGAGGCATTTGCTCTTTTATGTTTTCTAACTTTCGTGGTTCGAAGCTACAAGACGGTTCTGAGACCAGACCAGTCTGAAGTAAGAATCTTCGCCATTATCTTTGAGATTCAAGAGCTGTGTTCGACACCAACTACCTACAGTGGACAAGTTGTGAAGACACCAAACTTGCCATTAGGAGTGAAGTTCATCTAGACGCCTCTAGAGAAGGGTCCTATCACAGAAAACCTGACGACCCAGTGCAGTACTCAGCAAGCTAAGTATTTTGTAACAGACACGCAAAGGACACTAATAACCATCAGTCCCCAATTAAGTCTCTGTGAATAAAAATTTTAAAACCTCTTAAAATCATCTTCATCCATATTTATTTAAATTTGTTCAAACCTAATCGATTATTAAATTTGTTATATTACAAATTCATAGTTGATTCAGTTCTTATACGTTCTTACGTGTGATCGACAATCTTTAATATATATATACATATATTGACAGCCATAGAGCCTACATTAATTATAAAAGGAATTTCGTTAAATTAAACCAGCTGGGGTCTCGAACAAGTGAAACTATTGCTTAAAACTTTACAAAAGGTGCCGGATCAGATATAAGTTAATAGTACTCTGTCCTATGCAGCATTGTTCTTGACTTCTGAATTATCTTGTGAAAACTTCTTGAGATAGAAGCGTCATTATCCTTCTATCTACAACTCTGCCAAGAGTAATCGTGCGAAGGTAGACACCTTTGACGACCCATTTTAGATACTCTTGAGTTTTGGCCACTGGTGGACAACTACTGCAGAGCGAAGGGGAGGCAAATCCAGTGACACGTTTATGTTCATATACAATGCTAAATGCACTGTTTCAAACATGCTTTGTCAGGAAACAAACTTACAGTGGTGACAAAAAAGGTCCGTAGTGGAAGAAGGTGGACCTCATCTATCATAAACGCAGTAAAATGTATCTTACAGTCAGTCTAGATAAAGTGTAACTGTCTGCATGGTGCGAAGTTGAAACACATTTTGTTTAATTAAGTTACTAGCATACGCTTCCAAACACAAACGTACGTAGTAAACATGACGGATGTATTAAGTTAAGAATGTTGGAATATTAATGTTAAGTGAATATTATCACAATAACTAATTTTTTTAAAGTTTGGCTAAGGACTATTAAGTTTAACCATCCCAACACCGTTACTGTTAATAGGAAAACTCGAATTTAATATACTGTATACAACCTACCCACCACCTCTCTCATCCCCCCCCCCCCCCCCCCCCCCCCCCCCACCCCCACTCTCAAACTCTCAATCTGTGAAACTCTGAATTTAAGACATGTAGGTCTAGGCTCTGCTTCAGCATTGTGAAGAAAATGTGACACCCATTCGATTTTGAATTGTGAATAAATGCCACAAAAACTATAGCCAAATAAATAAAGACTACGCTTCCACTGTTTAAAATCACTTAAATAATAGCCTACACAACGGACTTAGTAATAACATTACATACTTCTGTTTCAGAAATGCCACTGTGTGCTTCAGTAACGAGTAACAAAACGATCATTTCCCTCAGGCAATCAACCAATCAATCACGGAGACAGAACATCAGAAGTACATCTTTTTTTTTTTTAAACCGTGCCCTAAGGTACACAGAATAAAACAAGCAAGGTGTTTTCACAGAGTAATCGCGGCGCCGGTCTCAGTTACACTTTGACATTGATCATCATACCTCTGGGCAGGTAAAGTTAGTGCCGAACAGATGTACTTTCACACAGCAAAGCTACAGTAGCATTCACAGTGAAAACATTTGAGGCAGTGCGTTCATTAATTTAAAAAAAAAAAAAGAGAAAGATAAACAAGAGAATCACTCGACAACAAGAGAGCGCATGGAAGTGTGGGGGCGCAAATAGGAAGAAACTAAATGAAAAGTAAGATACTTGGGCTAAAGCAACACATACTGATATAATTTTAATTGAGCAGGAACCGAATGTAACATAATATCCGTTTTTTTTTCACTTTAAAAAAAATTACCACGTTCTCCAGAATGAAAGAAAATGGTACTAATTTCTGCATACCGCCTAAATAATTATATTACTGTCGCGTGTTGTCTCCCTGGATCAGAAGTAGTGGTCCACTAATGGCTAAAAATTCGAGTAAACGGATGAGTTTTCCTAAGGTAACAACCTTTGTTCAAGATTACTCTTGGCAGCGGTGTAAATATGAGGTTTTTATGCCCCTATTTTAGGGAGTCTCAAAGGGATTTTAGGATGGCAAGTACAAGTGTCTACTAAGTTTGATGCACTTTTTGTATCCCCCACACACTTTTGTGAGAAAAGTAATTGTCCTACAATATAACACGACTCGTATTTAATGACCCCACATATATATCTATCTTCCCTGCCAGTCATTTCTGACCATAGGAGCGTACCTCCCGAAATAACTTTCGGTGGCACGAGGTTGGGCAATTGTAGATCGAGCTGTTGCCCATGCAGCAAGATCCGGCCTGGACGTCAGAGGAACGGTCTAGCCGTTACTGTCTGACACCAGTAGCAACCGCCTGTCATCAGTAGGATATGGAACTTGCCCTCATGTATTAGCTCTAGAATTGCCACAGTTATCCAAATAGGATCGTGTCATCTAAGGAACCTCGACTGATTTAATGAGCCATTCGCGGTTTCACCGTGAGACATCCCATATATATATATATATATATATATATATATATATATATATATATATATATATATATATATATATATATATATATATATACATATATATATATATATATATATATATATATATGGGTATATTTATTAATGAAATATAGTTAAACAAGGTTTAAAAGATGAAAATAGTTAACTTTTGAAAAACAGTAGTCATGAGGAATTTTCATCCTTGGAATCAATGTTATGTTATGGAAGAAAAGAGTATGTTCATATACAGACTTAACTGGCTAGGTTTCAGACTCAACTGGCCAAGTGAGTTGAAAAATTGGTCATCGCTGGAGTCTGAAGTAGTTGTTGCTGGGTTTTCAGCGCAGTCATGACTGTTGCTTCTTACTTGATGAGTCAAATGGCTGGTTGGGAGAACGTTACTTGCGTTGCAAGAGTAACTACCTCAAATTTCATCACTTCGAGTGTCATCTAGACCCGTCTGTTATAAGTGGTGTCGAGTTTAGTACTAGTGACTTGTACTAGAAACATAGAGATAGATAAAATAGTACCTCGCTTAAGTCTTATGTGTCCTGAAGTAAGCGTCAGGCGACCTCCACTTTCCTCCACCATTTCATCTTCCTCTGAATTTCATCCCATGCCCATGAGCTAAAAAAATCTCAGACCTCAAGTCAGAAGAACGTGTGTCAGGACAGCGAAAGAAGACCAATGCATCATTTTCAGATATATACGTAACATATCTGAATTTAGAAATGTTGACATAAAAGATATATATATATATATATATATATATATATATATATATATATATATATATATATATATATATATATATATATATATATATATATACAGTAGAACTCCATTTATCCGAACCCCAATTATCCGAACATCCAATTATCCGAACACTTTTTCCAGAAAAAAAAAAAAATCAGTCTCCACCAGTCACGTTAGACTACAGTTCTGAATCTTTTGATGCGGCAAGCTTCAAATGTGTGCGAACAATTTGTAGACAATGAGATGGGCTAATGGACGGTCGCTTACGTACATGAAGTCAGTTAGATCATAAAGTCCGTTAATATCTGGTTTACCAATCCAGTGTACGTGTGCGTTCTAGGCAGAACACTGGCTAAACAGACAGTTCAACTTAAAATAATTGTGTCTGCTACTACAGCAGAATAATTTTGGTGTACACGTATTTCTCTGTGCGACCTGGCATCTTCCAGTAGGCCTAAAGCATATAAAAGGAACCGCAATGTTTTGTCAATTGAAACGAAAACAGAAATTATCAAGAGACTAGGAAAAGGTGAAACTGTGTCTTCATTTGCGAGGATTTTCAATGTTGAGAAAGCTACCGTCTCTGACATCAAAAGTAACAAGGATAAAATTATGAGTTTTGCATCGAAATTGGATAGTGAAAATGGGTCGAAGAAACATAAAACCATGAGAAATGCGAAAGATTTGAAATTGGAAGAGGCTTTGTATATATGGTTTGTGCAAAGAAGAAGCAAAGGGGAACCTATCTCTGGCTCTCTATTGTGTGAAAAGGCACTTCAGTTCAACAGTCAACTTGACGGTCCTCCTGACTTTAAGGCTAGCCAGGGATGGTTAAGAAACTTTAAATCTCGTCATGGCATACGAGAATTGGAGATTCAAGGGGAATCTTCATCTAGCGATGCAACTGCCGCTGAAAATTTTAAAGAAACATTCTTGGCTTTTTTGGAAGAAGAAGGTTATTTACTCGATGATGTGTATAATGCCGATGAGACTGGCTTATACTGGAAATCATTGCCTCAAAAATCACTTGCATCTCAGCGCGAAGCAGCTGCCCCTGGGTTTAAAAAGTGCAAAGAGAGAGTAACAATTTTGGTAGCCGCGAATGCCAGTGGAAGTCATCGTTTACCGGTGCTAATGATCGGCAAAGCCAAAAAAAAACACGTTGTTTAAAGAATGTGACATGTCTCCCATTGTGCTACAAAGCACAGAAGAGTGCTTGGATGAATAGTGAAATATTTCTTGATTGGTATACAAATCAGTTCATCCCAAATGTGAAGAGGTTGAAAGAACAAGAAAAGAAAACTGGAAAAGTAATTCTTCTACTGGACAATGCACCATCTCATCCAGAGACGGATACATTGAATGCAGTTGATGCAAATTTTAAAGTAATTTTTCTGCTTCCCAATGTAACAGCATTGATTCAACCAATGGATCAGGGTGTTATAGCAAAGCTTAAAAAGATGTACAAGAAGGAAGTCCTGCGTCGTTTATTGTTGGCTGAAGATGAAGAAAGTGTGGTGGCGTTTTCAAAAAAAGCGTAATCTCAAAGACTGCTGCTTGTAGTGAAATTGACAATTGCTGAGACTAGAAAGGCTAAGAGAACGCAAGTTTGGGGGGGGGGGGGGGGGGGGGGGGGGGGGGGGGGGGGGGGGGGGGGGGGGGGGGGGGGGGGGGGG
>JAMPIV010015381.1:0-47500 GCA_024509875.1 Oreohelix idahoensis
AAAAATGTTGTGATTAAAAAGCTATTAATTAATTAATCAAATTACAATGTAGTTAAAAATGTTGTGATTAAAAAGCTATTAATTAATTAATCAAATTACAATGTAGTTAAAAATGTTGTGATTAAAAAGCTATTAATTAATTAATCCAATTACAATGTAGTTAAAAATGTTTTGATTAAAAAACTATTAATTAATTAATTAAATTACAATGTAGTTAAAAAAAATGTTGTTTGATTAAAAAGCTATTAATTAATTAATCAAATTACAATGTAGTTAAAAATGTTGTGATTAAAAAGCTATTAATTAATTAATCAAATTACAATGTAGTTAAAAATAAAAATGTTGTGATTAAAAAGCTATTAATTAATTAATCAAATTACAATGTAGTTAAAAAATGTTGTGATTAAAAAGCTATTAATTAATTAATCAAATTACAATGTAGTTAAAAATGTTGTGATTAAAAAGCTATTAATTAATTAATCAAATTACAATGTAGTTAAAAATGTTGTGATTAAAAAGCTATTAATTAATTAATCAAATTACAATGTAGTTAAAAATGTTGTGATTAAAAAGCTATTAATTAATTAATCAAATTACAATGTAGTTGATTTAAAAAGCTATTAATTAATTAATTAAATTACAATGTAGTTAAAAATGTTGTGATTAAAAAGCTATTAATTAATTAATTCAAATTAACAAATTACAATGTAGTTAAAAATGTTGTGATTAAAAAGCTATTAATTAATTAATCAAATTACAATGTAGTTAAAAATGTTGTGATTAAACAGCTATTAATTAATTAATCAAATTACAATGTAGTTAAAAATGTTGTGATTAAAAAGCTATTAATTAATTAATCAAATTACAATGTAGTTAAAAATGTTGTGATTAAAAAGCTATTAATTAATTAATCAAATTACAATGTAGTTAAAAATGTTGTGATTAAAAAGCTATTAATTAATTAATCAAATTACAATGTAGTTAAAAATGTTGTGATTAAAAAGCTATTAATTAATTAATCAAATTACAATGTAGTTAAAAATGTTGTGATTAAAAAGCTATTAATTAATTAATCAAATTACAAAATGTAGTTACATATTTCCACTTCTCAATCTTTTTCTCTTCTTCTTCTTCTTCTTATTTTTTTCTTCTGCGTTCGTCCTAAAACTGACGTTTGTTACGTTGTGTAGCCGTTTACAGTAAAGCTGCGATATTTGCGCCTTTCGGCCCGACACATCCGTTTTCGGCATGGCATTTTTGGGACCGGGTTAGCCTTCCCTCTTCGATCCCTACTCTCTCAGCCAGACTGCAGTGATGCAACCTGTTTCCAGGACCACCACTTGGAGGTGGAGTAGGGTCTTGGTCAGCTCTGGTTCGCTGACCCTGACGCAAGCAGTCAAGCTATAGGTCGCTTACTGCATTCCTCACATTTGATGCGTCTTCGGTCCCCTCAATCTTCTTAATGTGTTCTTTAATTCTTCAACCGTCATTGTTTTGACGTGTTTACTTGCTCGGATATGTATGTAAGTCTTATACGCAACAGATACTTTTGTTCTATATCTCGCAAAATGCAGACGAGATAAATTCAACCTATAATCAAAGGGGGCGCACCGAGGGGCCCTAGAGAGAATTGTGTACCACATCGTTACGTGCCATTGGGGTTGTAGTCGAAAGAGTTAAAAGAGCGCTGTAAAAATTCAATAGTCATAATAGATAAAAAAAAAAAAAAAGATATAGCGCGCGGGCAAGCAGATTTAATGCACTTGGAACAACATTCAAGCACAGAATCAAAGAAGAACTAAGCCTTACGGAGATAGGATCAAAGTCCGTCATAAAGTGACAAACATACCTTTGCTGGAACAAAGCAAACGTGCTAGGAATTTTGGGGGCCAGACTCTGTACGTCGTTGTTGGTCCCTCAGAGGTGCATACTGCTCGTTGTGCCGGCCGTCTCGCTAAATTTTGCTATAGTTGAGGATCTTTGGTCTTGACTACTACGGCTATACGCAACACTCAGATTTTTGTGTATTGCGTGCGACACGTTGATCTATCAATAATTTAGCCTTATGTCCATGCTATTCTGGGACACGTTGATCTATCAATAATTTAACCTTATATCCATGCTATTCTGGGACACGTTGATCTATCAATAATTTAACCTTATGTCCATGCTATTCTGGGACACGTTGATCTATCAATAATTTAACCTTATGTCCATGCTATTCTGGGACACTTTGATCTATCAATATAATTTAACCTTATGTCCATGCTATTCTGGGACACTTTGATCTATCAATATAATTTAACCTTATGTCCATGCTATTCTGGGACACTTTGATCTATCAATAATTTAACCTTATGTCCATGCTATTCTGGGACACTTTGATCTATCAAGGAAGTGGAGGGGAACTGCGGTAAGACGTGGAATACAATGGATTTCGGTTCTTGCCTTCAGGGAAGTACCCAGTTTTTATTTTATTTAGTTTTTATGTGTCCTATCTAGCCTTCACTTTCTTTCCTTTCCTGACGAAGGCCTTGTGGCCGTAACGTAGACTATTTTCTTTGTCTTTTGTCCTCGTAAGACGAATCACCTTTTTTCGATTTTTTTTCAAACCCATCCATTTGATCTATCAATAATTTAACCTTATGTCCATGCTATTCTGTGACACTTTGATCTATAAATATGAATTAACCTTATGTCCATGCTATTCTGGGACACTTTGATCTATCAATAATTTAACCTTATGTCCATGCTATTCTCTTCTTAACGGACTAGAAAGAATAGGCTTACTGTTTCTTCCGACTAGTTGTATAAGGCGACTAATAGAGGTTGTGTATGAGGCTGGCACTCGCATCGTGTAAAACAAATGGGCGCAAAAACGATCACTGCAAGAGAATGGGTGACTGCGTTGTGCAGGTTTCCTGTAAGGGGACCAGCTGCAGTGGTGGTTACAAGCTCTACAAGGAGTGCAAGGGATGATAATGATGCTGATGATGACGTTGATGATGTTGATGATGTTCCTGATGTTGACGATGTTGATGATGTTGCTGATGTTGATGATAATGATGATGTTGATGATGTTGCTAATGTTGGTGATGATATTGGTGATGTTGATGAGGTTGATGATGTTACTGATGATGGTGATGATATTGGTGATGTTGATGATGTTGCTGATGTTGATGATGATGATAGTCACACGATGTTCCTCGTAGTTTTGGTTTGGTTTTAAAGACCATGTTGGGAGCCGCACTGGTGTAATGGCTACGGCGTTGTACTGGCGACCAGGTTTTCATGGTTCAAACCCGGGCGTCAGCGTTTGAAGGAATGTTTACGAGCGGAAATTTGACTGAATGACCTGAACGGCTCCTGCACATAAATCCCGTGTTGATGGGAAGGAACGAAGCTCCTGACCGGGTTGGAAGGAAAGTCCACTGACCCCCCCAGCCTCGCAATGGCATGTCATTGGGCCAAAAGAGCTGGAAAGCTCGAGTGCCGCTGGTTAGAGAAAAAAAAAAAGACCATGCTCATTGCACACGGACAACTTCATCAGTGCTCCGATCTCCTCCATTACCTCACACAAGGAAGATCTCAGCACAGTGCACAAACTCCGTAGTATCGGCGAGGATCCCTTTGTGTGTGTATACAGGAATCACACATTCTAAAATATTCTTGTGTGGGTAGGTTTCTAATTTTTAAATTTTGCCAGGGCAGCGGCCGTATGGTCTACTCTTTACAATTGTTAACTGCCGAGGGATTTTTAACATGCGCAACTTGCACACGGGACGTTCTATTTTTTCGCCCTTATCCGAGAAGGCTTGACATCCGATCTCACTACCCGGGAGATGAGGAGAGATTATCACATCATTAGGAACCACATGTTCTGAAAACAAACTTCCATCACTTATTTTCCATGTACTGGGAGCGAACCCGGTAGCTTTACAGTTAGAAGCGGACGCCATACTTCAACTACTCCGACCACCTACTTTTCTACAGTAAAATCAGAGAACTGAGGGGGTCTTTAGTGTTCAGTGAAGATGGTCCAACCAAAAACCATTCCTTTACCGGTATATTCCTGTTCCTAAACATCAGCATCAGTACTTTGTCATAGCATTTTAATCGTCAGTTATGTGGAGTGCAGGCATACATTCTTCATTTCTGCTGCCACCTATGCCGATTTCCCATGTTCGTCGAAAGCACATACATTCCATTTGCCAATTATGGTGATTGTCCTAGCCAAAAAAAAGGTTAGTTGGCAACTTAGACTCCTTTCGGCTTTCTCTTTGTTGTGTCAATTCGCATTCTTACAAGAGGACCTTCGTCTGTCATGGATAAATGAATTTTTTGCTTGTTGAAGTGTTTTTAGCTTCAAGAATTTTCTGCAAGATGGGCAATCGACCCCATGCCCAAACCTCCTTAGTCGCTTCTTACGTCTGAATGGTAGGTTACAGTGTTACTGTTCTTTTCTCCCCTTGCGGTCCCGGTAACACACGGGCGATGCAAGCATGGTAGTCTATAATTTTACTGTTAAAGAGTTTGGTTGCTATCCGTGTTTCAGAGCCTTAAAACTGAACCCCACTGGCGTTTGTGGAGTCATCTTTATATGACCACCAACTATGCACAATGCTATAGCATGTAAATTTGTATGTGAACCTCTGTCTATAAGGCTTATTACATCCTCATTGACTCTTGAAATCATCCACACACTTACAGAAATTCCCCCTGTGGGGAAACCTGTAGAGACCCAGCATTGCACTAAGCTTGGAGGAGTAACTTGAGCCCCAGACGGAACTCTGGCTTTTTACCTGGTTGGCTGCTTGCAGGAGGATCTCACTATGGACGCCGTGATAGGTAGGGGGAGCTGAGAAGTGGCTCTGTGAAAGACGTGACAATTTTTTGGGACAGCCCAGAACTAGAGCACGGTAATTTAGCTCTGCATATTTGGAGAGCCCCCTTCGATAGGAATGCACTGTATGCCACATGGTTCTTCTTCCTAGCTTGGGACCAGATGTGATGATCCTTTAAATGCATGCTGAGGTGGAGAAACTGGAGCTCATGACTTCAACTCAGCACGTTTCGGAATGGTAGAAAATCGCAGGAAAAGCCTAGATTTACAATGTAGATAATACCAAGGCGTCTTCAACTTGTATTGGTTGCAAAAGAGTGTGCAGTTCAGCAGTCCTAGTGAAACAACAACAACAATATAGTTAACAGAGCTAAAAAGGCGCGCTACGAATTGACCAGTCAGATCGTAAGAGCCATAAAGATGCTTGTTGTTGACATTTTCGTTTTTAAAACATGTCCTAAGGTTAAACTGTCTATTTCCTTATCTCGTTGTTGTCTTCGGATCAGTTATTCCGTCATTGTTGCATGTATTGTAGTTAGTTTTCCAGTTGTACTCCTTCCACATCTTGTCCCAAATGTTTAGGAAGATTGAAAAGTCACTTCCAATTTTTAAATTGTTTTTTTTTTCTTCATTCTTAATCAATTGTCGTCCCTAGAATGCAAATCCAAGGAATATTATTTGGCTTGCATAATATAAACTAAAATTAAAGCAGCTGCAGGGAATGGTTGATACAATAGTGATAGAAAGTGAAAATAAAGCAAACAGATAGAAGTCATGGTCGTCTCAAAGAAAAAGGCTTCCCCAGGATGCACTATCAAAGTAAATGAAACAGTTTTAAAACAAGTCAATAGATTCATATACCTGGGCACATTAAAAACAACGGATAGAAGATGCATGTCAGAAGTGAAGAGCAAAATAGCTCAGGCAAAAAAAGCATTCTTTAAAATGAAGAGCATTTTATGCAACAATTCTTTGTCAATAGAAGTAAGAAAGAGAGTTTTTCAGTGTTATAAAGAACTAATCCTCACATATGGGAGTGAGTCATGGACAATTAGTAAACATGTAGGGAAAGCATTAGAGGCCACAGAGATGTGGTTTTACAGAAGAATGTTAAAAATACCATGAACAGCCAAAAAGAGTAATGATGATGTCCTGGAGGCCAACGCGCAAAGGAAACCTATTTCACAAGTTAGAAAGAAGTAATCCACTTTTTTGCGGAAATGTTATGAGAAGAGAAAAGCTAGAATATATCGTAACAACAGGTAAGACTGAAAGAAATAAAGATAGGGGAAAAGAAAGAGAGCAAATACTGGACAGTTTGACATCGTGGCATGGAAAGAAGTCAATAAGCAGAATTGATAAATTATACTGGACACAAGAAGTTGTGTAAAGACATGATCTCCAACGCCACTGGGCATGGTACTTGAAGAAGAAGAAGAATTGTTACTGTTATTGTTGATCAGAATCGAACTCACTACACTCCGGGCAAACCCATAGGTGCTCATTCTCCCTGACCAAATGTCGAAGGGTATGAATGCTAACTGTTCCTGTTGCGCGCTGGTTGTATGCACGCTGGATACATCCTCTCATGTGTCTATCTCTGCTAGTCTTACGTTGAATTCCAAAGTCCAACCATTTTAGCCGTGTTGATTCATCGACCTTTCTACCTAACCAAATAATGGATATGAAAGAAGCGTCAAGATAAAGTTAATTAAACGCCAAGTTTATAACATATAATGATATGGCACATTACCCTTATAGTACGACGTGAGATTCGGCCAGTTCATTACATAACTTCACAGCGAGCAGCAAGTTTTACTGTCTATTAACAGCGGTTCTCAACGTAAGCTATATGGTTCCCGCAGGGGGCTATGCCATATTTTTAAGGGGCCACAGTAAGATGGTAAAGTACCTTTTTCCAGCTAACAGCCACTATGGGGGGGGAGGGGGGGGGGGGAAAGAAGGGCACAGAGGTAAATGTGGCTCAGGAAGGGGGTCATGAGCACAAACAGGTTGAGAACCCTTGGTATAGTCTGTGTATGGCTGTTTTAGATTTTATTTCTGTTTTTAGTTGTTTTATTTCTTGGAAAATATTATAGAAATAAAATATATTAATCTAAATGGAACTCTCTATATTTTGAAATTTCTCTCTCTCTCTCTCTCTCTCTCTCTCTCTCTCTCTCTCTCTCTCTCTCTCTCTCTCTGTCTCTCTCTCTCTCTCTCTCACACACACACACACACTCACGCACATACACACACGCACGCACGCACACTCACACACACACACACATATATATGTGTATATATATATATATATATATATATATATATATATATATATATATATATATATATATATATATATATATATATATATATATATATATATACTCGTGGGAGCCGGGCTGGTGTATTGGTTATCACATTGTGATGGCGATCAGGTGTTCAAGGTTCAAGCGCTGGCGTGGGCATTCGAAGAAGTGTCATCGACCAGGATTTTGACTGAATAACCTAAATGGATCCCGAGATAAACCCTCTGTGAATGGGAAGGAGCAAAGCTCCTGACCTTGGAGGAAGGATAGTCCACAGGCTCCCCAGCCTCGCAATGACATGTCATTGGGCCGAAGGGCTGAAAGCCCAAGTACCGCTGGTTAAAAAAAAAAGATATATACTCGTATATATATATATGTGTGTGTGTGTGTGTGTGTGTGTGTGTGTGTGTGTGTGTGTGTGTAATCGCCCTGTAAACAACCTCTTTCTGACGTGTGCAACAATATTTAATTGTCCACTGACCTCCTTCAGGACATTCTCTCATCAGTCTTAATGGAAGTCTTAACATTCGTCATGACAATCACGTAAAGGTCAAGGATCCCGTTACACGCCTATTGAGGCATATTGGGAATATGGTGTTAGGCCCATATTTTCTTGACCATCGGCACACTAGGGGTGACGTGGTCAACATCATGCCGGCCACCTTAACCTTCCCAGAGTTGCTCTGGTACCCAGTTATTGAGCATGTGTCTTCAAGAAACATATGCCAAGTCTTCATATCCCGTGCCACCAGCTCAAGGTCTTTCCATGCTGTCTTCATCCCCTTCATGTCTGTCTTCAGTTCTCTTCTCTATGTGTTCCTGAGTCTCCCTTCTACCCTGGGGATCCAAGAACAAGAACTGCCTTGTAATGCTATCAACAGGTTTTCTCAATATGTGTCTCCAGCGTCTTCTTCCCATCTCTTGTTCCACTGGCACATGTCTGGTTCTTGTCATCAGTTCCACATTAGTGATCTTGTCATCAGTTCCACATTAGTGATCTTGTCACCAGCTCCACATTAGTGATCTTGTCATCAGTTCCACATTAGTGATCTTGTCATCAGTTCCACATTAGTGATCTTGTCATCAGTTCCACATTAGTGATCTTATCATCAGTTCCACATTAGTGATCTTGTCATCAGTTCCACATTAGTGATCTTGTCATCAGTTTCATATTAGTGATCTTGTCATCAGTTCCACATTAGTGATCTTGTCATCAGTTCCACGTTAGTGATCTTGTCATCAGTTCCACATTAGTGATCTTGTCATCAGTTCCACATTAATGATCTTATCATACCACTTCAATCCTTCTATACGGATTTCACTCTATATTCTGTTCCTTCATCATATTACTACCCTCAACCTTAATTGAGAGATTCGACTTTCATTCAAAATAAAATTTAAAAGTCGTTAAAATAGTCTTTCACTAAAATTAAAGCATAAAAACCAAATTAAATAAATAATTTGCTACCAATAAACAGAATATACATGACCAATAATCAGAAATCAATTTACCAGTAAAAAGAATATAACCGACCAATAATCAGATAACAAGCTACCAGTAAACAGAAAACACACGACCAATAACCATAAAAATAGCTACCAGTAACGAGAATATACACAACCAATAAACAGAAAAGAAGCTACCAGTCACCATCATATACATGACCAATAAACCGTAAACAAGCAATCATTAAACAGAAAAAACACGACCAATACACAGAAAACTAGCTACCAATAACAAGAATAAACATGACCAATAATTAAAAAAAACAAGCTACCAGGAAATAGAATATGCATGACCAATAAACAGAAACAAGCTACCAATAAACAGAAAACAAACTACCGTAAACAGAATATACATGACCAATAAACAGAAAACTAGCTACTAACAAGATAATTTAGATAACAAGGAACCAGTCAATAGAATATTCATGACCAATAAGTAAAAACAAGCTAGCAATAAACAGAAAACAAACCGTCAGTAAATAGAATATACATGACCTATAAAGAGAAAACAAGCTATCAATAAACAGTAAACACGCAACCAAAAATATAGAAAACAAGTTATCCATAAACAAAAAACACACGACCAATAAACACAAAACATACTACCAGTAAACAAAATATACATAACCACAAAAAACGGAAAACAAGCTACCAGTAAACAGAAAAACACGACCAATAAAAATAAAACAAGCTACCAGTAACCATAATATACATGACCAATAAACAAAACAAAAAAAAGGTACCAGTAAACAGAGTATGCATGAACAATAAAGAGAAAACAAGCTACCAATAAACAGAAAACAAGCTCCCAGTAAACATAATATACATGACCAACTAACAGACAACTAGCTACCAATAAACAGAAAACAAGCTGCCAGTAAAGAGAATGTACATGACCAACTAACAGACAACTAGCTACCAAGAAACAGAAAACAAGCTGCCAGTAAACAGAATATACATGACCAACTAACAGACAACTAGCTACCAATAAACAGAAAACAAGCTGCCAGTAAACAGAATATACGTGATCAATAAGTAGAAAACATGCTAGCAATAAAGAGAAAACAAACTGCTAGTAAACAGAATATACATGACCATAAACATAAAACTATCTCCCAATAAAAAGAAAACACAAACCAATAAATAGAAAACAAGCTATCAATCAATAGAAAACACACGACCAATAAACATAAAACAAGCTACCTGCGAACAGAAAAATAACGGACAATAAACAGAAAACAAGCCACCAGAGACCACAATATTCATGACCAATAAACAGAAAACACTCAACTAATCAACATAAAACAAGCAAACAGGATAACGAAAACACACGACCAACAAACTAATATCACAGAACAACAGTAGTCTAAAGAGGAACCATCGTTTATGCGCACAACGCACTAAAAAAAAAAAACAGAAAACTCAACCAGCTTTTTAGAAAATAATGCACGGCGTTCCTCAATAAACGAAAAAATTAGCGTTTCCGATTTCTGACACCGGTTTAAAAAAATAAATAATGAAAACACGTTACTTCGCAATACATAATGATCTGTTCTGTAACATTTTCTTCTTCTTCTTTTCTCCTGTCTTTTGATATGGTGCTTACATCCACCGCTGCACCTAGTCCTTTTGCACGAACCCTGAATTAAAGCATTTATGTAATCTTGCAACGGTGGTTTGTCTAGCATGCCGTATGCTTTTAACGCGATGATGTTGCCAGCCCATTGCAGAATGTAATATTAGTTGTATCTTACGGCGGTCTGAGATGGTAGGAGAATTATTCTTGTTTAGTCTTCTCAGATACCCCGCGGGGACTACACAAGACCTTTTATGGTTTGTTCATCTGATATCCCTGAAAAAGTTTAAATAAAGTCAGTACATGGTTGTGGTTAATCACATTTACCCACCTATCTACCTACATACCAATTTACTTACCTACCTATCTACCTACCTAACTACTTAACAACCATCCTACCTATCTGCCTAACTAACTAACTGACTAACTAACTAACTGACTAACTAACTAACTACCAACCTAGATGACCGTACAATTTACACAAACGATAAAAGTTGCAACACGCTGGAAATATTATTACAAAGTGTTACAAACAATCTTGCTAAGTGGAGCAAAAAACATCGCATGCAAATAAATATCATTAAAACAAAATGTTTGATAATATCAACTAGACAAAAATGAAAACACTCACAGAAAACGACACCACAATTCTACATTGGTACCTCACTAATTGATAATGTAAATGATCATAAAACAGTGGGACTCATAGTTGACCAACATTTAAGTTGGAATTCGTATTTCCTTGCCCTGACCAAACCAATGGCACAGAAAGTTTACCAGTTAACTAAGATTAAACATTTCCTAGATAAGGAGGCAAAGAAAATGTTCTATATATCCCAAATACAAAGACATCTAGACTATTGCTCCACAATCTGGGATGGCTAATCCATGTCCAACACAAAGAGACTCTATTCATTACAAAAACATGAGGTGCGCCTAGTTTCTGACAATTACCTTACAAAGTAGATCTATTTAAACATCTTACCTCTAACAACGCGCTTTCTCTTCAACCAAGCCAAATTCATTCACAAAATCCTATCAGATAATGCTCCAACGTATCTGTGGCCCATTCTCAAATACAAAGGAAAACACAGTCAACGGTTAAACGTAGTATACGTGCCCAAGCCAAGGCTTGACTTATTCAAGAAAAGTTTAGCTTTTTCCGCTGCTCTTCTTTGGAACTATCTTCCACGTGACCTAAAAATCAAACTTAGTCCATATTCATACAATCGCAGACTTTTCAAATACATGATGAGTGCCGATTACATGCCCACCTAATTTAGTTATGTTCCTAAATCATTATCTAATATTATTTGTATGTTTTATGGATTATTTTGCCTTGTTCAATATTGATTACGATAAGATCCTATAAGTGCGTTTAACTGTTATCCTACTGTTACAATGATAGGATTCAACTTTGTTTTATTGTATTTTGTTTTATTATATTTTGTTTTATTGTATTTTGTTTTATTGCATTTTGTTTTATTGCATTTTGTTTTATTGTATTTTGTTTTATTGTATTTTGTTTTATTGTATTTTGTTTTATTGTATTTTGTTTTATTTATTTTATTATTTTAAAAATAATATTTAAAATACATGTGTAGGATAAATGGATTCAGTATGGAAGACGAGAGAAAGGATGGGCTTAATGTTAGACGGGACTGCGTGCCCAATTCTAAACCATTTGAAGATAAAGTTCGTTCGTTCGCTCATTCTATCTATCTGATTCTGCTCTTGAGTTAGGGAGCGCAAAGAAAAACACACGAAGTCCCTACTCATTCAGTAGCATTACGTTCTTGTTTGTTTTAAAAAAAAACATACTTTATTATGATTATGATTGGATAATGTAAATTATGCTCTTATATTACCTTTATAATGTTGCATGTCTTTAAATTAATGTTTAAAGTAGTAACATGTGGGAATGGAAGGGTAGAGGATGCAAGATAAGTGAGAGTTGAAGAGCGGAATGTTAGACAGGCCTGTGCGCCCAATTCATAACCCTTTGAAAATAAAGTTCTATCTATCTATCTATCTATCTATCTATCTATCTATCTATCTATCTATCTATCTATCTATCTATCTATCTATCTATCTATCTATCTATCTATCTATCTATCTATCTATCTATCTATCTATCTATCTATCTATCTGTCTATCTGTCTGTCTGTCTGTCTGTCTGTCTGTCTGTCCGTCCGTCCGTCCATTCATCTATCTATCTATCTATCTATCTATCTATCTATCTATCTATCTATCTATCTATCTATCTGTCTGTCTGTCTGTCTGTCTGTCCGTCCGTCCGTCCATCCATCTATCTATCTATCTATCTATCTATCTATCTATCTATCTATCTATCTATCTGTCTATCTGTCTGTCTGTCTGTCTGTCTGTCTGTCCGTCCGTCCGTCCATTCATCTATCTATCTATCTATCTATCTATCTATCTATCTATCTATCTATCTATCTATCTATCTATCTATCTATCTATCTATCTATCTATCTATCTATCTATCTATCTATCTATCTATCTATCTATCTATCTAGCTATCTAGCTTTCTAGCTATCTAGCTATCTATCTATCTGTTTGTCTGTCTGTCTATCTATGTACGCAACTATCTACCTAAATGTCTGTCTGCCTTCGAGCCCATCTGTCGACTGTCTATCTATCCTTTTGTTTGTCTCTCTCTGTACATCTATCTATCTGTCTTGCTGTCTATCTTTAGATTATAACAATCAATAACTCGATATATTAATCCAACTACCCTTACCCCTACCCATGAATCAGTGAAGCAGACAGACACACACACTCACACACAGCCAACGATACGATCGATCAGCACATCCCAAAGAACGTCATCAAACAAGCCGTTCCACAGAATCAAGTCAAACGATTCCCTTAATGTGGTGAAGCAGACTGTCCGCCTCAGTCAGTACTAGCGTGAGCATTGTATGTTCTTGCTGGTCTAGATTGTAGGCAGCATAGTCAAACAGTGGATAAAAGATGTTTGCCTATTAGAAGAATTCTTTTGGAGCACACTGGGATGGGACTCTCAAATTTTTTTTTTTGGGGGGGAGGGTTTTCTCTTCGCCTTCTTGTTACACTGTTCTTCCTCTTTCTTCGTTTATATTTGTTCTCCTTCATCTTTCCTTACTTCTGATGAAAGCTTCTTTTGCTCATCCTCATCTGCCTCCTCCTACTCATTTCCTCTTCCTCATTTGCCTCCTCCTCATTTGCCTCCTCCTCGTTTTCCTCATTTGCGTCCTCCTCAATTGCCTCATTTTCCTCCTCATTGTTTGCCGTCCACCTCATTTTTCTCCTCCTCATTTGCCTCCTCCTCCTCATTGTCCTCCTCCTCATATGCATCCCTCTCATCATCATTATCCGTCAGCCCCGCAAGGAGTATAGGCATTAGACAAACTCATGTTATGTCTTCCTGTCACGTGCCTACTATCACGTGCCATCCGCTCAAGTTCTTTCCATGTCTTCCTCATCATTTTCACCTCTGTTTCCAGTTCTCTTCTCCGTGTTTTTTGGGGTCTACCTGTGCCTCTCTTTCCCAGTAGATTCCAGAACAAGGACTGCCTTGTAATGCTATCAACAGGTCTCCTCAATGTGTGTCCTATCCATCACCAGCGTCTCCTTCTCATCTCTTGTTCCACTGGTACTTGTCTGGTTCTTGTCATCAGTTCCACATTTGTGACTTTGTCATACCATTTCAATCCTTCTATTCTACGCAAGCACCGGTTTATAAAAGTCTTCTCATCTCTTAGTTTCCTCATATATTTCACATTCTTTTGATTTCTCTTTTCTATTATATTTTCTCTGAAAATTCTTCCTTTCGTCTTTTTTCTCACACGTCATTGTGACGTGAACTTTATTATTATTACTTATTTTTCTCGTATTACTTTTTGTTTCTTTACTATTTCTTCGTCCAGTTGCTGTCACGTGCTTACCTTCAGAATATGTATACACGGCTTAGACAGCGAAGACTACGCTCACTTTGCCATGTCCGCCGTATGGAAGATGGTCGCATCCCTAAAGGTATCTTCTACGGACAATTTGCATATGGAAAAAAAGAACAGTTGGACGACCGCAGTTGAGGTTCAAAGATGTGTGAGAGACATGACAACACTGGACATAAATCCATCAACCTGGGAGGATGAAGCTGCCAATCGCACCAAGTAGCTTCCTACTGCGCCATCTCAGAATGGGCGTAAAGAAGCTCTCACAAGAAGAAGAAGCAAAAATAATACGCCGAAAGGAATATCAGGGGAACAAAAACAGCCGAGGACTTGTGATCGTGTTACTGATGATATTTGTAATTGCTACTTATCTTTGCTACTTATCTATCAAGTTGTTGCTGGCAGTCGCCAGAGATGGATACTCTTGATTTACTACACTTCCCATGTTCAATACACTCCTCTTGGGACACACCCACTAGATCGTAGTTAATACACATGCACAACTTTCTCCTCCAAAATTTGAATAAGGTTACTGAAATGACTTGATAACTCCAGTATTGATACGATTGATTTATTAATCAATTAGAACCGCAAGTCCAACTGGAAACATATATACAGGTTTGACACCTCAATTTACATAGAACAATAATATTCTGTGGAGCTCCTAAGTTCCATACGTCTATCCGTGATCTTCTAGGTTACCCAAATATGCTATTTTTGTTTAGTGGTTGGAGTCGTTGGTAAGTCCTTCCCCTAAATGATCATCTTACGTAAAACGAAAATAAAACATAAAGGGCGAGAGGTACTAATCTGAATAATTCCTGTTGAATTATTCAAAATACTTCTGTTTAAGTATTTAAAACTTTTGAGATAATTTCTCAACTGCTGTCTTCGTTGGAGTAGGCTAATAACACACAGTTAAGAGGACTCACTACTCTTCGGCATACTCTTAAGATCATAAGTTGTCTGATCTACTAGTCTAGAAAGCCCTGAAGCTGACGCTACCGCTTCTTATATAGGCCCAAAGTGGTGCGGTGCCCGTTGTTAGGCACTTCCCGCCAAGAATGGCGTCGATTAACTAGTGACGTCTCCTGTCATGCTATGCATAGGCCATCCGGTCACAGGCTATCACTTCAGGGGCGTATTTCTATAGTCAGTTATGACTGTAGGGGGCTACTATATTTACTACTAGTGTAAAAGCCCGTCATAAGACGGGAATTCAATTCAAAAGCACCAATACCTAACGGCAATTTTACTTATTCAAAAGTATTTTTAAAAACCACTGTATATCACCACAGTTCACGAACTACGTGGCAGCAGCGAGGATCCCAATGTGTGTATACGTGATCACGCATTCTATAAATATTTTTGGGCACACCGTCATTTGCGCACTCTTCTTTGTCGGGTGTTACTATTTTCGGGAAAGTACATATAAGGGAAACAATACAATTAATGACTAACCTTCAACCAAAGTTGCATCCCTTAGCGTTAGTGACAGAAAAAGCTTGCATTTTATACATATCGATACTAAATTTTTTCTTATTTGACTTATTTTTCTTCTACTTCTTCTCTTCCTCCTTCTTCATTTTCCTCCTCTTTTGTCCAGAACTGTATAATCATACAATTGATACATTCTCGTTTGTCCTGTTAGAATCAAGGAAGTGTAACACATACGGCACCGACACTCGTATGTCTTATTGTTATGTTATTCTTCTTCCACATATATTCATTTTAATACCTTTGTCCTCCTCATTCAATTTTATGAAGGAGAAAATTAATGAAGGATATACAAATCAGACAACTAAAATATTTTGGCCATGTAAAAAATGTCTTTTTACCTTGCTGAAGACCATTATGGAAGGAAGAGCTGAGGGCAATTATGCAAGAGGAAGACAGCGTTATAAGTAGGAAGATAACATCAAGAGATGGACAGGAAAGAGTCTATCAGAGTGCACCACCAAGACAAGAGACAGAAGACGTTGGAGATCCACTACAGCCAACCTTCGTTGTGGAGGTAGCAGCTGATGATGTCCTCCTTGTAACTTTCTTCTTCATTTTCTTCCAATTCGTATTTATGTTGTTTTTATTTTGTTGTGTGTTTATCATTAAAAACAAAATATTTTTGACGTATTTATGTACTTTATGTGCTTTCTTTACTGTTTTAAACTTTTCAGATTCTTTTCTGCACATACAAAGTACTTTCATTCCTCCCTCAAGCTATCTCCTTCTGCGTCTTTCAGATCTGATTCTGTCTTATCATTCAACTTCCTCTGGGCATCATCTCAATCCGTGCTCTCTCATTTGTTCGAAGTAGATTACACAGTGCTATAAATAGCGTTGAGCAGTATCGGAATCGATCCGTTGCAAGCCTGATCGAGTTCTGCAATCAAGTGTGACTTATAATGCTTTAGGCATGTTATGTTATGAAATGAGCTGAGAAATATTTGAAAATAGTTCAAAATAGTGATCTGCCTTTTGATATCACGGTGTACAAATGTTACGCGGCAGATCATAGATACGCCCCGTGTAGGTCCCGGGGTGGGGGGCTCTGAGAAGACAAAGAAAGAACAAGGGCTTCTGCATCCTCAGACAAATAATAAGAAGCGACTAATATAAGCTTGTGGATGATTCTGGCAACCTTATCATATAAAACACATTGTTGCATAAACCACTACAACTACAACAGCACATTGTTGCATAAACCACTACAACTACAACAGCACATTAATGCTTTCGTGCATCAGCCTTCAAGGGAATCAACTGTGGCGGCATTATGATCCATAATGAGCGATAAGTTTTATAATTATGACTTTGATAGATAAGGAAAAAAAAGGATCCCGTTACACGCCCATTGAGGCATATTGGGAATATGGTGTTAGGAGCATTTTTTCTTGACCATCGGCACACTAGGGGTGATGTGGTCAGCATCACGCCGGTGACCTTAATCTTCCCAGAGTTGCTCTGGTACCCAATTCATGAGACTGAGTCGACCACGCAGCCGTTTCTGGTCTAAAATAATCCCACCTCAGCTGGGATTGAACCATGCACCACCAAGCTAGGAAGCCTGTGCACTAACCGCTGCGGTACCGCGGCTCCCAATATTATATATTATTGATAGATATTATGGCTAAAAAAGTTAAATTATAAAACTAAGAATGTGTGTTCATGATACCAATGACATATTAATTTCCATACATCTCCAAACGAATCAATGCCGGAATAATTATAATAACTTAATTTAATAATTTAATTTAAGTTAACAATTTAATTTAAGTTAGGAAAATAATTGTAAAAACAACGCTTTCTCTTTCATTTAATTCAATAATTTAATTTGATGGTCGGAGTGGCTAAAAGGTATGGCGTCCGCCTCGAATTATAGAGGTACCGGGTTCGATTCGCAGTTGAGGGAATATAATTTATGGAAATATTTTTTCATAACCGTAGTCCTAATGATGTCATACTCCCTCCTGGTCTCCTGGGTAGTGAGATCGGATGCCTGGTCTGCTCGGATAATGGCAAAAAAAATAGGAGGTCCCGTGTGCATGTTGCGCACGTTAAAAATCCGACGGCAGTTGGAAATCGTAAAGAGTAGGCCTATTGGGCCGCTGCCCTGACAAAATTTAAAAATTAGAAATCTACCCACCACAAAAATATTTATATAATGTGTGATTCCTATATACACTCATTGGTATTCTCTCTGGTGCTACGGTGTTCGTGCACTGTGCTGAGATCCTGCTTGTGTGATCTAAAGGAGGAGATCGGAGCACTGATGAAAGTTGTTCGTGTGCAATGAAGATAGTCCTTAAAACCAAACCAGACCAAAACAAACCAATAATTTCATCCAATACCATAATTCCCGCCGTAAGTACGTCGGTCGGTCGTATCATGCACACCGTCATTTGCGCACTTTTCTATTTTCGAGAGAGTACATTAACTTTCAACCACAGCTAAGGGGTGCAACTGTGGTTGAAAGTTAGACAATAATTGTATTGTTTCCCTAAATGTACTCTCCCGAACATAGAAAAGTGCGCAAATGACGGTGTGCATGAACAGTTTGATTATGGAAAGAAGCCAACAACACAATTGTTAAACAGTACATGAACTAGAGACAGGAAGGTGCGGAGATGCAGATTAAATCAACAGACAAACGAGATACTCTTCTGTCCGGTTTCATTAGGGAAACGGATTTAACTCATCAGTTTCTTAAAAATAACCTTAAAATGTAAGTGTTTGATTGTTTCTTCAAGACAAAATTGTAATTTAAAGTATTGCAGACTTATTATTATGGATCAAAATGATAAGATGGCTGCAATTAAAAACCTGTCAATTTTGACGGGTTATTGCTAGATTAAGTTAATAATTATAAGAACGATGCTGTCACCGAGTTAATTTCTTATGCCATTAAGTATATTTTACTAGTTTTTGTCTCAGCATACACATTTTTCTGATACACCAAAATCAATTTATTGCTTTTCAAAATTCGGCAGTAAACCATGAGGATGAATTCGGAGCTAGAGTTCCTAATGTTGTGGTTCTCAAACTTATTTCTCTGGGCCGCACTTTCGGAACGAGAATTCGCTCGCGCCACGTCGCATTTTTTTTTTTAATTGTATTGTAAGGGCTGAAGGTGTGAGAGATCACACAAAAGAGCATGTTCAGACGTTTTGTCACACCATATCGTGCGGGCTTCATAAAATATGAACAATTTTGGAACATTAAAACAAAATTATGTCACAACGTTTTTTGTTTGTTTAAGGAGTTTAGTCTAGCTTTGGCAATTCCGCGTCCCGTTCAACCTAGACACAAGACCTGTCGGTTATGTTAGGGTGCATGCTCAAATACTCGTATACAAGACCTTTTGGTCTGGCAGACACTATGTCATAAAGCACATTTCTTGACGACAATAAGAATTTACGCCAGACTGTAAATTTTCTTACGTCAGTAAAAATACAGCTGCCTAATTAGCATTACCTTGAGCAGTGGTCCTTTACGTGGGCAATATGACCCCTAAAGGGACATGACATATTTCTAGGGGGCCACAGCAAGATGTTAAAGTGCCTTTTTCCAGCTAACAGCGATTATGGGGCCGGGGGGGGGGGGGCACAGATGTAAAGGAGGTTCAGAAGGGGACCATTAGCAAAAAAGATTGAGAACCCTTGATGCAGACAACAGAATTTTAAATTTCCAAAACAGCGTTCGATGACATGAAAACATGATAACAATTATGAAAGTGTACACTTTTACTTGAGCATCCGGTTGGCGGGGTGGTTAGATCACTATCTTCTCGCGGCAAAGGTGGCGGGTTCGAAACACGGTGCTGTCATGCTCCAGTTTACCCAGCTGTAAATGGGTACATGACTCTGCTATTGAGTAAGGGAATTCAAAGGCAACGAGGAACGGAAGTGATCACCCGAACCCTCGAAGCTCGACCTGTACAGTGAAGTCTCTAACACTTCACTCCCCTATAGCAGTATCTATTATAGGGCTACCGAACCACATTTTTTTTTAAAATACTTTTTTCTAGAACACGTTTTATTTTGTTGCATTATATTCATTCCTCATTCCTTGTTGCATTATATTCATTGCTCATTCCTTGTTGTATTATATTCATTCCTCATTCCAAGACCATTTCTATTATGAATGATAGATTCATTTTCTTGACTCTAAAAACAAAAACTAATAAATGTTTTTCAAGTCTTTATCCTTCGACTCCACAAGAAGCAGACAACCTTCACAAAATTCATGTCGTCTGCCATTAGATAAAATTAATTTCCGTGTATTATTTATCCTTTTAACTTAAATCGGCAGTTCTTTACTGTATATTTTTTTGTTTTGTTTTTAGCCTACCTCAAACTCTCTTACTCTGGGTATTTCCAGATAAAGAACTACCTTGTGTAATGCTATCAACACTTTTCCTCAGTGTGTGTCCTATGCATCACCTGCGTCTACTTCTGATCTCTTGTTCCACTGGTAGTTGCCTGGTTCTTGTCATCAGATCCACGTTGGTGATTTTGTCATACCATTTCAATCCTTATATTCTACGCAAGCATCCATTTATGAAAGTGTAACTTCTTGATTGTTGCGTTCGTTTTTCTCGATGTTTCACAGACGTACACTTGAACTGTATTTACTTTTGAATTGTAAGTAAGTAACCTAACAACAGCAATGGACCGTTGATGTTCAAAAATTGTTCCTTCCTCTGAGGCCAGATAAAAGGAACACCTTTTATGGAGCAAAAGAACAACTTGGGAACACATGAAGATACCACAACATGGCATTGGGCCGAAGGGCGAGAGCCCAAACGCCACTGAATCACTAACAGCAACAACATAATTCCAACATCTGGGTTGATGATTCTGATTTGTTTGTTGAACTTCATTTCTGTTGATTTCTATATGGCCCCCAAGGCAATGATATCTTCTCTTGGGAGTTAAAAAAAAAAGGTAAAAGATCCAGTTACACACCCATTGAGGCATATTGGGAATATGTTGTTAGGCCCATATTTCCTTGACCATCGGCACACTAGGGGTGATGTTGTCAACATCACGCCGGCCGCCTTAACCTTCACAGAGTTGCTCTGGTACCCAATTCATGAGGCTGGGTCGACCCCGGAGCCGTTCGCGGTCTAAAAAAATCCTACATCAACTGGGGATCAAACCGTCGACCACTGAGCTAGGAGGCCAGTTCATTAACCACTGCGCTTTCACGGCTCTTGCGTGTAATTAATTTCTTAATTATTTTATTGTAGAAAATTAAATGATAATCTTTTGTCTTACTAATTTCTCGTCATCTCCGTTTTTCTTTCTCTTATTTTAGTTCTCTATAAAACATTGGACTGTAATTGTGGCTTGCCTGCAATTTATAATTCAGGAAGTCACGTTTACTACTCCGTAGTGTAAGTAAATAAATTAGGGGGCTGCTGTAAAACTGGTAAGGAAATAAATGTACATATTAACAAATAAAACGGTATTGAATCAGTTTTATAAATTAACGAAACACCGGAAACACAGGGCGTTTCATGTTTCACTCTTCGTCAGCCACATTCATGCTGACTGACGCCATTGTGAATAGTGGTCATAGCTTCCCCGGATCTTTTAGCGAAGATTATCATACCTGGACTTCTTGTTTTGTTATTCCATTTTCTGCTTTTGATTTTCGTTGATTGATGAATTTCTTGTATTGATAATTTGTTTTCGGTTTTGTATTTTCCTTGCATTATTATTTCTCCTCACCTGTATTGTTATATTTCATATTTATTACGTGTTTGTAGTGTCTATAGTATTATTCTTTAACCTGTTTATATTTCTTGTCCTTGTTGCCTGTTCGTTACTGTGCCTGACGAAGGGTGAAACCCATAAGGCCCGTGTTTCCCGTGTTCCATTAAAGTGTAAACCTGATTAGTACCGTTTTATTTCTGTAGGAAAATGGTGAAGTCCCAGTGTATGAGAGAACTACTGGTATCACAAATTAGTTACGGCTGTGAATGATCTGATCTCGAAAAATTAGTAGAGTGGAGACAGTCATAAAATGCCACCCCGCTGTGTAACTAACTGTGATATTAAAACAAGAAAACAAATTTCACTTAACAATTATAAACTTGACAAGTCGTTCAAATACAATTTCCTTATTTATTAAGTATATACACTATCTACTCTTGTGCTGAAGGGTGGATGTTGGAAGATGGAATGTAATGGATTTGTAAGTTTACATATGATATATATATATATATATTACAACAAGTCTTCCAATTATAGGAACAAAATTATATATATCAGCTGTGCTGTTAATCAATTACAGAAAATTTATCAGCTGTGCTGTTAATCTTGTCTCTCACTACGCTAAATCACTTTTTCTTCATTGACAGTTAAATGCTCACAGTTGCCGACGGAAATGGTACTGGTACTAATGTGTACTCATTGTAGCTCCGATACAACCACTATGCTCCTGCGAAGTTCCAGGCAGCTGGATTGATCCGAACATACGACCTCAGGTTGGATGACACGAATAAAACCTATAACAAGGAAAAATAGGGACTAATTTATGTCATCAAGCCCACCTATTTCTAGTGTTTATGAGATGAGCGTGTCTCAGGTGTCTGCATGTAGGATGAATGACAACATGGCTCAGTATGATTTAGCAAAAGTGAGACAAGACAGGTGTCTACTTGCAAAACATTCTTTCTGATAATTCAATACATGAATACATCCAATAATTTGTACACCTAGGTATAATACAACCGTTTCCTTCCCCCTATAATATACCAGGCCATCTCTGATAAGTACTATACTGGCTGGTAAAATATATCCTGACAATACTGTTGTAGTTATATGAGTACTAACAAGGACTGTTAGGTTATATTTCGGGTTGGTTTTCTTCTTCAACAATCAGACCAGGAAATACAATCATTATACCTAATTCCCTAAGATATAATCAGTATACCTGATACATTCATAGTAAAACAAAATCTAAAGTTATATTAAATATATACAGGTGTAGTCTATTTTCTGGTGGTTTCCTTCTTCAACAGTCATACACAATCATTATACATGATACTATAAAATACAATCATTATACATGATATAGTCATAGGTTATTATTCAGGTTGGAGTTATTTGAGTCCTAACAAGGACTGTTAGGTTATTATTCAGGTTGGAGTTATATGAGTCCTAACAAGGACTGTTTGGTTATATTTCAGATTGGTCTTCAGCAATCATACCAGGAAATACAATCATTATAATGATACAGTCATAGTAAAACTAAAATACTAAAGGTGTAGGTTATTTTCAGGTGGGTTCCCTTTTATACAATCATACACAATCGTTATACATGATACTATAAAATACAATCATTATATATGATATAGGCATATTAAAACTCTTAAAGGTTTATAGTTAGTTTACCTACCCTCTAAGATTTATACAAGCCAGAATTTTGACTCGACTAGTGAAGCAAGTTTGCCTGGTCATGTAGGTAAGCAGGAATTCGTCTTGAAAACTTTCTCTTCCACAGTCTGTCGTTCTGGCTGGCTTTCGTGTTTGTGTGTGATTCGAATAAAACGCGCCCCCATATATATAGGTCAACGCAGGTAACTGCCAGTGTGTAAGGAACCCTTTTGATTGGTTTTCGGCGTTTTCGTCTTTTTAATTGCCGGCGTTTTCGTACTTTCCGTGACCGAGTTCCGAAGCAACAGTTTTTTTCCTTTATATTTTTCCTAATTCATTCTGTCTGCCGCCATCTTGCGGGAACTTGACTTCGCGTAATTTAATCTGTCTCAGAGTCTGTTGAGCGTGGATTGGCTGTGCATATTTGTATATCGACATAGTGTATTAACAAAGAAGTGGGTTTAAACACGACTTTACGACATCCATACCCACAACTTTAGCTTCCTCTTCCATCATTCCTCTCCATGGACATCTTGGCTTCACCACTATTCCCTAATCTTCTGGGTTCTAGTTAAGATCGTGTCTGGCACCATTCATTCATTGGCTTTTCCTTTTCCTGCCTTATGCAGCATACGACCACTACTACAGTTGTCCCCCTTGCATAAAGCGTACTCAAAACTTGCATGTGCTCAAGCAGCTGTTGTTTCTGTTACAGTTTATTTTACCCGATGCGAATGCCAACCGCATGCATGTCGTAATGGACTCCTTGTGCTAATAGCTTGAGTGAGTAGCAGGCTTATTCGTATTTTGATTCATCAGAGACCCCCAGTACAACGCGAGCAACATCTGTTTGTCCACTTCCTCTCACTTTCTAAATATAGTCTCCAATCATATTAGTTGGTGTCTAGTTTTATGCCCCAGGTCTGTGTTTGCTATTAATGTGGCTGTTTGACAGAATGATACGAACGAGGCATCTGTTGGAGAGTACCTGGATTTCGAATGCTATAATCTTGTTGACGTGCCGCATTTCTGAAACATTTGTCGGGACAGCTTTTATAATTTTGTTGAAGAGCCTTTGTTTTATTTTCTGGGGAAAAGATGCAAGGTTCAACACAGACTGGAAAAAAAATGAAGGTTAATCGACCTTTTTTTTTATCCTACAATTAATATTACAGTTCTTAAGAGTTGAAAGTAAATAGGCATTTTATTTATCATTTCATTGATATTTTAGCTTGAGAGAGTTGAAGGTGCACCGGACTTTGTTTATTCTGACACGACATTCTAGGTCCGAAGCCACCACCAGAACTGCTATGCTAAAGACCTCAGAAGGAAGTCAAAAGAGAGGCCAACCAATAAGCAGTAAATTAATATTAGACAAACATAAAGGTATGTTTTAAGGCACTCGTAAGAAATAAAGAAGTAGAACACTTGGACAACAGAAAAACAACAGACGTGAGTGGCTTACCCAGGGTTCGAACCCAACTCGTTGGAGAACTGTGGATTCCGAGTGTTAAGGAACGAATATTGATATGTTGTTGCCACACATAGGCTTATTGCTATTTACTTTTGAGGAAATGTGTCTCTTTGTGGTGGCTCAAGTTTTTGCACGAGTTTTAACTTATATTGAACGCTGCATATTTTATACGTCACCAGTTGTCAATGACGTAACGCGTTTGCACTAATTTATTCTAACGGCTAATATTCGTGGCCTTTCGTTACTTCAAGTCGTCCTAGTAAGACGTGTTTTTTTTCAAGCTCGAAGAATTGCGGAGGAAGATATCTATTTAAGTGGCATAACTAACTTCGAAGGCCGCCACTATGTTTTCTAAGATGGTTCCACCTCTTATTGAGATATATATATAATTCAAGTGATTGTAATATTCACGTACTCTGGTCCACATTACTTGGGTGTTCATGGTAATGCGTGCACCTCTAGTACAGCGGCCAGGACTGAATGATTGAGACGAGACAGATGAAATATTAACTACTATGTATGCCTTGTATATGCCTTGACCATGAAGATGTTTTCCTGATGTAAATAAATGTTGAAGAAGATATTGTGGACCCTCTACCGACGTCTTGTGTTCTTCGGCCAGTGATGTCCTGTGATGACCATACCCGTATCCATTCGTTTTGTCAGCATGATGCATGGACGTTTGTAATTCTGTATTCTACTTAAACCCAAACACCAAAGAGGAAAACCACACGTAACACCGGAGATGAAATGCATTGACTAGTTGGGGCACCGCACGAAGAATGACCACCTACCGAGAAAAGTGGAGGTTGTTGCTTCCCTACACGATGCCACAAGATGATGGTACTTGATTGCTTCGTTTGTCAGCGGCTGAAGATTTAAAGAGAAGATTTACAACTAGCTTGAGAGATTTGAACATAAATCCTACCTGATTGATCCTGATATCAATATCCTAGTTATTCTGACCTTTTCTATTGCTACGGAGATACCAGCAGCTTCAAGTTGACCACTGCTTTATTTGACCATATTCAAGATGACGTCTGAAAGTGAACGAAGAAGAAGACGTATTGCTTATTTTCTTACAATATTTCCTCTAATACTTTCTTGACAACTTTTAAAACAAAATGACCACAATGCCATCTCATTTTCACAAACTTTAGGCCCACCCTTTCATCACTTGTTTCCGCCACATGGAAATTATATTACTTCCTATTTATTTATTTACTTTTGTAAGAACAAAGATCTATCAAAAAACTGAAAAACAATCTTGCTTCAAATTATTTTTGTCTATGTCATGTTAACATTCATCCTTATTTGTTTTCTCGTGCTTGGTTCAGGTGCGTTCAAACTCACAAACTTAAGATTTCCTGGTGTCAGCAGCGGCTCGTTATGTTGATTGAGTAAGTCTAGACCTGTAATGATACGTCACTTTACGTGCTTCCTGCCAGCATCTAACAGACGTGATCGGGACAACAAAATAAATGAAAACAAAGTTAAACCATTTAAAAGATCAAAGAGACAGGATAATCAATTGGAATTACTCGTATTCAACATCGGTGAAGAATTATTTTTTACAGGAGTGAACTTTTATGAGAGTTACATTCTAAAATTTGCATGTCTGTGAGTTAGTGTTGTTATGGCTATCGTATGTATATAATAAGGCAAAGTATGTACCTATGTATCTTATAAAAATTCACATGCCTCAAAATTCTTTTATGAATTTAGACAGTTACATTTTAGGTTCTTGGGTGTAGGGCCATGAAGTTATTTTTTACCAGAATATTTTATTTTTGGCAGAAAAAATTATTTAAAGTACAGTATTGCGATTATATTCATATGCGCCAGGGGTCGTAGTGAATGAAAAAAATTAACTTCATGTGGCTATGAAATGCAAGGGAACTAATCCAAATTACGAAAACTTTCATTAATATTTGTAATTTACAACCCCATTTTTTTAAATTATACAATGCAATGCAATTTAAAATTATTAACTATATAGTTTTAACTTAAGTGAGTCTAAAAACATTATTTTTCTGTAATATTTAAGCTTTTATTGCAATGTATTTCACATGTAATCAATTGTACATAGCAGTTTCTAACTGTTTAGGAACTGGTACATAGTTTTGAACACACTGAACATACTTTACTTTACCCTATGCAACCGACGGTTTCTGTGTCTAGGTATAACGGAGCGTGCCTCGCCAAAGCGAGGCAAAATGTATTTCTTTTTAAAAGAAAAAGGCATCACACAATCACATAACAAACCAGACCAAACGGTCTTTTAAATATGGACAAGAGCCGGAATATATTTCGTCTGACCGTGTCGATCGCGGAATAACTGGTTCTGATTGACAAAAATCACCTGAAAGCACTACCACAGCGCCTTCCATCATATTAAGAGCTTCATGCGCTCTCTTATATGACACAGTGCATTCATGTTTGCCTCAAAGTATCACACTTATGGAGACACATTCAGAAAACTGGACTGACCATCAATATGCGAGTTCATTTACTTGGAGATACTACTGCATACAACTTTGCTCATCAACTGTTCTGCCTTAGTGATGGGAGAAGATTAATAAGCTATTACTAGATAAAGTCGGGCAAAGCTGGATACTTACAGCTTTGTGTGTATATATATATCATCATCATCATCATGTGACGTATTCTTTCCAGAACGTTGTCTCCATTACAGCTGCTCTGAACGCATCACGATTCTGGGCAAGTCGACCTGCATCAGCCAAAGACAAGTTCAGACTCTCTGTGATGTCCTGGGTCCACCGTCGTCTAGGTCGACCCCTTCCCCTTTTTCCAGGGACCATGCCTTCCATCACTGTTTTTTCCAGACTATTATGTCTTTTTTATATGACCGAAAAATTTCAGCTTCCTTATTGCGATGGTATTTAGGAGCCAATGTTCCTGTACATTTAGTGAGTGCAGTACTTCTCTGTTGGTCTTTTTTTTCTGTCCAGGGTATTCTCAACATCCTTCTGTAGCATTTCATTTCGAATGATGTAATCTTTTTTTGCAACTGTTTTATTGAGTGTCCAAGTCTCGCAGCCGTATGTTGCTACTGGGAATATACATGCTCTGATCAGTTGTAACTTTGTTTCTTTGCTTGTGCCTTGCCATAGGTTTTTCATCTGTATTAGCTTATGTGAAGCAATTGCAAGTCTTCTTTTAATTTCTACTGCACAGTCGCCAGAGCTGTTAATGATTGATCCTAAGTATTCGAATTCATTGACACTTTCCAGTTCTTCGTTATCAATTGTGGTGAAGTGGGATGTTATAAATATTTATAGGGGACTTAGTGTACTGACTGAGATCAGCTGTGAAGGTATCTATATCTATTAAGAGTAGTGTATTATAGATAACCTTACTTGCTACCACATATCTCTATATCTCAGTCAGAATTATTCTGGAATAGTGTGATGCTACGTTATGTGTCTAGGGTATGTGTATGATGAAGTGTAAGTCACAACAACAGACAGATAAACAATTTAATGTAATCCACTACTCTTGACAACACTGTGACACTCACATACATATAACACTCTATGAGAATATCTTAAAGGAGTCACTAGTAACGTTTCAAATAACAACATGTATTCATTACTGGCATGAATGAATATGTGTCCTGATTCAACTACAAGGGAACCAGGAATCACAATCAATTTAAATTACAAGTTATGTACAGAATGTATTTAATATGAATATTGTAGTGACATATATTATTACAAATGTTCTATGTGTGTCATTTGTGTAGTAGTAAAATGAGGTAATACTGGTTTTGTTTTGTTCAAGCTCTGTTGGTATTTGTCATCATGACTTCAATAGTTTGTCTTTAGGGACTAGTATTGGAGATGTTCACAGTTCCTGATTTTAAGACAAGTAAATTCCCCTCTGAATAGTATTTTTATAAAGTTATTTCAAGATGAGGGGACATAATGTTGAGCTCAGCTGGCCAACTCTGCTTATCTTGAGTGATGGCGGCAGGAAAGGACTCCTCTGCTCGAATTCTCCTCTGGGCTCAGGAGACACCTCACTGATAGCTAAAAAGACCAAGGAGTATGCTGTCCGACTCTGGATTCAGCAAATCTCTGACCAGATGCTGCTCAGTACCATCAAGACCACTGTCCCTGAAATCAAGAAGGATGTACCTTCTACTTCATAACTAATTTATATTCTCTTTTACACTGATCACAATACAGCACAAACATTGCGTTCAGAGCGTTAGGCCAACAGTCAGCTTCATTTGAAATACTTTATTCCAGTATTACCCTTCTTAATGGTTACTACGCCTCTGCACTTCCAGCATTATTTCTTTCTAGTCAATCATCCAGGTGTCAGTGTACTGTTTGGCCATTCCATGCCGTTTTACTTCTCTCCGACACCCTCTGTTCAGGCTGGAGCATTTTAGGCTTTACCTCACGTTTGCCACTGAACTACACATATATATACAGGCATAAATCAACAATTCACATTCAATTTTCATTAAAAGATATTAAATGGTTCAAGCTTACCACAATTCATACGAATAACACAGATACGTTGATTAGCAATGAATTCTGGCACAAACTGGCACAAATTTCCATCTGCTTATCTTCCAGGCTTTTATTGAGCCAAATATAAGCTGGCTTCAACGCACTGATGCTTTATCAAGTGTATTTAAACAAGTGGTTTCGAACTAACGCTCCCAAGTGTGTATATCAGCGAGACTGGCCAATGAGCCACGTTTCGACAAGTGTTTGAAAAAAATGTTATCTTTTCCCGTCTCCCCTAACAACCAAGATAGTATTTATAGCCCGACCAATCGTGGTTAGGCTTTCATTTGTTGCGCTCCAATCAATTTGAAGTTTACATGGTAGGCTATTTCTGTAACGTAAATTTTTTTCAAACACGTTAAAAAAAATCTTATGAGCAGAAATGATTTTATGCTGTCAGGCACCCCCAATATTTTATTTTGGGTATAATTTATTAATTCCTGGACTATTTGCGTAACGTTTTTATATATTATATTTGTCAGCAAGCCCTAAGGGAACCCAAAAATACTAATTTAAAGGAGCTACGTGGCTGCGTTCAAAATATGCAATTTCTTCTACCTCCTGTTTCGAAGATGTGCTGTCTGGGTACTGTTATGTGTTCAAACGTAAACCCATCTAATGTTGTCTTTTCTAATAAGAGTTTGTTATGATTTATAAACCTAACTCTGGGAAAGGGTAGTGTATTTTATCACTGTCCGTCTGAAAAAAGTTAGTGCTTGTAGACTTACACGCGTGATGCCAGCATTTGTATATCGCGCGTCGCGTGTTGCATGCGTTCCTGATTTTCAGCCCTCCCCTCTCGCTATCCTTTTATCCATCTGTTCGTTCGTTTTGGTAACGTAATATAATTAATGTTAGGATTAATTTAGGTCATTACGCAGTACGTCTCAATGTTTTTCTTAGAAATGCAGCACACGTTTCATTGAAGAAGGCGGGTAATAATACAGTAAGCTTTTATATCAACGTGAAAGCGTTACAATTTGCAGACGAAGCAGAAAACAAGGGGGATTTCGAGTACATTCCTTGTGACAGCACTGTCATTTTACCATTGCTCTTCTCTTTATTAATTTTATTTGTTAGGCTTCATATTTACCTAATAATTTATATATGTGGATTAGAATATTTCATGACATCAATTTCAATTTCTGGTTTGGTCTTTACTTTGTCTGTTGTCAATACTTTGGTCTTCTTGGTGTTTAGGTATAGATTCTGGGCCTCGCTGTGTTTTTTGGTGGACAGAAGTAATTGTTCAAGTCCTTCTGGGTTGGTCGATAGGAGGACTGTGTCGTCAGCATATCTGATTTCCGGGATCTGGTACCCGCCGATGTTAAATGAGTCAAACTCTGTGTGTTCTTGGTCATCTCTTACGTTTCTCATGGTATATATATATATATATATATATATATATATATATATATATATGACACAACAGTTCTGACATCAGATGAACATCAGGCCCGGAGGATGTTAGCACGCCTGGATGAACTAGTCAGCTGGTGCAGAATGACCTTCAAACCCAAGAAGTCAAGAAGCCTATCAGTCAGGAAAGGGAAGATAGCAGAGGTCATATTCACGGTTTCCAACCAAAGAATCCCTATTGTCATTGAGGAACCTGTTAAAAGTCTTAGCAGGGTGTACGATGCCTCATTAAAAGACTCAAAGGCAGTGCAACAGACAATAGAAATGGCAGACAGAGGGCTACAGATCATAGACCAAAGCAGACTCCTGGGAAAGTTCAAACTGTGGTGCCTCGAGTTCATGTTGATACCGAAGTTGCTGTGGCCACTGCTTATATATGAAATAAGCATAAGTACAGTGGAAGTCATAGAGCAGAAGGTCAACAAGTTCATGAGAAAATGGCTAGGGGTACCACCAGGTCTGTCAGATGTAGCACTGTACTGCAAAACGTCAAAACTTCTGCTTCCTTTCAAGTCAGTTGTTGAAGAGAACAAAGTTGGAAAGGCAAGGCTTGCAATGATGCTACGTGAGTCAGCTGATGACGTGGTTAAGTCCATTCAGTCCACACTGAAAACGGGAAGGAAGTGGAAAGTGTAAGAAGCTGTTGATGCTGCCCAAGAGTCACTCAAACTGAGGGAGATAATCGAATACACACAAACGAATAGACGGGGATTTGGTCATGAAGACATCCGCTGGTGGTCCAAGGCATCAAGCCGGGAGCGCAGAGACATGGTAGTTCAGGAGATACGAGGAGCTGAGAATGATAAGAGGTTGCAAAAAGCAGTGCAGCAGGTCCAACAAGACCAATGGACTACATGGGAAGGAGCCCTGCAGAGGTCCTTGACATGGAATGATATATGGCATTTGGCACCTCTTAGGCTCAGCTTCGTTGTCAGATCACTGTATGACCTGCTGCCGTCGGCCACCAACCTTATGAAATGGGGAAAGTCGGATGATGAGCAGTGCCCCCTGTGCCAGGGGAGGCAGACACTTGAACACGTGCTCTCAGCGTGTAAGGTGTCATTAGGGCAAGGGCGATACACTTGGCGCCATAACAAAGTGCTAAATGAGCTTGCTGCAACAATAGATCTGGCAAGGATGAAGGCGAATAGCAAACCCAGGCCGTACACCGCAAATACATACTTTCTGAGGGCAGGAAAGTCAGCACACCCCAAACCGAGTAAACCTGGTAGCAGTTTACCATCTCTTCTTGACTGTGCAAACGATTGGGAGATGGCGGTAGACCTACCTGGACGAAGGGCATATCCAGAGAGTATCCGAAAATCGCGGAGACGGCCGGATATAGTGCTTCATTCTTCAGCAATGCTTCAGGTCATACTGATTGAACTGACCGTGCCATTTGAATCCAGATTAGACGAGCAACATTCGTTCAAAGCGGCCAAGTATAGTGATCTGGCCGCGGATCTGAGACACGATGGGTTCACTGCAAGGGTCATGGCTGTCGAAGTGGGCGCAAGAGGGCTTGTGGCTGCATCAGTGTATGATCTATTGAAACTGTTGGGGCTGAGGGGACAGTCGAGAACAAGGGCACTGAAGAGGCTTAGTGAAACTGCCGAAAAGGCATCAGACTGGCTGGGGAACAACCGCAATGGGCAATGGAGATCGTGAGAATAAACGCTGCGGTACAGAAAACACCAGGGATTTTTCTAAGTCCACAATAAGCTGAGTTTTGTGGTGGACTAGTGAACGGGCTATGACTCAGGGGCGACAGGCGGTGTATACTATAAGGGGTGTCAGTATCAAAAGTCCAGTGGGGAACGCGCAGTGGCTAGACTCGTTGACTTCGCGATGGTGTCTCAGTGTGTGCGATGGAACAAACGGAATAATTTGTCTTCTCTTTGTTACTTTCACAATTGCCTCCACGGCTGGCGGGGTTGTGGATTTTAAAGTTGCTACAATAAGTGAAATGGGTTCATTTTCGATACAAGACAACAGGAAGCTGAGACGCTTGGGAGTCATGACCCAAGTGGGCCCGCCCCCCTTAGAGTGTAAAGGAGTCATCGGGCCGAAACACTTGTCGGACGGGGGGAACTTCTTCTGATGATCAGATTGCTTCCTGTTGTATCGCTCTGTAAAGTGTTTCCTATCATATATATATATATATATATATATATATATATATATATATATATATGCGCTTGCGCGCGTGTGTTTGTGTGTGTGTGTGTGTGTGTGGGCTTGTGAGAGCAAGTAACCTGCTAAACATGGAGAAATAATTATGTTGTATTCTTTCTGCTACATGTCCTGATGACGCCTCACAAACTCGTCTCCGCCTACACCGTAAGCTTGTTAAGACAATTCGCTTCGACAATTCTCATTGTCACCTTTTCATCTACATCTAACCAGAGCAAGGTGGCCGGCGTGATGCTGACCACATCACCCCAAGTGTGCCGATGGTCAAGAAAATATGGGCCTAACACCATATTCCCAATTTGCCTTAATGGGTGTGTAACGGGATCCTTTACCTTTTTTATTTTACAAATCATCAGGCAGTATTTAATCAATTGATATCATTCGACGCATTCTACGCGGAACGTATCTTTTGTCCAGACTATCACCTGTCACAGATTATTCCAGGAGGAGCTCAGAATATCGCTCGGCTCACAAATGCTTATACAGACCCGATACCACCTACTTGTTCGGAAAACCAAACTAAATGTTACGCACCCATTCTTTCAAGTTCCACACGCGATTATTACCTCCCTGTCTCAATGAACTCAGAAGTACTATTAGATAGATAGACAAACACACAAACAGATATAGAAATGTCTAAGTGGATATTTGAGTAAAACGTCTCATGCTGCATATGTGTGCAGCTTTATTTATTGCTATGAAAGATTACACGTGATCTTGCTTTTTAGAACGGAAATAGAAAACTTTTCCGGGAAAGATTACCGTTTGAAGTCTGCAGTAACGTTTTTGTCGTCTGGTGCTTCCCCTAAAAAAAATGCCGCGCTGTATATTCATGTCAACTGTGTAATTAACGGCTGAGTTATGTCAGTCTGTGACAGTTAAGTCTGTCATAATCTTCTTCTTTATTTGTTAAATTTGTCATAAATGTCTTCCATTTACGTCTAAACTGGTGTTAGATGGAGGTGTAAGCTGGGGCAAGGCACAGAAGTATTATCCACAGAATGAATCTTCTTCTTCTTCTTCTTCGTTCGCCCTGAAAAGGACGGTGGTTGCGTTGTGTCTGTTTACAACGTAGCTGTGATATCTGCACCTTTCGGTCGACACATCCGACTTCTGCACGGCATTTTTAAGGACCGGGTTTGCCTTCCCATTTCGATCCACACTCGCTCAGCCAGCCTGCACAGCTGCAGACTGTTTCCAGCACCACCACGTGGAGGTGGAGTGCGGTCTTGACCAGCTCTGGTTCGCTGGTCCTGACGCAGGCAGTCAAGCTATGAGTCGCTGACTGCGGTCTCTATTGCTGCGTCTTGAGGTCCCACAGAATGAATCAAAAGTAACTCCTTACTTTTAAATTAGTATTTATTCATTCCTATCCACCTAATCCACATGAAAAAAAAACTTCAAAATAAAGACACTTAACTGCAATTATATGACATAAAATGTTATGCTGCATGAACATTACATCTTCATTTTGAGATCCCGAACTTGTCAAGACATGACGTGGTAAGGAGTAGCAAATCTTTGCTGTCTGTCGTAACTTCAGGTAAGTGGCCATTTTAGATTTTATAATTTTTTTCCTGTAAATAAAAAAAAAATTAAACGTATTAGTCAAATATCAAATAGCACTTCCAGCTCATTGGTTTGACATTTGTTTTACGTAGATGGTTGGTTGGTATCAATCCCAGGGCGCGAGTTATGCACTCTTTTGCCCTTTAGGGGACGAGTTATACACTCGTTCATACCCTTGAGCCAGTTACCCGTTGTGCAGACTGCCTGGCACGGCGGTGGCACAGCCACCGCCACCCTCTGCACTTGGTCCGTGTTGCCACACGGCCGGGAAGTTACCAATCGTGACACCAGGCGATGGTATTGCAACCCGCCGTGCATCCCCCACGGTAGCAGACGAGTAGTGGGTGTTTTTCGGGCTTTCTTTCAACCCCAGAAAGCATCCTAGACTCGAAACAGATTACACCAGGCCCACTTTGGCGTGTGTGTACTGCCCCGAGGTTTGATATCTCTCTACCCTGCAAAGGGGTCATACCTCCAAAGATAGTAGTGTCTGGCAAAGAGGCCAGCCACCAGTGGGCTTTATTGCAACCCCAGGGAACCTCTCTTCAGGCGGCGAGGTGCCACGAGAAAAGTTGTTCTCTACCCTGCAAAGGGGGTTATATCTCCGAGACAAGACGAAACGAGGGATCGGCACAGCCTGCGCCGAGCCTCTACCACAGCCGAACTGCATTACCAAGAAGAAACCAGCTCCGGCCCACCTGAACTGGGAGGACCCGGACCCGGGACCAACACAGTCTCGATAGAACACGGCTCTGTTCATCCATGGCGCAGCAGCGACCGAGCCTCCACCACTGTCAATTGACGTTATCGGACACAGACACATATCACTGCCTCTACTTTACTGGGAAGACCCGGAAGCCGGGACCACACACAGCCTTGAGAGGACAAAGATCGCCTGAAACGGTTTTACGTAGATACAATCGATGCAAGTGTAGATATAAACAAAAACAACAAAAAAGTTAAAAACAGTGAGTGATTTATCTGTTAGTCTGTACATCAGAGCCTTGCGTTATAATTATTTTATCAAGTTTTACAAGTTTTTTTAGATTAATAAACAAAATGGAGAGAGAGAGAGAGAGAGAGAGAGAGAGAGAGAGAGAGAGAGAGAGAGAGAGAGAGAGAGAGAGAGAATAATCTTTATCTCCCAAAAGGCATAGGTTTTCACCAAACACATGCCAAGTCCTCCTGACCTGTTCCCTCCCATCAGCTCAAAAGTTCTTCCCATTTCTGCCTCACCATTTTTAATTCTGTCTCCAGTTCTCTTCTCCTGCTGTTTTTTTTTTTTTTTGTTTGGTCTGAGAAAAGAAAAGATGAGATGGTCTATTATCATAATTCCACTTGAGCTCCTTAAGAAATATAGGCCTTCAATAAACGTATGCCAAGTCCTGACCCGTGCCATCCGGTCAAAGTCTTTCCATGTTTTCCTAATCCTTTTCATTTCTGTCTAAAGCTCTCTTCTCCGTTTTCTTTTATTTATTTATTTAATTTTTTTTTTGTTTTAGGCTCCCTGGACCTGTTTTATCCTAGATATTGCCATAACCTGCTGTTGGCATTACAAGGCAATCTTTTTTTTCTGAAATCCCCAGGTTAAGAGGAAAAAAAGGGAGCCCCATAAACACATAAATGTCAAAACTGTTCACCTTCCACACAATCTGCCTAAGGAAAATTCTCCGACTCTTTTGGCCAAACACCATCAACAACCAAAAACGACTTCTTCGGAGTAGCCTGGAGGACATGCACACCATCATAGCTGGCAGACGCTGGAGTTGGGTTGGCCACGTCCTCAGAAGGGACCCTGATACCATCACAAGAACAGCTATGCTATGGACCCCCGAGGGAAAGCGACAGAGAGGCCGACCACAAACAACTTGGCGGAGAACTGTGGAAGCCGAAATGTAAAGAATGAACCAGAGTTGGGGCACTGTACGAAGGATGGCCGCCGACCGAGCAAGGTGGAATCAATGTGTTGCTGCCCTACAAGACGCCACAAGGCGTGATGGCCACTGACTGCTTTGACGGTTGGTCGTTATGGATCAAAGAAGAAGAAGGGATAAATACATATAGAGGGGAAGTAGGGGCACACATAAAAGGGATAAATAGCATGACAAGACTTTGAACGGATGTCACTGGACAGGGAAGATTGGACTGAAACTTGTGACCACCTTTGGTCCTTGAGATCTGAAACTTAATGATGATGATTAATTACACATGAATGCGTGAGCAAGCAAGAGAGAAGAAAGAGAGAGAGAGAGCAAGAGAGACAGAAAGAAACGCTTCGGTGTACGTGGAATTAGAATATGAAAGGAAATAACAAAAATCGATCAACGCATTCCGTCAGTTTTCATTATCATACAGCACTGATCAATACTGAAGTATCGATTTCTCTCCGGGTTGAAGTATCGATTAGAGTCATTGTTGTGGAAACGATACACTCGGTGATAAAGTTTGTGGTGTGTAAATACAAAAATCCAGCGTTATATTTGAATAAAAAGGAATCGACGGCTGATGGGTATAACTATATTTTTGTAACCGTGTCACAGACCTGAAGTGCCGCTCTTAACTTGACGGGTCGTCCGGTACTTTCCCACTCTAGGAAGTCATCGGCTAGAGAAGTAGAACGATACAGTCTTCAACGTCATCTTCATAGAACACGGAGAGCTATATTTAGCATCATTAGAGAGATAATCCTAGACTAAGACGTTAGTGTAAAGAGCGTGATAATGAAAAAAATGGGGGGGGGGGGGGGAAGGGGCGTGTTTTGTTTGAGTCATTAGAAAAATAGTAGCCTCACCCTTTCTCTCTTTCCCCCCCCCCCCCCCCCCCCCCCCCCCCCCCCCCCCCCCGCCCCCCCCCCCCGGCGACCATCTTCCATACGGCGGACAAGGCAAAGCCAGCGTATTCTGCGCTGCCTAAGCAGTTTATACATGCTCTGAAGGCCAGCACGTGGCTGCAACTCGACGAAGATTAAGTAAAAGAACAAAAAAGTGTTCTTGTGCTGTCTGCCAGATGTCCGTAGAAATTATCTGTGGGTATGCGAACATGTTCCATGAGACGGACATAGGCAAGCCAGCGTCGTCTGCGCTGTGTAAGCAGTGTACACATGTTTTGAAGGCCATCGGATGACAGCACCTCGACATTTGTCACTTTGTCCTTTCACGAAATACCATGGATTTATTTTTTTTAAACCAGCGGCACTTGGGCTTTCAACCCTTCGGCCCAATGACATGTCATTGCGAGGCTGGGAAGCCTGTGGACTTTCCTTCCAACCCATGTTCCTCATTGCTTTCATGCCAGCTTCGCTCCTTCACATCCACAGAGGGTTTTTCTCAGGAGCCGTTCAGGTTATTCAGTCAAAATCCCGGTCGATGTCACTCCTTCAAATGCCTACGCCCGGGTTTGAACCTTGAACACCTGATCGCCAGCGCAATGTGGTAACCATTACACCAGCGTTGCTCCCGTAAAAACCAAGGATAATTTTAAGAAACATTCAGATACAAGATTAACATCATAAGAATAAAGAGATCCCCCCATAAAGGCAGTCCCATAGCAGATACTGCCGTAGGGGAGTTAAGTGTTAGAGACTTCACTATACTAGGTCCAGCATCGAGAGGTGGGGTGACCAGTTCCCTTCCTCGCTGCCTTTTCCTTCCCTGGCTCAAATGTAAAGTCAGGTACTCATTTACGGCTGTGTAGACCGAAGCGTGTCGATATTGTAAGTCGAACCTGGCACATTTGCCTCGTGAGACCATCGCTACTGTGAGAGATGCTGTTAGCTTGATCAAAACTGTCATCAGAGACAAAGACAACAACAAAAGTATAGTTATCTTAGCTTTTTCGTCGTAGACAGTGGAGAACTTTTATGTTGTTCATTTTACAGAAGTGATTATAGAAAAAAGTCAACGGTAATTAAATTTACGTGGCAACTCTAGCATAGACTAGATTGAAATGGTGTGACAAGATTGAAATGTTGTGACAAGATTGAAATGTTGTGACAAGATTGAAATGTTGTGACAAGATTGAAATGTTGTGACAAGATCACCCAATGTGGAACTGATCACAAATATCGGAGAGGTGCTAATGGAACAAGAGATGAGAAGAAGACACTGGAGATGGGTAGAAACATTGAGGAAGCCTGTTGATAATATTACAAGATAGTCCTTGATCTGGAACTCCCCGAGTGTAGAGAGGTAGAAAGAGATCTAAGGACACATGGGGAAAAGTGTTTTAGACAGGCATGACAGAAATGAGGAAGACATGGAAAGAAATTGAGCGGATGGCACGTGACAGGAAGACTTGGTATATATGTTTGTTGAAGGCTTATGCTTCTTGTGGAGCTGAAGTGTGATGAATCATTGATGATGGATATACCCAAATACATGATAATGATGATGATGGTGATGATGATGGTAATGATGATGATGATGATAATGATGATGATGATGATGATGATGAATCAGTGATGATGATGGTGATGATGATGATGATGATGATAATGATTGTGACGTACGTCTAGTTTGACTAGTGAATTTTCCCTGATATGATGGATGATTTAAAGGGACCTTTAGCTTTTCATAACATTAGAACCCCTGAACATTTGTTGTAACTTTTCGTTTGCCAGAACGCATTCCACCGGGACTCATGTAGGATACAGCGACGAGATCAAAGAGACAGACCGAGGGATCTTAGGGGAGACTATCGGCGCTATCAAAGACAGTAGTTTTCCCTGATACGAGACGCAGTTGCTTGCCGCTAATTTCGCGTCTCGGTGTCAATCGAGGAACCGAGCGAACGGGGGAAAGCGAAACGGGCAGCAGCGAGCGGATACGAAGACCAGGGGGCGGCTTCTTCTCTTGATTTGGCGGTCAGATCCCTAAAAGTTCGTGAGATCAAATAAGTTGTCAAGTTTATCATGTCCCACTCAACTTACATTCCATTTTAGCTAAATAGACCATGAAGAACTAGACACGTTATCACTCGCTGGCCAGACCTTTACAGAAGCACTAGCTTTATTGAAATCTTGTTATAGATTTTCCCCTGGATTTTATATATATTTGCAGTGATTTCTAATTCTGTGCAAAGCGGTAAAATATATATTGTGTAAAGTGATCAGTGGTCTAGCTCAGTCATTCTATTTAAAGGGATTCTGTGTTAATTTAAATCTATTTAATTAAACCATCTCAAGAGTTCCAGTTTTAAATATAATGATCTATCTATTATATTATTTCAAAAGATAATAGATGCTTAAATTAACTTTTAAAGTCGCGAAGGAATTTATAATTAATAAATTCAGTTAAGTCCTAGTTTTATAGATGTGGGTTTTTAACCACTAGAATTCGCGCAGTGTTTATTAAATACATAATTAAATACTCGAGTGTATTATAGGCTTAACGGGAAATTCATCGCGCTTTAGAAGATTATTTGTTTTTGGTATATTACATGTCTTTTTTTTCTTTCATACAGAGTGATCGTAACCTGGGCGATCCCAGCATTAAGAAAGCAATAAAGAAATCAATCTAAGCTAAGCAAAGCATAAACAGTGTGTAGAGTTCCCCTGACGCAGAACTTGTTGAGACTGTGTAAATTTTTAATCTTTGAGGCGATTCTATGTTTGGAATTCCGCTATCTAACTTATAGCAAAGAAAGCACACCCAAAGACACATTTAACGCACCATCAAACAACTTAAGTCGTAACGGGAAGAAGAACACTGGCCCGAGCTTTGTTAGTTTACTGACACAGAGAGATAATTCATAATTTCCTGAACAGTGATGTGACTAGTTTTCTCACTGGACTTAAACCATACCTCACGGATAAAGTGTACCAGCACGCGTAAGAATTTTATTATCAGCGGCATAGTCAAATAGACCACACCATCCTCACCCCGGTATCAGAGACCGTGCCCTCCCATAGAAACTGTTATTAAGAAAAGAGACACAACTACAGATTCATTTTCCAGCGATTACGGGATCCTTTTATGTGCTGACCGCCTACCCGCTAATCTGGGGCTAGAACTTGAACAAACACTCATACATTTAGTTTGAGGTGTAACTGCTGTTGTGTTATTCTATGGAGTGCAAGATTTTTTCACAATCGGTAAGTGAGAGCAAGATGAGTGAAGGCCTTTGCTAGCGCGTGTATGAATGACAGGAAATTAATTCTTTTGTGTGACCATTTTGTTAACTTGCTTACCTGCTAACATATATCTTTTCTGTATACCCTACATTGTTCCTTTAAGTGGGATAGTTGATAATTTGTTAACTCTGTTTAAAACCACCTCCTTTCCATTTGCTTAGTAAAGGGAAGAACAGCTGGGAAGAACAGGTTTTTTTTTTTCTATCACTTATACCTAACTTGGTAACACCTCTTTCAGAGTAATTAACTTTACTGTTAGGTTAACGTACCCGTGTTCCTGATATTATCTATCTCTGGACTGGGTTTGTCTTTGTCTAATGAGCGGGAAGGGCTTAGTCGATACCAATCTTCTTCACCCCCTCCCAAACTTGTTATTTGCATTTGTGTACTTATGATAATTTATGTAATATCTGATATTTTTAGTGATTGATGTTTAAAGTGAATAAAATCACCTAAACTCATTTAGTTCTGTGTGTTGGATATACCCAAAGCCCAACATTTCCCCTATTCGTTTAATATAGTTTGTATCAACGTCGTGTGTGTGTTTGAAAACACCGAATCGGTGAGCGCGCAGATGCGAGTCTGGAAAACTGGCAAATAATTGTTTGGCCAGGAGAGTGAAAGAGAAGATTGAGAGACACGATTTGTCGTAAATAAGTCTGTCTTTACTCTCCTCCAGCACGCTGTGAAGTAACTATTAAATCTCTACATTTTCTATCACTGAGCTTTCCATCATCATTTTCCACTCTAAACCGGACCACTATTTCTACGACTCTTTTCTCTCAAAATAAATTTACGACAATATTTGGCTGGCTCGTCTGGGATAATTTTGAGATACATTTGATGCACACATATTTGTGGGCTGGTTCTGGGATCTTGCGCTACATTTGAGGCAATCGCATAGCCGGGTTAAAGATATTTTGAGTCTGATTTAGTTTGGGTCTAACTAGGTAGAGTGTGAATGATTTGTCTTTGTTAATTAGGGAAATAAATAAATAATTACACCCCTAGACAAACGTTCTTTAAGTATTTGGGTTGTCCACACAGCATATTTACAGGTTGTGTTCTCTCCACAGCAGTAGAAAGTACAGATAAACAAATATATTTGCTATTTTAATTATCCTCTGGCGGAGATAATTATATTTCTTTCTTTATAAAAGTTGCTGGGATTGCGTGATTGTTTTACAGTCACTAAAGTTTTTGAAGTCAAAAAGAGTTGAGCTTAGCTAAAGACGGATTGTTCTGATTTTTAAAAATTAAGTTAACAACGTCTCATCTCAATAATTGACTTTAGGGACGGAGTTTGTTGTCAGAGATTTAAAATTTAGGGGAAATTTTTTTTTTCCTTTTAAATTGTTTTAATATAAATTTTTCTCTACTGTTAGTTTTTTTTTTTTTTTTTTTTTTCGTACGCCCGCTAATACTCGAGGCGAAATCTCAGGTTATTATTTATGTCTAACCTGACATTGATTTTACGTGAGTATCCCTTTATTTCTTGTACAGAGACAGGTGTCCCTCGCCATTCAGGCAAATACTCGCCGATTTCGGAGGTACCCATTACAGCTGGGTCGGCTCAGGAGCCGCCAGTCCCTAGTCGACGACATTCCTTCAAATGTTCTCGCCAGGTCTCGAGTTAATCCAGTCCAAATCCCGGTCGACGAAAAATCCTCAAATGCCGTCGCCCGGGTTTGATCCTGTATCACCCGGTCGCCAGAGCGGTGTTGTAACCACTACGCTAGCGCGGCTCCCTCTACTGTTAGTAAAAGTAGATTCTTTTCCAGTGTAACTTACCATTTAGTGGCATAGTCGCTTGCGTTTAGAGCCTTAATTGCCAGATAATAGCAGCGATAAGTTTGCACAGTACAGGTAGGAGGTAACACAGGTAAATTTGTACTTGTGTTTTTTTCTCGTAGCGGTTCAGAGTTCCTCCCTTTCGCATTTCTTCTTACTAGTTCTCTAAGCATACTTCATCTTATTCTTTAACAATGGCAGAGAGGATAAAGAGGAGGTCCATCTTGAGGCTGGAAGCGAAAGAGGCAGGATTAGATGCAGAAGCTGCAAACGCGTTTATTAACCAGGAATTGGAAATATATGACGCGGAGCAACAGAGAGCCGAAGCTGAGAGGAAGGCGGAGCAACAGAGAGCAGAAGCTGAGAGGAAGGAAGAGAAAGAAAGAACAGAGAGGAGAGAAGCCCAGGAGAGGGCAGATAAGAAAGAAGCGGAAGAACGTCTTTTGGAACAGAAGAAAATTGAAGCAGAGATGGAAACTCGCAGAGAGAGAGAGAGAGAGACAAGGAAAGACAGCATCAACTGGCGCTTAAGGGGGCATATACACCCAGAAAAAGACAAAAAAGGTTATTTTTGATTTTCATATAATAATTGTGTTTTAAATATTTATAAGCCTTTTTACTTTGATATTCTTTTTGAATTATGTGTTTATCAGTAATAGTTTATGAGTTATCAATGTTCAAAGAGAATCAGATAAGTGTTTTAACATTTTAAAAACTAAACTTTAACGAAAACAGGGCTTGCGATTCATAGTTCCGGTGATATTTTCTACAATTTTAAAACTATAGCCTTCAAATTTTGCACACTTATAGCCCATGTTATCCTTTATGGCATGAACCTCCACTTTTTTCATACATGGTATAGAAACAGAGATATTGCTATACAAAGTTCTAAATTTGTGCTATTTAAAAGGGTCATATTGCAAGAGCCATATCTACAAAACTCATTGGGGTAGACATTTTTGGGTGGTTCACGCCATAGGTAGGGATGTTATGCACATCATCTGCTGGTTTGGCATTCTTTGCACCTTTTATGTGAGTGAAATTCATTCCCAGGTGCACTGGGGGTTTTCCTTTCTTTTTTTTTTTTCATCACTTCATGTTAATTAATTATTTTCACATAAAACATTAAAATTTATAAAGTAAACTTTGTTCATCATAAAATATAATATCTCTTGTAACATGTGGCCAAATTTTATGTCAACAAGTTTGTTAGTTATTTTCCTGTTAATTTTTTAAAAAGATAACCCATTTCTGGGTGGGTGTTCCCTTAAGGCTTTAGAGAGTCGGGGCGCCTCTACTTCGACTAACGGAGAGCCGTCTTCGCCCCAGTCTCAATCAATGGACCTCTCCAGTACTCAATCTGCCCAATTAACTGCTATGTCGTTTTCTTTAGAATCTTTTCCTAGCCCTAACGAAAAAATTGACAGCTACCTAGAAAAATTCGAAAGACTCGCGAATCTTTATGGGTTAGAGAGTACCCGCTGGGCGCTCAAACTTTCAACGTCACTGAAAGGCAATGCTTATGACGTGTACACAAAGCTGGGACCGAATCAACATAATTACGACATGTTAAAAAGGCCTTACTACAGCAGTTTGAGATGACTGCCCGAAAGTTTCTGCAGTTGTTCAGAAACAGCCGAAAAGAGAGCACGGAAACATTTCCACAGTTCTCTTCACGTCTCACGGGTTATCTGACAAAGTGCATTGAATTATCTGACCTACCTCTTTCATATGAGGGACTCCTCGAACTTGTTCTTGTGGAGCAGATAAAATCCACTTTGTCGAATGAAACACGTAGATTTTTGGCTGAACAGGGGGCAGTCAGGCTTGAAGACATACTCAATAAAGCCGAACGCTATAGCAATGCAATGGCCGAACTTCCCAGCACTAAACGTAAACCCACCGATGAGCCATCTCGAAAACAGAATCTGAAGCAGGCATCCTATTCTTCCACTTCCTCTCAACATTATAACCAACGAGATAACAATACCCAGAAACCTCCCCAGGAAAAATCGAAATTCTACAAAACCCGATACCCCCCCAACAAAAATTCTGATCAACCCAACAAGCCTACGTGGCAGCGCGGCCACCAAGGTCAAGGAAAAGGGAAGACCCCTACACCAGGAACGTCTGATCAGGGCAAACAAACCGGTGCAAACCGCATTGAATGTTTGCATACAGCCTCGAAAGGTAGAGTCAATGTCAGTGATTCTCAACCTGAGGGGGACCGACCCTCAACTCGAGGAACTGTAATTTTGAACGGTACCTCTACTACTTGTCTTTTTGACACTGGATTAAGTTTTGATTGTATTGTCGCTAGGCACCTAGTCAAACCCGGTCAGGAGACAGAGGAAACCGTCAAACTTAGTGGAGTTTTCAAGAGTGATGCACCCAGGACGCTTCCTATCGCACTGGTAGAAATACACTCTGACTTTGTCAGAGGAGTTATTAAAGCGGCCATAATGGATGATCCGATCTACCCAGTTATCCTGGGATGTAGATATGTGTTCATTGGGAGACCTAAGGAGCCGATTGTGGCAGCGGTAACCACAAGAGGGCAAGCCAAGAAGGAGAGGGAGCCTGCGCCAAACTTGTTGCCGAATGAACTGAAGGAGGCGCAACAAAAGGACCCTACTCTGGCGCCCTGCTTAAAAAAACTGCCCATGGCTAAGGACCCCAGACACAACGGAGACATCTTTTCTAAGGATGGTGTATTGTATCGTAGAACGGGCAACCCGGACACGGGGAATAACCAGCTCCTAGTACCGACGCAGTACAGAAACCAGATCTTAGAAATGGGGCACTCTCTTCCCTTTAGCGGACACATGGGACAAAACGCCACTATTCAGCGAATAAAAAAACCACTATTGGTGGCCAGGAATGAACTCTGACATTGTCAGGTACGTGAAATCCTGCGCCCAGTGCCAACGGGTAGCACCCAAGCACTTGACACCCCCAGTACCTATGGGGCAAATGCCAATAGTAGGGACTCCATTTGAACGGGTTGCTGTCGACATTATTGGTCCTCTGGAAAAGACCAAAAGAAGGAACAGGTTCATCCTGACCTTAGTTGACACTTGCACTATGTGGGCCGAAGCCGTACCGCTACCATGCACTAATTCCAAGCATGTCGCAGAAGCCCTTGTGCAAATTTTTACACGGTTGGGATTCCCTCAACAAGTTTTGACGGACAATGGATCCCAATTCCGTAGCCTGTTAATGGAGGAGATCTTTAAGATCTTGAGGGCCAAACATATCCACACAAGTCCCTACCATCCGGCCGGAAATGGGCTCGTGGAACGTTTTAACGGTACCCTCACCATGATGTTACGTAAGCTGGGTCAGGAGAAACCGGAAGACTGGGATCAATATATATCGGCTGCCTTATTCGCCTACCGAGAGGTACCCCAAGCGTCTACGGGTTTTGCGCCAGCTACACTTTTATTTGGCAGACCTATTAAGGGGCCACTAGAAGCCTTACTTCGGTCCCTGACAGACCAGAAGGCTGACGAGACAGTCGTCTCTGCAAGCAAGTATGTATCTGAGCTTAAGGAAAGGCTAAAGCTAGGATGGGATCTAGCTACTACCAACCTTAAGAAAGCCCGCGCTAAAATTACTAAAAGATACAACAAAGCTGCAAAAGAGAGAGAACTACAACCAGGGGAGAAAGTCCTATTGCTACTTCCAACCGGAAGCAATAAACTTCGCATCGGATGGCAAGGACCGTTTACCGTCCTTAAAAAGATCTCACGTACCAACTACAAGATCTCCATCAAAGGAAAGGAGAAGGTCTTCCACATAAATCTGCTAAAGAAATATTTGGAAAGACCAGTGCCATCCTCCGAGCATCTCCTGGCTGTCGCCATAGCAACGGAAGACGAGGAAGATGATGATGGTTGCATGGAGTATCCACTGCAACCCACAGAATCCTTTAAAGATGTCAAGTTCGGCGACAATCTCTCACCAGAACAACAAACAGAAACTAGGGCTCTACTAAAACAGTACAGTGCAGTTTTAACGGATGTACCTGGTCGAACAAATCTCATTGAATTTGATATGAAATTAACAAACGAGACCCCTGTTCAAACCAGAGTTTACCCCATCCCGTACGCTAAAGCTGATGCACTTCGTGGAGAAATAGACAAGCTGCGTCAGGCAGGAATTATCAGTGAGTCTACATCTCCTTACAGCTCGAGTGTAGTGCTGTTGCAGAAGCCCAATAAGGAAGTTCGGCTGTGCATTGATTACAGGTTGCTAAACGCTGTAACGGAATTCCAGCCCGAACCTCTCCAAACTGTTTCTGAGTTGTTCACCAAGCTCAGCAAAGCTAAGATCTTCTCCAAGATTGACCTCAGTAAAGGTTATTATCAAATACCAGTCAAGGAGGAAATTAAACCTTTGTTAGCTTTCAGCACTAGTGAAGGACATTACACATTTAACGTGATGCCGTTCGGTTTGCATAACGCACCAGGAGTGTTCACCAGGATGATGAGGAAGCTTCAAGAACCTTTGCAAAGTCCCCATATCCATAATTTCATGGATGACATCTTAATTGCATCGGAAACCTATGAAGAACATATTGCTACGGTTGCTATGCTCCTCAGGAGACTACAGGAAACGGGTCTCACAGCCAGACCTAGCAAATGTCTCATCGGGTTTGAACAGTTAGACTTCCTGGGGCACACTATTTCTCACGGATGCAGTTGGCCTATTAAGAAGAACGTGGAGAAAATAATGGCAGCAAAAAGACCCCGAACGAAGAAAGACGTACGTTCCTTCATATCGCTATGTGCATACTATCAGAAGTACATCCAGAACTTCAACGGACTGACGGCACCTCTGACTGACCTCACAAAGAAAGGTTGTCCTGATAAGGTCATATGGGATCAAAAGTGCGAACACGCGTATAGCACTTTGAAAGGACAGTTGTCTGCATACCCCATTTTGAGGTTGCCTGACCTCAAGAAACCTTTTGTACTGAGAGTCGACGCGTCAGGTCAGGGCATCGGGTCAACACTGCTTCAAGCCGATGACAGTGACCTGAACATGCTATTTCCAGTTGCCTATGGCAGTCGGAAATTAAATAAAGCGGAACGGAACTACAGCGTAGTTGAAAGGGAATGTCTTGCTCTGATTGACGGTATCAGACGCCATCATGAGTTTCTTTATGGTACATCGTTCACGGTGCAAACAGACCACGCTCCGTTAGCATTTCTTGGTGCCAATAAAGAATTTAACGCTAGGATCATGCGTTGGGCCCTCCTTCTAAGCGTCTATTCTTTCAAAGTGGAATATATTCCGG
>JAMPIV010015381.1:52500-122832 GCA_024509875.1 Oreohelix idahoensis
ATTAGCTGGAAAAAGATACTTTACCATCTTACTGTGGCCCCTTAGAAACATAGCATGGCCCACGCTGAGAACCACTGGTCATAATCATCATCACTGTTCAGTTCCCCAAGGAACATAGGCCTTCGACAAACTTAAGAAATGTCATCCTGTCCCGTTCGGTAAGTTCAAGGTCTTTCCATGTCTTTAAGCATCATTGTGATATCTGTTTACACATCTCTTCTCCTAGTGTTGTTCTATCTACCGCCGCTTATTTTATCCTGGTGGTTTCAGTACAAGGGCTACCTTGTAACGCTATCAAAAGGTTTCATCAGTTTGTGTGTCCTATCTATTGCCAGCGTCATCCTTTCAACTTTCCTGTCACTAGCCATTGTCTTGTGCCTTCTGTCCGTCGCTGGTACCCCCATTCGTGAAAGTGTGTCTTACAGATTCATAAATACAAACACACCAACCGTAACGGACACGAAAACATTTTTTTTTAATGCCAAACCAAAATCGAAAAGCTCAATGATGGGACAGAAAATTAGAAGAAGGAAAAAAAAAGAGCCCAATTTAAAATTTGTCTTTGTCCAATTTGCGGGAGGCGTACCACTTTCATTCAGAAAATAATGTCTGATTATTATGCGGGTACGCATAATCAACGTGTAATTTTATTAATTCTGAAATTAGAGCCATGAAGCATCTTAATGGGTTGTAGATAAATTATGGCATTTTGAAAATATTTTAAAATGCGAGCAACCAGGCACAGGTGATAAAAATAAATTATATGAAGCAAAATTTGAAAATGTATACTCAACGCAAGGTAAGGGGCGATCATGTAAAAACAAACTGTACTTTCACAAAGCTTTTCCCATATTTGTATAAACTTGTTAAACACCAAAAAAAAAAAAAAAAAATAGAAGATAACGTAGATGTAGAAGTAAGAAATGTAAAACTTAAAGAATTGACCACATACAAGTCATGTTGTGTTTATGTTGTATTTATGTTGTATTCATGTTGTATTTATGTTGTATTCAACAAGCTAAAGATAGGAACTACCGATCAGTGTAACTGTGGCACTGATAAAATGACTGCTGGACATCTGCTTCAAAGTTGCCCCTTATATGCGGTACAGAGAAAGCGCATATGGCCGACACCAGTACCATTCGTGGAAAAGCTTTACGGGGATTCAAATAGCCTCAAACTGACTTCTGCTTTCTTTGAGAACATTCAAGTGGATGTCTGAGAGTGTACGAAGAAGAAGAAGTATTTTTATATGTTAAAATCTTTATGAATTATACAAATGTGTTATTTCATTGATAAAGTTGATACATTTTCATATGCAAGAATTTTTGTGTTATAATCTTTATAGTTTATTGTAATCTGTTATTGTACAATTTGTCAGTTTTCTTGTGAATGAATCTTTCTAGTTTATTATAATCTGTTATTTTTTATTTGGTACAATGTACTATTTTCTTGTGTTATAATCTTTGTAGTTTATTGTAATCTGCTATTTGATTGGTACAGTTTGTCAGTTTTCGTGTGTTAGAATCTTTGAAGTTTAATGTAATCTGTTATTTTGATGGTACAATTTGTCAGTTTTCGTGTGTTAGAAACTTTGAAATTTATTGTAATCTGCTATTTTGATGGTAGAGTTTGTCATTTTTTATGTGTTAGAATCTTTGAAGTTTATTGTAATCTGTTATTTTGATGGTACAATTTGTCAGTTTTCGTGTGTTAGAATCTTTGAAGTTTATTGTAATCTGTTATTTTGATGGTACAATTTGTCAGTTTTCGTGTGTTAGAAACTTTGAAATTTATTGTAATCTGCTATTTTGATGGTAGAGTTTGTCAGTTTTCGTGTGTTAGAATCTTTGAAGTTTATTTTAATCTGTTATTTTGATGGTAGAGTTTGTCAGTTTTCGTGTGTTAGAATCTTTGAAGTTTATTGTAACCTGTTATTTTGATGGTGCAATTTGTCAGTTTTCGTGTGTTAGAAACTATCAATTTGTTTCCTTATCACGTGTCCTATCCAATGCAAGCTCCTTGTTTACACCTCTTGTCTCACCGGTATCTGTCTGGTTCTTTTCATCAGTTCCATTGCTATTGTTATTGTCCTACAGAATCGATATGAATGCACTACAGGCAAACCCATTGCAGCTCAGTCTCCCTCAGCAAATGTCAAAGTGAATGAATGCTGATAAATCCTACAGCGCATTGGTTGTATACACGCCTGATCCATCTTCTCATACGTCCATCCCAGCTTATTGTAGTGGTATTGATGGTATTGTATGATGGTGTTATTACTACCTGTAACTTGTATGAGGCCAGCTGTGAAGGCTCCTGAGATAAAATGTAGTTGAGAATTATCAGAAGGCCTTTCTTGCTACCACTACGACCTCACACTTAATTTTTTTTTTCTTAATGAATGTGGCTACGTAAAGTGTCTAGGGTAATGATGTGTAATGTGGTGTGTTAGTTATAAATACACCCACAGACATTTAAGAAGACTAATAAGATTAACAAGTGTTAAAATACACTGAACTAACTCACGTGTATAAAGTTTTTGATATAATTATATTACATTTATTTGTTCTAGATCAAGTTTTATTTTGACCAGAACTTGTTTTAAAAGAAGGATTGAAAATTTATGAAAAAAAATGCATGGAATGTTACATAATAAATGCAGGAGTGTACATATTTAAGTACTAGACTAGTTAGTTTTATTAAAAAAAAAGTTCGAGTAGTCATCTCTTTGGGAGGATAGTTACTGTTTGTGCTGTTGGGGTGGCCTCATCACACCTGTCTATATTGACTACACATTGTCCAGAAAATGGTGGGAATTTTTATGGGGATATTAGTCACTACCAATAGTTGGTGAATGTCCAGCAGACCAGAGGCTCACTCATCTTTTTGTAGCTCTGGTGCTGAAAACTTGCGGTCCCACCTCTCCGTGCTGGCGGGCAATAATGGTGGTCTCTGTCACAAGAACTGCACAGATACACTCGAGTAAAGTCACCCACCGAATAGACTCTGCTTTGTTGTCGATAGAAAACTCACAGCTCAGATTATGAATACATAACACAGAATTGCTAGCAAAACTCAGCTGAGCTGCTGGCTATAGTATGGCGTCCCTAAATTTATTCACTGTCTTTCATATGGGAAAACTCCACACTTTAAAATCTGTGTCTAACACTGAACAATTATTGAAGAATGACCCCACTTTCGCGTCTGAGCGCTAATGATATGATTGTCTGTGGCCAATCACTGCCTAGTTGTACTTTAAATTTCAAATTTCTACACTAAAGTCATTTCAGTCATGCTTCAGTCAAGTATGGATGGTTATCTGTTAGTCTGTCCGTCTCTACTTGTGTTTCTAAAAAAATGTGCTTGATTTTTGAAGCAACCTTTCTCTCCCCTTAAAATTTTGTCGTAAAAAGTTATATTTAGACACAGCTACCGCTCAAAAACCCTCTCCTCCATAATAAGTAACTTTGAACACCTGTTCCCAAGGTCGTGTTTTTGTGTGCAAATTGTGACACTTTTAGATTCAATATAGTCTAGCGATGATGTGAACTACACTGTCTTTTGTCATTATCTTCAATATTATCTATCCGTTTGTAAAATTAAGATCATATTATTTCATTGCTCAGAATAGGCCATCCGGCCAGCTAATTTTTATATTCCTAACATTAATATTAAGAAAAATTACTTTTTAAATTTTTGTAATATTCCTAACATCTGCGTTCTTCCGCTCAAATTCAAATCAAGCGCTTGGTATCGCAAAACGTCCAATTCCGTACCTCGTGTCAATTTGGGGGACTTGAATTTTTTTACTTTCATCCATTTCCCCCCCATTGCGTCTCCTTAGCCTTTCCAGTCATTTTTTTTTTCTTTTGATCCGCCGTTCCCCTCCTGTCTAGCAAGTCAATTTTATGGAGGGTGATGACCCGCGGTCTAGGCGATCATGTACATCAGCAGCCTACGCATTATGTTTTTATCCTTAAATGTTATCTTTTGAGTATTTTACCGTTGTATCTCTGTCAATTTCACTACACATCTCCCCACTTGAAAACATGCCTATGGCAAGTTCCAAAACCAGCGATACACATAGGTAAAATTACTCCTCACGTCTGCCACTACTCTAATTTTGATCACAGGGGTGCCGACTGAGGAAATCTGCACCGACATTCAATTTGCCTGGGATATATTGGATACTGAACTGATAAGGTTGAAGCAATAAAGACCACCTCAGCAATCTTGCGTTTTCATGCTTAGCCTGAGACAAGAACACGAGAGGCTGATGATCCGTCTCCACCACAAATGTCCTACCATATAGATAGATTTGAAACTTCTTTATTGCCCAGATTAATGCTAAACATTCTTTTTCGCTTGTGGAGTATCCTTGTTCCGCCTTATTCAATTTACGGCTTGCATAAGCGACTGGTTTCAGTTCCCCATCAGGTGAAGATGATCTTTGCAACAAAGCCCCTCCGAGTCCCACATTACTTGCATCGGTTCTTAAGACAAAGTCCTGTGTCAAATCAGGCAGTTTGAGAATAGGCTTGCTAGTGAGTTTTTCCTTTAACTCTTGGAACGCTAGTTCACATTGTGCAGTCCAAATAATTTTATCTGGAAGTCCCTTGCGAGTCAGATCAGTCAGAGGAGCACAAATAGCGTTAAAATTCTTGATGTATTTCTGATAAAATCCGCATAACGACACAAATGATCGCACGTCTTTTTTTGTTTGCGGCCTAGGTGCTCTCTGCAGTTTTTCCAAGTTCTTAGGATCAGGGGTCATATTACCCTGATATACAGTGTGCCCCAAGAATTCCAACTCTTTGCATCCAATACAACATTTTGTTGGCCTAGCAGTTAAGTTCGCCTCCCGAAGTCTATCAAACAACATCTCCAGAGCTTCAATGTGTTCTTCAAATGTCTCGGTGGCGACGAGAATATCATCCATGAAATTTGTGATACATGGGTTATTCAGGGGGTCCAACAATTTTCGCATCATCCTTGAAAACACACTCGGAGCATTTTTCAGTCCGAATGGTAGCATATTGAATTCATAATGTCCATCCGAAGTGCTAAAAGCCAAATAAGGTCTCACTTCAGGCTTCACTGGGATCTGGTAATAGCCTTTACTAAGATCCACCTTTGAAAAGTATTTTGCCTTGTTCAGTCTGGCAAATAGCTGTTTTGTGTCTGGTAATGGATCCACTTGTCCTTCTGTGACAGCATTCAGTTTCCTGTAATCTATGCACAGTCTGTGTTCCCCAGACGGTTTCCTCAACAAAACGACACTAGAACTAAAAGATGATTCACTGTGCGAAATAATCCCCTCCTTCAATAAATAATCTATTTCTTCCTTTAATGCCTTCTCCTTCGCGAACGGAATAGAATAGGCTCTCATACAGATTGGGTTTGAGTCTACCAGTTTCATGTCATACTGTAGCAAATTTGTATGGCCTGGTTTATCTGTTAATACATCTGTATGTTCCTCCAGAACCTTTTGAACTCTCTCCCTCTGGTTTTTAGTCAGGTGCTTACTGACTTTTACCTGTGCTGCTGTTTCACAAGGATGTAATGGGTATTCATGTGAGGTGAGTGGTTCCTTTTGCATCTGGGTTGCAATAGCTAAGGTCAATAAGGGGGTGCTTTCCTGGAGTGGTCTGTCCAGATACTTCTTTAACAGGTTTACATGATAAACTTTTTCCTTCCCCTTTTTGTCAATTTTATAGTTTGTTCTAGACACCTTCTCTAGAACCGTATATGGACCTTGCCAACCAATTTGTAATTTATTCTGGCTTCCGGGTAGTAAAAGCAGCACCTTCTCTCCGACTGCCAGTTCCCTGTCCTTTGCCTTCCTATTAAAATATGCTGCATGTTTCTTCCTGGCTTGTTTCAAATTATCATTTGCCAGTTTCCATCCAGCTTTCAAACGAGTGGTCAGTTCGTTCACGTATTGATACGATGAGGTAACAGTCTCTTCCGCCTTCTCATCTGTCCAGGTCCTTAATAGAGTTACATCTGGATCTTTAATTTACCATACTTATTTTTCATGGAACCCATCGGGTCCCGTCCCTTAGAAGCTCTATAATGAGGACTTTTCTTCCTAGAATCATCACTCACAAATCGACCACTACCAATTTTTCTCTGGGGTTTGTCTCCCCACTTAAGATTGTTTATGAGAGATCTTCGCTCTCTTGTCTGTTCCTCCAGTTTATATAAGTCTGACCGAGGGATTGTCATCCTATCCTGGGTTAAATTTCTTCTTTGTACTCTTCGCATAGCGGCCATGTTAATCCATTCAAGTGAAGACTGGGTGTGAAAAGGGGGCTCCCATTCCACTTTGTCTACCCGTGTATAATTAGTTTTCCTTTCAGGCCTAAAGTTGCCCCGTGGCGGTTCTAGGTCCTGCACATATTTTCCCTTTGTGGGTGTTCCCTCATGAAATACGCCACATGCTTCTACAAAGTTTTCAACATCGACATTTACGTCGGGCCAATAGTATTTTAGAGCAATCTTTTGGCAAATGGTACCGACTTTCTCATGGTCACCATCTTTTCCAACATGTAAGCTCCTTATCAAATTTGCCCTATATCTCTTGGGAAGGACTAACTGTCCGTGACCAGTGGATCTAGTTCCTGTCTTCCTGTATAATAATCTATTCTTCATGAAATATTCCCCATTGCTCGGAGGTGTGTGGCATTTGGGCAATTTTTTAAAGCAGGGCTGGAGTGTCCTATCCTCAGCCTGCGCCTTCCTCATCTCCTCTGGATGAGCGTTTATAGGTTCACCTTCTTCCTCCTTCTTCTGTGACCTGGTCTGCACTGTCGCCATGATCACAGGTTTCTCGGGATTCCCCAAGAAGACGTATCTACACCCCAATATCAGAGGGTAGATTGGTTCATCTATCACTGCTGCTCTGATTTCTCCTTCCACATAGCGAGTTTTCACCGTTATCCTTGCGATGGGAAGTGTCATGAGTGGTATGTCCTTAGTCGCCCCTTGTATTTCCACTGTTTCTGTGGTATACTGACTTGGGTCCACTAGGCTAGACTTCACAACTGAATCATAATCCAAACCTGTATCATAAAGGCACCTTATGGTGACCCCATTACAAATAACATCCTCACAAACTGGGGGGTGATAAGGTTCCTGTTGTCCCTTAGGATTAACCTTTACTCTTTGCGTCCCCGACTTCATTGCAGCAATGTTTGAAGGTTTCCTTCTACAAAATTCGGTGTTATGGTTATCCTTCTTGCACCATTTACACCATCTTTTTCCTTGGTTCAACGGTTTTCTTTCATTGAACTTTTGGTCATTGAACTGTGAGTTTCTGTCGCGATAGTCATTTCTTGGCCGCTCAAAGTTTGTCCTACCCTTATTTCCCTGCTCTCTATTATCAAATTTATTAAATTGCTGTGGAGCTTTAAAATTGTCTATGTGCTTCTTCTTAGCACCACTTACCTCTGCCTGGGCTGCCTGATACCTCTCAGCAACATTTAAAATTTCCCCCAACTTCTCTGCACCCTGTTCCATGAGAAATTTTCTCATGTCTGGAGCCATGGACTCTCTCAATTGCTCAATCATGATCATTTCTTTAAGATCTTGGGTCTTCCCCAGAGCCGTCCATTTCTCCAAATAGGTTTCTAGTCTGGCAGAGAATTGGTGGTATGTCTCCCCAGACAACAGTTTGGCATTTCTAAATCTCTTACGATAAAATTCACCATTCTTCTCGTACCTTAATAACAAAGCCTGCTTTAACATGTCATAATTGTCTTGGTCTTCCCTGTTCATTTTGGCAAATACTTCATAAGAAGCACCCCTCAATCCCTGTGATAGCTTTAAACTCCACCTCTCTCTCTCTAACCCATATGTAGTAGCTAATAACTCAAAACGTCCTAGGTACCCCTCTATGTCATCGTCTTTCTCAACAAAATGGTCTAAATGAAACCCCATAGCTGAGTTTGAGGCTCCCATACTGGGCGTAGCATCTGAGGCAAAAGGGCTGGCACCATTTTCAGGGGCCGGGCCTTGTAATTCCAGCTCCCTTAGTCGTAATTCGTGCTCCCTCTGCAACCTTCTATCTTCAGCCTCCCTTTCGGCAGTCAACCTTTTTTTCCTCTGCCTCCCTTTGCTGTCGTTTTTCTTCTGCCTCAATCTGCAGCCTCTTAATTTCTCTATCAGCCTCAATTTGTAACCTCTTCTCTTCAGCTACCTTTCTATCTTCCCTTTCAATATATTTATCACATTCAGTCGTTACGTATTGAATTAAAATTTGACCATCCATCCCCATCTCCTTCGCAGTGAGCACAGCAGCTGATCTAAACTTTGCTAGCTCTGCCATACTTTTTGGACAATATAATAATATACAAGATAAATCTCTAACCAGTAAATACACTAAGTACTTCTAATTACTATATGACTATAGTCTAACTAATTCTAACTAACCAGTTAACTAATTAATTATTACTGGCTGTGAAGATTCACCAACTTTTATCTGCAGGGACACTTTTAATTTTAAAGGAAATTTTACAATTTATTTCCCTACTTTTATTTCTCCCACCAGGAGATCCTAATTTTACTGTTGGGCTAATTATCCCTGGACAAGACCCCAATTTATGTTGTGGTATTGATGGTATTGTATGATGGTGTTATTACTACCTGTAACTTGTATGAGGCCAGCTGTGAAGGCTCCTGAGATAAAATGTAGTTGAGAATTATCAGAAGGCCTTTCTTGCTACCACTACGACCTCACACTTAATTTTTTTTTCTTAATGAATGTGGCTACGTAAAGTGTCTAGGGTAATGATGTGTAATGTGGTGTGTTAGTTATAAATACACCCACAGACATTTAAGAAGACTAATAAGATTAACAAGTGTTAAAATACACTGAACTAACTCACGTGTATAAAGTTTTTGATATAATTATATTACATTTATTTGTTCTGGATCAAGTTTTATTTTGACCAGAACTTGTTTTAAAAGAAGGATTGAAAATTTATGAAAAAAAATGCATGGAATGTTACATAATAAATGCAGGAGTGTACATATTTAAGTACTAGACTAGTTAGTTTTATTAAAAAAAAAGTTCGAGTAGTCATCTCTTTGGGAGGATAGTTACTGTTTGTGCTGTTGGGGTGGCCTCATCACACCTGTCTATATTGACTACACATTGTCCAGAAAATGGTGGGAATTTTTATGGGGATATTAGTCACTACCAATAGTTGGTGAATGTCCAGCAGACCAGAGGCTCACTCATCTTTTTGTAGCTCTGGTGCTGAAAACTTGCGGTCCCACCTCTCCGTGCTGGCGGGCAATAATGGTGGTCTCTGTCACAAGAACTGCACAGATACACTCGAGTAAAGTCACCCACCGAATAGACTCTGCTTTGTTGTCGATAGAAAACTCACAGCTCAGATTATGAATACATAACACAGAATTGCTAGCAAAACTCAGCTGAGCTGCTGGCTATAGTATGGCGTCCCTAAATTTATTCTCTGTCTTTCATATGGGAAAACTCCACACTTTAAAATCTGTGTCTAACACTGAACAATTATTGAAGAATGACCCCACTTTCGCGTCTGAGCGCTAATGATATGATTGTCTGTGGCCAATCACTGCCTAGTTGTACTTTAAATTTCAAATTTCTACACTAAAGTCATTTCAGTCATGCTTCAGTCAAGTATGGATGGTTATCTGTTAGTCTGTCCGTCTCTACTTGTGTTTCTAAAAAAAATGTGCTTGATTTTTGAAGCAACCTTTCTCTCCCCTTAAAATTTTGTCGTAAAAAGTTATATTTAGACACAGCTACCGCTCAAAAACCCTCTCCTCCATAATAAGTAACTTTGAACACCTGTTCCCAAGGTCGTGTTTTTGTGTGCAAATTGTGACACTTTTAGATTCAATATAGTCTAGCGATGATGTGAACTACACTGTCTTTTGTCATTATCTTCAATATTATCTATCCGTTTGTAAAATTAAGATCATATTATTTCATTGCTCAGAATAGGCCATCCGGCCAGCTAATTTTTATATTCCTAACATTAATATTAAGAAAAATTACTTTTTAAATTTTTGTAATATTCCTAACATCTGCGTTCTTCCGCTCAAATTCAAATCAAGCGCTTGGTATCGCAAAACGTCCAATTCCGTACCTCGTGTCAATTTGGGGGACTTGAATTTTTTTACTTTCATCCATTTCCCCCCCATTGCGTCTCCTTAGCCTTTCCAGTCATATTTTTTTTTTCTTTTGATCCGCCGTTCCCCTCCTGTCTAGCAAGTCAATTTTATGGAGGGTGATGACCCGCGGTCTAGGCGATCATGTACATCAGCAGCCTACGCATTATGTTTTTATCCTTAAATGTTATCTTTTGAGTATTTTACCGTTGTATCTCTGTCAATTTCACTACACTTATCTTATGTTTGTTTGATGCCAAATTTCAGCAGTCACAGCCTTGTTGATTCATCGATTGCAGTGTCGTTTGCTAACAGGCTATTGTTAAATGTCTTTAGTATCTAACTCTTATCCGCATACCATTTCCCACAATGGGGACTCTCGAGGCTATTCTGTCAGCTCTCTCATTGTCGCGTACCCGTGTGCAGCCATAACAGTACATGTACATGTACACCAGCTCCTGAAGGTTTAGAGGACCCTATACATACTTTCCGTTCATATCGTAGCAATCAATTTTGGACCTTCAGTTTTTACGTAATGAATAATCTTTGTGATATCAAACTTAAAGGTTCTTTAATATTTGGATATGCGCCCTAATATAAACGACTAGGTTGAACGGGACGCGTCTCACCAAAACGAGGCAAAATTGTATTTAAAAAAAAAAGACTTTCAGTTGCAAAGACTGAGAGTCAGGCACAGTAACTACCCCAGGTACAGGAATTTCAAACCGCTGCTGTAAGTTCTCTATTGACTTTCAGATACACAATTTTTGAAATTTTGAAAGACTTATTAAGTTAAATAATGCAGCGTAGTGGTTACAACACCGCTCTGGCGACCGGGTGATACAGGATCAAACCCGGGCGACGGCATTTGAGGATTTTTCGTCGACCGGGATTTGGACTGGATTAACTCGAGACCTGGCGAGGACATTTGAAGGAGTGTCGTCGACCAGGGACTGGCGGCTCCTGAGCCGACCCAGCTGCAATGGGTACCTCCGAAATCGGCGAGTATTTGCCTGAATGGCGAGGGACACCTGTCTCTGTACAAGAAATAAAGGGATACTCACGTAAAATCAATGTCAGGTTAGACATAAATAATAACCTGAGATTTCGCCTCGAGTATTAGTGGGCGAACGAAAAAAAAAAAAAAAAATAAAAAAAAAAATAATGCAGCTATATTGAAAAGGAAAATTAGGTATTTAGACGCAAAAATAAGTCGCTTGTACCGTTAGTAAAAGTTATAGTCAAAGAAAGACATAACATAAGAGGTGTCCTACTAGCAATATCATATCCATTCTCAGTTTATCTTCACCATCTGTGTTATTCACATTTTAATCCTCATCATTTCAGTCTGCATCGATTAAAAAAATTACTTGTGTCACGTGACTGTCACAAAACGTTATGTATGAATCATATGAAGCCCAACATGTTGCCAAGATCATTTACATATAGCCTGTGTCAGGTATGCCAGAAAAAACTCGTATGTTATTGTTTAATTGTCGTGTTAACAGCCTGCTTAACTGGTATTAATATCACTATGTTAAACAATGGTAACACACTTCCTCCCCCCCCCCCTCTCTCTTTCTCTCTCTCTTTCTCTCTCTCTCTCTCTCTCTCTCTCTCTCTCTCTCTCTCTCTCTCTCTCTCTCTGTGTCTTACTTACCAGACATATCTTCGCATTGTCATACACCCGTTGACAAAAATGTAAAACTACATATACCATGTATTGATGAATGCGACACATTATTACAAACTGAGCTGAAAACACCAGTTACAGCAGAAACAGAATATGGAATCACAGAGACGGATCACCATTCACTCACAGAATTTGTTGTTAGCGGTCCAGTACCAACATCACCACAACCCTTACAAGTAGCATATCATCATGATGTATTTACAAGTATTATGTCTGAGATAGATTTACTTAGAGCAGAGCTGAACACCCTAAGACAGTCTTATGAGAAGCTTCAGACAGAACTTACGGTACTTAAAAGTAGCTATGAAAAAAGCCAGCAGAATACGGTGGAGCTTTGTACACCACAAGAGAAAATGAACAAACTGTGTCAAAAACTGATAAAAAACACTAACAACCAATGCAAGCAAAACATTACGCAACTAAAACTCCATCACAGCCAAGAAAGTGTCCTGGATTCTCCGAAATTCACTACAGACAATGTTTGCAGAATGCCGGTAAAAATTTCGAATCGGCACTCTCCGCCACGACGAGTAACTCAAAGCATGCGTTATTATCAGAAATCCAATAATCAGAGCACACAGGTAACACAAGAACAGGCACGTCCTATCAAAGGAACCAACACAACGATTCAGAATAAAAGGAAGCACCTTATTTTCGGGGACCAGAATGTCAAGGAACTACAAAAATCTAGATTGTTAACAAACGATATGGACTCGGTCACTGTTCGCTTCAAGAACTGAGCATCCACTCAGGACTTACTGTCACTCCTTAAACGTTTTCCGTCTGATCCCACTGTCACCAGAGTAACTACTCATATAGGTCTATCAGACTCGCTCAAAGACATTGAAATATCCCAAGCTGATCTAAACTAAATCACATCAAAATTCCATTCATTATTCCCTAATGCGAAAATCTATTTCTCGTCCATTATTCCTCCAGTCAGAGCCCATTACCGCAAATCTATTGATGTCAACAATTCTAAACTTAAGAGGCACTGTGTCAGAATCAACTATAAATTCATTGATCACTCCTCGTACTTCCTTGGGAAATCAGGAGCCCCTAAAAAACATCTTTACAGTGGTGATATTGCCTTATCTACTGAAGGAATCAGCAAGCTAGCAACAAACATCAGGTACCCAGAATGCACCTTCAAAGGAGTCGGCCACACACCAGGATCTCAAAATCCAACCAATCATCTATCAACAGTGAATACCTGCTTCTCAGATAGTAATTATGACCTTGACTTTCCACCATTACTTACTACTGCTAACAACACCCACTCAACATCATCTCATAATCAGAAACATCAAATCACACCTGTTCTTATAAATCGCGAAGTGCAGGGAACAGCTTGTGATGTCTCCCTACAGCAACAACCACCTATGTTTTCTGCACTTACTCAACAGGAACGATGTGATAGACTCTATCCTCAAAAGTGTACAAATGAAGCAACTCAACAGACTCAGTCTCCATGTCCTGATACATCCTCACTCCAACCATCAATGTCACAGACACAAGAAACCTACCCCCCGTCACCGCATTTGTACCATCGTCCTACGTATCAACATCTGTACCCAACCTTTCCTAATTTCCCACTACAACAAAGACTCTTGGACTATTTACCTTCTGCCGGGAGATCATACTGGTCAGCACACTCCCATCCCACAACACGAACACATGAATATCCCGCAACCACATTCTACCCCGTGCATCATCCTTCACGTCCTAATCTACCAAATTTGTACTTTCAACAGCCCTGTTATCAATATTAAGTACTAATATTTTTACTTTCACTTACTTGGTAAAGTTAATTAGTCTCAATATTCGTGATTTTTTTGTTGACGCAGCTTTTGTTATTGATATGTTTAAACCCCCTCTCCAAAGTTAAATGCATAAAAATCAGACACAATGGCTAATTAAGGATGGTCTACGACTGGGTCATCTAGACATATACCATGTATTAGGCAAATTTCCTGAACATACACGAATTCTGAATCAAAATTTTCATGTTTTTGGACTTTCGGAAAGTCGTTTAAAGGACAAAATATCAGATGATGATATTACACTACAAGGCTTTAAAACTATTCGACGAGACTCAAGTAGTAAGTTAGAAACAGGTATAGTAGTATATATTCCCAATTCCATTAGTTATCGCCGCAGAAGCGATTTAGAGACAGCAGAGACCGAGTGCATATGGTTAGAAATAAAAATACCCAGTCAGGGACAATTTCTAATCGGGTATCTTTATAGAAATCCCAGTGCAGGAACCATCTGGTATGAAAATTTCACCACTATGATGGACACAGTATTTACCACTGCCAAAGAAATTATTCTTTTGGGCGACTTCAACATTGACATGCATAACACAAACCAAACGTGGGAAAACATCATACTATCTTACAACTTAAAACAAATAGTCAACCAGCCTACCAGGGTAACAACAACATCATCCACAATAATTGACCACATCTACGTCACCTGTACAGAAAACGTTCTAGAATGCTCTGTTCCTATTGTAGCAATGAGTGACCACTATCCAATATGTTGCACGTGGTCAAAGGATAAATATAAAGCTCCCAGAAATAAACATATAAGTATTGAATTTAGAAGTTTCAAAAATTTCAACCATGAACTATTTTTACATAATTTGTGAGCTGCACCTCTGGCCAATGTTTACCAGCTTTCTGATCCCAATGACGACATAGCTCATTGGACACGTATCTTTCATTGTGTGTTTGATAACCATGCACCAGCTAAAGAAGTTCGTGTGAAACGACAGATCAAATCTCCTTGGATCACACAAGCAGTGCTAGAAGCCACGAGGCAGCGAGATCGAGCTCACAGAAATAAGGACTTTAACATATACAGAGCACAAAGAAACAAGGTACAATATTTAATACGTAGCGAAAAGAAAACATACTTTAAAAACTTAATTCAAAACAAAACAAACAGTAAAGATATGTGGAAAGCAATCAACACTCTAGCAAACAAACGAAATTCGCCAGACCCCTTAATCCCCAATACCTCACTTACTTGTACGGACTTTAGCAAATACTTTCAGGCAGAAATAACCAATCTTAAATCTACGATACCAGATTCTCCTTGTGACCTAGGCCAACTGTCAGCATTTTGTGAGAACAAATGCACGAACACAGTCCCATCCGACATTCCGTACATGACAGTTAATGAAGTGTATAACTATCTTCTAGGCCCTAAAGAGAATAACTCATCAGGACTTGATGGAATCAGTAATCGAATACTGCGCTATGCTGCGCCAGTTATTAGTGATTCACTAACATACATATACAATCTATGTATCGCAAAGAGTTACTTTCCGTTGCACTTTAAAGTGGCTAAGGTATATCCTCTTTTCAAACTTGGTTCCTCTGATACTCGTAACCTTGGTAACTATAGGCCAATCTCTCTAATATCATCGCTATCCAAACCACTGGAAAAACACATTCATAAAATAACACTACAACACCTAGTTAACAACGACTTGCTAATTGATAGTCAATCGGGGTTTAGGCCTAAACATTCATGTCACACTGCTCTAACTAAGATGATAGACGACTGGCACCTAAATATTAACAACGATAACATGTGTGGGGCAGTCTTTGTAGACTTTAAAAAAAGCATTTGATATGATAGAACACGCTATTTTAATTAGAAAACTAGAAACATCAAAAGTAAACTTTCAACTGATGAAAATAATTACATCATTCCTGTCAGACATAAAACATGTAGTTTCTTACAATAACTCCTATTCTAGCCCAGCAGTAATAAATACTGGCGTTCCTCAGGGTTCTATACTTGGTCCTCTACTTTTTACCATATACATTAATGACCTTCCACTTCACATCAAGCACTCATCCTATGATCTCTTTGCGGACGACTGTACTGTTTATAAGAGTGATAAAAGTTGTAAAACACTCGAACTATCGTTACAAAAGGATACAGATAATCTGATTAAGTGGAGTGTCGTGCATTTTTAGATAGGTTAGAGATATATTTGGTCCCGTCTGAGTAGTGCAGAAGGTGGGGGTATATGAGAAAGAAAGGTGTTAGAATAGATTCCACTAGTGAATAGATTAAGGTGAAGATCTGTCTCTGGACTGAGTGGTTTCTCTAGTCCAGCCTATCTATACGACTATCTTTAGTGTAAGACGATCTGTCAAACCTCCCTATAAGTATAATTATAAGTTTACTAATCACACACACACAATTATGTGACAACAAGACACACAAACGTGAAAACTATGGTAAATGGATATGGGTCTGACCAACACACTAAATTAAATTTTGTTTAGTTTATTATCACTTAAACTTTACAACATCAAACATATAGAAATCAATATAATCAAGTTTACAGACATAGGAAAATAACCCAATGTGCCCTCCCCCCTTGCTGAGAAAAAAAAATCCCAAAAGAAGTTAATAACCCAAAAGGTCAAAGATTAACACTAGGTTATAGAATAGACAGTAAAGAAAAGAACAAAGTTCCTACTTAAGCTATCCATTAAAATACACAAGTATTTGCAAAGAAAAAAATAAAGGATGGTACAGTTTCCGTAACTGGAAAATATTCACTCTCACTCTGTCATTCGTGGCCACATCAATCACGCCTTACCTATACTTGGTGTAACAATCTCTTGAACGTAAACATCCATGCACATGTATCATGATCCAGTAGTTCTATCTTCTGAATTGAGCCCCAGTCCCTCCAATAATAATTAATTTTTATAAGGGGGACGCCTAACTTGGTGGTTGATTCTTGGATATGATATGTCACATCAGATTTGTTCATGTAGCAACAAAAAAAACCCGCGATCTTTTGTTCACAGTAGACAGTAGTCAGTACTTCCAAAAGCAAAAGAAAAACTCTGGTTGCTAAAAACTGTTAATTAAGATGATGATGATAAATCCTATCGGCTTTCTCTGGGGGTGAGTGCCGATTATGAAACAGCGTATTCTCCTGGATAAAACCCACTTGGGAAAACGACTGTCAGAAGTTGGGGAAAATGTTATGTATATTGCCACAGCTGGCTGATAAAATTGCACGAAAAACAATCTGGGTATTTGGTAAGTCCAGTTAATTCAAATTTACAGTTAAAATGTTAGTTTGTCACCTTGGCAATTCCTGTTCACACCTGTACTGTGGACGAACGCCAAGGAAACGACAACTATTTCTCCTTCAGTAACTGAGAAATAGGACCACAATGGAAAACCGCTGGCTGCTGGTTTTGATCAAGCACTATATTAGGAATGTGATGGGGCCGTAAAGACACCCCGGAGGCCCCCCTCCCCCCCTTCATTGTTCATGGCAGATTTATCGCCCATATATTTTCGATGTGCGCGCAGCACTCTGGGATGTAAAAAGTCTTCAAGAAGATATATTAGTTTAGGCCATAATAAAGCCTAAGAATTAGTTGTGATGTGTTATATTTGGTAGTCGTGTGTTATATTTAATAGCGGTAGGTTTTATCTGTGTTTTCGTGCCTAATAAAGCAAATATCGCGAGTGTTATTTATGCGGCCAAATTAATACGCATAGCGCGCAGTAAATTGATTGATTCGACCTGGGCTTATAAAAGAGATAGCGGGCGGCGAGCGGGCCTATTTTGCAAAAGCCGCCCAGAGGAGAGAGAAACGAAGTTAGACACCAGACTCAATCTGTAGATGCCTTGAGCACGTGAGTTAATTTAAATTAGCATTAGTGTTCTGTAATACTGAAATTATATTCAGCACGAATCTGTTTTAATGGTTAATGAAATAAATAGATAGATAGATGTGAAAGTTTAAAAGCAATTATTCCATTCATCAGAAAGGCAAATATAGTGTGAAACTATTTCACTTGATTTTAGATAATATTGACTTGTTAACAAAATAACAAGATGGCGGCCACGTGGTGATGACTTTAGTTCTAGATGTTAAAGTTAAGAATTATTTTATTTTGTTCTTTAATGTAAGAGTAATTGAGTGTATTTCACGATTATTGATATTTCTACTGTATATCTTTAGTGGGTTACTTTGAGTGAGGTGAGGATATGTATTTAGATTTCTGGAGAGCGCGAGGCCACTCCTTTGTTGAGACATGTGTTTCTCTAGTTGCTCCCGGCGGAGCATGGAAACACCAATGCAGCTGGTGTCCATTAAAGGCCCACAATAAGCATTTTGATGCTATTGCTGTGGTGGTTTCGGTGACGGTAACGATGTGTTTCATGTGATGAGTTCCCAATCTCATCAGGGGTCATATACGACACGCTTGTTACCAGGCGCACCAGTCATCACTTACGACATGTTCAGAATGCAGTAAAGAATATTGAGATGGATCAGTTGCGAGGTAGTGGTTTATGCCCATTAAGGAGAGTATTGGTTGTACATATTGTTCAATTCTATTTGATACATATTTATTTAATTATGGTTATGTGTAGAATGGTTTGTGAGAGCACGTGGGCTCACTTGGAGATATATATTTCTCTTCTCCGCTCCTGAGGGAGCATGGGGCCACCAGTGTGGTTTGCCTCCGCGTGAAGTATTCATATGCTCGTGCAGTAGTGGTTTCGGTAGCAATCTGTGTTACATGGTGAGATTGCCAGCCGCATGCACAACACCATACTAGTCTCATTGGACGACATGCATGAGTGTGTGTGTGTGTGTGTGATAGCTGAGTGTGTGCTCTTGCAGTAGTGGTTTTGGTAGCAACCGATGTTACACGGTGAGATTGCCAGCCGCATGCACAACACCATACTAGTCGCATTGGACGACACGCATGAGTGTGTGAGTGTGTGATAGTTGAGGGTGTCAGGTGGCGTGGAAGGACTGTTTGGCAGGTGAGAGTATCGTTATTCAACTATGATTTTAACTAGCCCGTGCTTTGTTTGCATTTCAGGATTAGGAACTGAGCACTAGCTGGGTGTTTGTTTGTTTGGTATTTGGTTTGTTGGTTTATTTGTTTAATGTTTGCTTCAGTGTGCTCTTAGTCACTGAATGGGTTGTAAAAATAAATACAACCCCTGCCTCAAGAATCAGAGTTTTATTGTTGTTCGGGTCGGTGCGAGAGTGAAAAGAGAATGATCACATATCACAATATCATCATCATCATTCTCGCCCCACCCTTTCACAGGAGGAAAACAAAACATTTAACCAAAATGACAATATCCTATGTTATCAAGCGTAAGGTATGATCTCTTATCCTCTCCGTCACCTAATTAAATTAAAAGGCACACGGTGTTTTAGCCTATCTTATCGCGCTTCGCTTAGCGAGTCCAGGTTGGGTTTTAGGCATGCCGCCTCCCCCCCCCCCCCCCCCGATCCAGTAAAACAATCAGCGCACAATGTCGGTTATAATTTAATAATAACTACGCCACCTTAACAAATATCGCCAGTCGTTACTAGCTAGTTGATTGTTGGCGTCTATTGTTTTGACACATGATCTTAACACTAGTCATTTAAAAAAATTACACACAATGAAATATAATGCGCATTCTACTCTGTAACTTTATCCGTCACCCACAGCATTATACTTAGTCAGCTAAACCGTGTCCTCTGGTGGAAAAAATGGTTGATGGATTTTGCATTACTGAATCACTGGTAAGAAAATAGCTACGTGTTTGCTATTTCACTAGTCTTAACGCTAGGGAATCACAGTGAATAAAAATGGTAAAACTTTAACACATTTAACACTTAAGCACCACTGATATTATTACCAGAAACAGAATAAATCCCCACGGAGGCTATTAACGCACTATTTCACATAGATTCTAGCGTACGCGTTCAGACTATCCAAAATTTTCTGCGAGACTTGATAACTGACTTGGAGAGAACGCAGTATATATACAGATTTAGGGTAATTATCTCTAAAGGATGTGACAATTCACACCTTCGGCATAGCAGGGGAAAATCAAGGAGCTTCGTTCCCGAGATAAAGATTTTTACTGTTCGCTCTACTCGCGATGCCGAACGACATCAAAAGACATGGGTCGTGCGAACGGGCCCCTTTTTAGATTTCCATCTGTTTCCGCAGATCAAAGCTTTACGTCCCCTGAAAATGCACGGACCTCAAAGGTGGTCGGAAAGTATTATTATCGCTCTTATATTTGCTACCGAGGTCTGATCTTTTTTCCCCACGTGCTTTCTGTCACTATCTGATGATTGACAGATCGCTCGCGTGAGAACTCAGGTAAAAAAATCAGGTTCGCCCCCCTTGTTGACTGCCGGGTGCGAAAGTTGGTAAATACTCATTAGCGCATGTAAACAGGAAAAATAGGCGTGGCTTCAAAATATGAGTCAGACAGACAGCGAAATGCGTGGATTTTGCGTCGCAAAATTGCAAACACTAGGTGGGGAAACAAAGGTGGTCGGATTTCTGTAGGATTACTGAGACTATATTTACATTATATGTCACATGGAGCAACGGTAATCACACGCTAATAAATGTCATTAAAACAAAATGCATGTTGATATCAATTAGACAAAAATTACAAAATTCAGAGAAAACAACAGTTCAGATCTACATTGGTACCTCACTAATTGAAAACGTTAATGAACATAAAACTCTAGGTATAATCGTTGACCAGCATCTAAATTGGAACTCACATGTACATGCACTGACCAAGCAAACGGCACAGAAAGTTTACCAGTTAGCTAAAATCAAACATTTCCTAGATGAAGATGCACGAAAATTGTTCTATATATCTCACATACAAGCGAACCTTGACTATTGCTCCACAATCTGGGATGGTTGCTCAATGTCCAACACTACAAAAGCGTGCAGTGCGTCTAGTCTTTGACAACTGCCTAACTCAGTGTGATTTCTATAAAAATCTCCAAATACTGCCCTTAAGAAAGCGCCTTCTGTTTAACAAAGCTAAATTTGTTCACAAAATCCTATCACACAATGCTCCAGCATATATGTGGCCAATGTTCAATTACAATGAAAGACACAGTCTACGCTTTAACAGATTGCAAGTGCCCAAACCTAGGCTTGACTTATTCAAGAAAAGCTTTGCGTACTCTGCTGCTCATCTTTGGAATTGTCTTCCACATAACCAAGGAAACAACCTCAGTCCCTATTCATACAATCATAGACTTTTTGAATACTTTCTGAATTCTGATTACAAGCCCCCCTAATCGGATTATCTTTTCTTATAACATCAACTGTAGGTTCTAATGACGATGTTTGTACTTTTCAACATATGTTATGTCATGCTTATAAGTAATTAATGTTAATATGAGTGTGCTATATTATTATTTTACTTTACAAGGTTAAATTCCTTGAAATTGTTTGTAAAATGCATATGAGAATAAATGAATTCAGTATGACAGGTGAGCGAAAGGAAGGGCAGAATGTTAGACGGGCCTGTGTGCCCAATTCTCAACCCTTTGAAAATAAAGTTCGTTCGTTTGTTCGTTCGTTCGTTCTCTCTCTCTCTCTCTCTCTCTCTCTCTCTCTCTCTCTCTCTCTCTCTCTCTCTCTCTCTCTCTCTCTCAAGTGTTTACGCTCTTATCCTTTGCCTACATTCAGCGAGACAATCCCTTTGTCTACATTCAAGCTAGTCAGTCGTCCTTTTGCCTATATTGAGGTAGTCAGCCTTTCCTTTGCTTATACTGAGGTAGTCAGCCTCCCCTTTGCCTATATTGAGGTAGTCAGCCTCCCCTTTGCTTATACTGAGGTAGTCAGCCTCCCCTTTGCCTATATTGAGGTAGTCAGCCTTTCCTTTGCCTATATTGAGGTACTTTCCCCCCCCCCCCCCTTCCTTTTGCCTATACTGAGGTAGTCTCCCCACCCCTACCCCGCCTTTGCCTATATTGAGGTAGTTAGCCTACCTTTCGCCTATATTGAGGTAGTCTGCCTTCCCTATGCCTATATTGAGGTAGTCTCCCCCCACTTGCCTATATTGAGGTAGTCATCCTCCCCTTTGCCTATATTGAGCAAGTGAGCTTTCCCTTTGCCTACATTCAGCTAGTCAGTTTTCTCTCAGTCTAATTACAGCGAATTACAGCCTACCCTGTAGGCAACTCTTTATTACATGCTCAAACTAGTACCAGATACCTCAGTCGACTCACTCTAGAACATCCCATCTTGTCCACAACTTTGTCAGATATTCTCAGCTCATCAAACAACTACATCCCCGTTCCACTTTGTGTCTGCTGACACAGTTCCCTTTCTTACCTCTTATGTATCACCCCTACCCATACCCATTTGACCACATGAAATTACCGGGGGAGGGGGTGGTCCCGGGGGGTCCCAAGAAGACAAAGAAAGAAAATGACCACAGATCCCTCACGCATGTCGTACAAGGCAACTAATAGAAGGTTGTGCAATCTAATCCTGCAGAACAAACGACTACAACAACCACTGTTGCACGAGCACACCAATGCTTGGTGCAGGTTTCCTACAAGCGGACCACATGCAGTAGTGGTTCCAATTTCCTTAAAGCAGGAGAAGGAAAGTGATGGTAAGAGCAAATACCTATTATTATCAATGACCTCACCTGGTTGCATCCTTCTATTGTTATTATTTTGTTTAATCTTCTACCATGTCTTTTAACCCAGGGATTGGTTTGGTTTGGTTTGGTGTTTAAGGACTATCTTCATTGCACGACGACAACGCCATCAGTGCTCCGATCTCCTCCCTAAGATCACACAAGGAGGATCTCAGCACAGTGCACAAACTCCGTAGCACCGGCGAGAATCCCAATGTGTGTATATAGGAATCACACATTCTATAAATATTTTTGTGGTGGGTAGGTTTCCTAATTTTTAAATTTTGCCAGGGCAGCGGCCTGATAGGCCTACTCTTTACGATTTCCAACTGCCGTGGGATTTTTAACGTGCGCAACCCAGGGAGCAAATAAATAAAATGATAGTGAATCATTATTGGAGAACTAATTGACACTATGTCATCAAATATAACCATTATAAGTTGTTGATTGAGCGTCCGTTTGGCAGAGTGGTTAGAGCGCTGGTCTCTCGCGGCATTTCTGCGGGATTCGAATCACGGTACCGACACGCTCCAGTCTACCCAGCTGTAAATAGGTATCTAACTGAGTTAGGGAAGGAAAAAGCAGAAAGGAATAGAACTGGTCACTCCATCTCTCGATGCTGAACCTAGTAATTGTGAAGTCTCTAACACTTCACCCCCCTACGGCAGTAATTACCTTTACAATTTTCTGAATCGCTTCGTTACGTGTGATGAAACCTGAGTGCATCATTTCACTTCGGAATCAAAACGGGCATCCATGCAGTGGAAGCATATGGACTCACCGCCACCCAAAAAATTTCGGAAAATTGTGTCTGCTGGGAAAGTGATGGCGAGTGTTTTCTGGGACAAATGTGGCATTATTCACGTGGATTTTCTACCCCGTGGTGCCACTATCAACAGTGAAGAGTACTGTCGCATTCTAAGTGATGTGCATAACCATCTGCGGAAAAAACGGCCTGGTTTAATAAGAAAAGGCGTCCTGTTTCTACAGGATAACGCAGGACCACATACCGCTCACCGCACCACGTGCAAATTACAGCAACTCGGGTGGGAGGTATTGCCACATCCCCCTTACAGCCCAAACCTCGCTCCGAGCGACTTCTACCTGTTTGGACCCCTGAAAGAGTTCCTGGGTGGTCAACATTTTAGCACTGATGACGAAGTGAAGCAATGTCCTACAATGGTTCAGGAGTACTGACATATCTTTCTACGCTAAAGCTTTTCAAGCATTAATTAAAGGCTGGGATAAGTGTATAAATGTTGCAGGGGAATATATCGAAAAATAAATGGCAATTTCACTCCTACAAATTTGTTCTTTTAGTTTGTACAAACAAAAGTCCCGGTTTGACTTGAACGACCCTCGTAATAACAGATTTCCTTAGCTCCAATGACGCCTGACCGATCCGCATACTTTGAATTACACGACCCAAGCCAATAACTGTCAGTATTGAACCTAGCTTCCTGTAGCCTAATCCTTTGAGTTCTACACTCACGGGGAATTTAGTAATATAAAATCCCAATATAATGCCGTTACATCGCGCTGAAGATGGCGGAGCGGCAAAAAGCCAATGTTTTCATGACATTTTCATTTTAAGTAACACTAACTCATAGTTGCATACAGGTAATAATCATTTCCACGCTACATTTAAAATCAGATCTAAAAACAGAAAGGTGAGTACTATTACAATTTTTTAATATAATAATTGCAGATATCATTTCACAAAATTGCATGTATTCATTAACATTGTTTATAGTCTAATTGCTTCCCTTGGACGATGTGGTGGAAAGATTACATGCCTTCTCAAGAAGAATGCAACAATAAAAACTTCTTATTTTCGCCCGACATTTTACAAATATGTAAAGCACCTTCGTTCACAATCAGCAAAATGAGTTCGAATCAAGATCTTTACTCTTTCAAATGTTATACAGGTAGTGAAATGTTAAGATTTTTTTTTAATTTTTTACCCGTCATTTTCACGGGTATACTTGTTCGTAATTACTCATTTTTATTTTGGTAACATATGTCCAAGAGCGCATCAAATGCAACTGCCGTTTCTACAAAATTAAATGGTTAAATCATACTGTACTGCGCACAGCCACACACATAACAATTCATACATTCACACATATTTGTATACATGTTATATATGTGTGTAACGCAGATACGTACGCAGTTATAGATATTTATAAATACAAATAAAACATATCATTACCGCATACTCGCATACAGGTACAAGTATATACATATGCATGTATTACAAACAATAAAAGACAGATATGTAATTTATTTATGAAAACCCTAACATACATTTACACATGGATCATATATATATATATATATATATATATATATATATATATATATATATATATATATATATATATATATATATATATATACATATATACACACATAATGAGAGAGCTGACAGACTAGCTTTGACAGCAGCCTTATTGGGGACACTAGATATGGATACGAGAGAAATACTAAAGGAAATTAATGCTCGGCTGTCAGACCACGACACTGCAATAGATGAATTAACGAGGCTAAGATTGCTGGAATTTGGCATCAAACGTAAGACTAGCAGACATGGACATATGAGAGGGTGAATCCGTCATGTATACAACCAGCGAGCAACAGGAACAGTTAGCATTCATAACCTTTGACATATGCTGAGGTAGACTGAGCGCCTATAGGTTCGCCCGGAGTGCATGATGTCGGTTTTGTTCAACAGTAAGAATTGGTATACATATCTACCTGTTCACATGCATCTGCATACCCATACTTATTCGCGAAATGCCATTGGTCTACCATCGTCGTTATCCATAACATCCACGCCTTTCACATAAACAATACATCATTTCTCGCAGAGTGGTTAGAACGCTTAATTCTCCGAGTAAAAGGCTTGGGTTCAGAACTAAGTCGAGTCATGCTCCAGTCCACACAGCTGTAAAAATAAGTGTCTGACTCTACTCCCGAGTTAGGGAAAAGCAAACGCAAGGAGTAAGGAAACTGGTGTCCCAACCTCATAAATCTGCGACCTATTTTAAGGAAAGTCTGTAACACTTTACCCCCTACGTCAGTATCTGCCATGGGAGCCACTTACACCTCAAACTTGTCATCGTCGTTAATGATCTCCCTTAAACTGTCAGACTCAGTTTGTCTCCCCTTCTATTCTACTTGTATACAATATTTCCAGCTACGTCGAGAAGGGATGTTAGATAGAAAATTAGAATTGTCCCCAGAAATGGAGAAGAGAGCTAGTGAACCTGAGGTAGGGAAGACACAAGACAAGTCAGGTAGTTAACTGCACAGTTCTCGATGATAGTTGTAGAAGAGAACTGATAAGTAAGTCACCTTCTTGCTAGACCTATCCTATGCTCCAGGGGTGCTATATACATATATGGGTGCAGCTCGTATTTATTCCCTGTCAATTTTTAGATTATTAATATTTCTTTGACCACACAACACAATTATAACTGGAGATTTATATAATTCAATAACTGCAGTTATAAATAAATCAACGTACTTTGTAATTAATGATGTATAGTAAAAAAAAATAATAAACTAGCACCATGGTATATCAATATACGAGTGAAAAAAGTAAATTATCATTGTTTGGTTGTGGTCGTTTTCTCTTCATGAAGGACAACTTACAGAATCGTTTAGGATTAAACCGGGAGTGAGACAGGGATGCCTCTTGTCTCCATTTATTTTCTTACTAGCAATAGATTGGGTTATGAAAACATTGACATCACACAACAGAAATGGAATCCAGTGGAATCTGACTAAAAACAGCTTGATGATCTGGATTTTGCAGATGACTTGGCTTTCTGTCCCATAACCATAATCAGATGCAAGAGAAAATGAAAATTCTCGATGAGAGGTCACAACAAGTGGGCCTGAAAATAAACAGGGAAAAGACAAAGATTATTTGAATAAATGCAAGAAATGCTAACAAGGTTGAACTTGAAGAAACACCACTAAAGGATGTAGAATCGTACATATATCTTGGCAGTAATATAGACAGAGTTGGAGGACAGACCGTGATATCAAAATAAGAATACAAAAAGCAAGGGGAGCTTTCACTGCATTGGGAAACATATGGAGAACATGAAAAATCAAGTCCAACATCGAAAAAAAGAATCTTCAACTCAAATGTCAAGTTGGTCCTATTGTATGGCTCTGAGACATGGAGAGCAACAAAAATAACAACCAAAAAGCTACAGACTTTTATAAACGGGTGCTTGCGAAGGACTGAAATGGTGTGACAGTCACAAATGTGGAATTGATGACAAGAACCAGACAAGTGCCAGTGGAACAAGAGTTGAGAAGAAGACGCTGGCGATGAATAGGACACACATTGAGGAAACCTGTTGATATCATTACAAAGCAGTCATTGTTCTGGAATACACAGGGAAAGAGAGGCAGACGTAGACCAAAAACACATGGAAAAGAGAACTGGAAATAGAGGTGAAAATGATGAGAAAACATGGAAAGAACTTGAGCGGATGGCACAGGACAGGAAGACTTGGCATGTGTTTGTTGAAGGCGAATGCTCCTCGGGGAGCTAAAGGGTATTGTCTGATTGATTGGTCGTTTTCATCATGTTATTGGTTTGGGCGTCTTGGTTTTTGTTCTCACGTTAAGTTTTACTTAACGTGCTTGACACGTTGTAGTAGCTGACTTCCCTCGGTCATTAAAACATCTGGACATTGAAGTCGCTATGCTTATGCTAGGAACAGTGTTGGTCCACTCATAAACAGTTCATAATTTTTTTTAAATGTGTAACGTTTTTTTCACCACTAGTTGAACGTTCAGACACAGTGATACTTCGAAGTCTGCGGTTGTCTGAAGCTTCGATCTACAAATCGCTCACAACATCAGTCACTTTTGGCTTCTTAGTTATTTTGTTGTGTTGGGGGATGTCATGGTTGAGTTAAAGTGTTAGAGTATTTGTCGAGTTAGACAATTGTAGTGTAATCGACAATGAGAGTGGACTGGCAGAATTATAGACAACACACAGATAATGTGTAAATAGGGTGAACAAGAGACAAACCTGGGAGAGGATTCATTAAAGCTATCTCTCTTTCCAAGCCTCAACACACTTATATAGTCTTAAGCACCACCCGCTCTCTCTCCTTTCTCTGGTCAAAAATAGAGGCGATAGTAAGAGCTTGTAATATTAAGTATGGATGAAGGGTCATGAACAGCGCGTTAATAAATGAGTAAAATTTATTAAAGTTCTTGAAAGAAGAAAATATATGAAAATAATGTACATCAGCACAACAACACAAGAAAGGCATCAATATTCACATCAAGTTAACAAGTATCCAATTAAACACCCACGGACACACAAACCACCAACATAAACCCCTGCTGTAGAATACCGAGAAAAAAAATAAACAAAGTTCTCAATCCTTCCGCTTTTGGGGAACCACATTCAGTAACTCCAGTTAGTGTCTTTATATGTATATATTCTTCTATAGGTGATGCAATACACTAATAAATCCACTGTAGGCGCTATCCATGCACCATTGGTTACACCCTAATAACGAGATAGGTTGTAGATTACTCTGTCTATATTCGGTTGACCGCTAATACGTGCGGGGTTTTGAATGACCAGAAAACACACACAAGACGAGGTCAATTTAGGACAAACGGTCCATTGCGCTATTATCCAGGCGCGTGAAATTAGGCCTGCGTACTTGATGTTAAATCCAGTTTGGCTGGCTTGAACTTTATTTGTGACTGAGTGCTCTGTTTAAGCACACAGTCTGGTGTGTTCAATTCTGCTGAAGACGCTGCGCTGATAGATATGCTGGAAGCCACAATGCTCTGACGGTGATCAAGAGGCGAGTAGGAAATTACTACTGCCAACTGCGCTTTCAGATTTGCTTTGGCTCGTTGCACACTGCATGAGCTAATTTCCCATTAGAGGGATGGCGTTGAAAGGGGTTTCTTCAGGTATAGGTGACAACTCGTGGTGCTAATTGCTTTCAGAAACCGTGAAATCGATGAGAATATTACGTTCGTCGCCTGACTGGAATCCTGCAGTAGCAATGGTGTGCCCTGAAGCTGAGACCCAAAACGAACAAACCTTTACATCAAGCAAACAATAAAATTACAATAACGTTATAATAAACAGTTATGCTCCAGTTTAGAACTTTTTAAAATTATTGTTATCGTTGCTGTGATAGTCTCTGGCTGTCTTTATCTAAATGAGTCGCCCTCCTGTTACTTCCACTCTATCAATTATCAGCATGCGCCCGCATAGGCTAATATATCTTGTACATACATGTACCTGTCAGCAAAATCTACTCCATCCTCTTCCAACTCAACATACGGGAACCTAACCCTGTAGTTCCCGCTGAGTGGATATGCTATTTATCTTACCACATTAAGTGAATTTACATAAAAATACAAGTACAGCATTAGACATTACATAATAAATGGTATGCGCCCCTTGGGGTCGATACTCAAAGAGGAACAAGTAATAACCTCTCCAAAAATTGAATACATGGAAAATGCAATGTTATTGCTATAATAGTACAGTTGTGACTTAAACATAAGGTATAATTATATCTCTGGCTTGTGGCTGCTTTCTGAATTGCCGTGAAAGTTCTAAACTGGTGTCTAACTACACTTTCTGGATTGCCGTGAAAGTTCTAAACTGGTGTCTAACTACACACGTAGGTATATAATAATTCCACACAACCACTAGACGTTTCTCTCAGAAAGTAATAAGGGACTACCTCTTTAATTCAGTGTTATAGCGCACGCACATCACTATCCAGTTTTAAGTGAATAACTTACACCACTGATATTTCCTTAAAGTAATGACGCTTTTTAGCCTACTCTTAACCCATGGCAAGCACTGAACGGACGATGAGGTTATTCGCCTAGTAAGTATCTGTTATCGTAAGTTTACCATTAACCCACTGTAAACAATAACACCCGGAGACACCTAACTGCTTAAGCACCCGTTAACTAAGGCGGTAGACGGTGCTACATTATCACTGAATTAATTACCGGGGAGAAATTACCTAAAATAATTCAAGTCACACTACTATTAGTTATATATAAAGCTAACATGAATTATACATATTATAAATATTACAAGAGATGTCAACTTACCCCGAGATGACGAGAATTGGCAACACAATCTAGTTTTGTTGTGCCCACATCTGCCGTAGTCTCATTTGGTCATCTACGGGCAGGAAAAATTTACGAGTGTGCTTGACTGAGTAAAATTATCTAGATTTATAGTCTACCAGAGTCGATAATTTCGCCCACCTGGCATCGCATGTTCCCACGGATGTTCGGCGTAACGTAATCATGAGTAAGACAAATGTGATTCTAGAGTTTACATCAAAGACAACAACCGCGAGAAAATTTCGTAGATAGGACATAATATTATTCCATGAGCGACGTGCGGCGATCAAGGGCCACAACAAAATCTCTCACAACGAACGTGAGTTTATCTCTCCTTTGCTCCCGCTACCGACTGTAGAAGGCTAGCGGTTCGCTTCATCAAAGAAACAATTTCTCGCTCGAGATCAATCGCTGTTACGATCTACCAGCGTTCCCCCTAGTCAGACGAACCCCAGGTGCAGCTTAGGTAATATTATCGTAATCTGACCACTGCTGGCCAAGTGTTGAATTTATAATGAAGGCCAGAACGAAATAAAACCGCGGGGTGGGGTCTGAGAGGGGAATAATGGGACACGTCGGAAAAAACTCGAGGAAACCAGAAACATTAAGAGAGTAAGAAAAATGGGAAGAGTTGGTAAAATAAAATTTCAGTCATTCGTGACATGGGATAAGACTTCTAACTATAAGATTCAGCCCTCTGGATATCTTCTCAGGACTGTCAGATCTTGAAGTGATTTCGGGAAGTAAGAAACTGTGTCTGAGACGGGACTTATATTCCTAATCTCATGTTTAACCCTTACTTTATCAGAGTTCCACGCTTGAGGTCTCTTTTCCTCTACTTGTAAACTTTCGTGGGATTTCAATGCTGTTGTGCGAATTTTCCTACAAAATCATAATTTCCTCGTCAAATACCAAACATAATGATCTCCCACTGCTATAATTACGTGTATTTGTAGTTGCAGTTCAAATTCCAAAAGAATTATCCTGTTCGGGGCATTAACCATAAAGTCATAGCAGGATTTATGTTGCGCAATTCATAATTTATCATAAATACACTAGTTTACGAGGCAATTCCAGAGTGTCTTACCCTTGTTATGACACAAGCAACCACTTGGACATAATTCATTAGAACAGTGTTTCTCAAACTTACGCTAATCATATACCCCTTATGAGAATTTAGTTTCACCGGCGTACCCCTCTTGATAATCTGGGTTTTCTTTTACAATAATACTACGTTATCTACATTAACGCTTAGATTATATATGTACTTGATCTTATATCATGTAAATTATACTTTATATATTTATATATTATATGTTGTTGTTATGTTGTAACTGATCCAGAAGCGCTTCGGTTCTCGCCCTTCGGCCCAATGCCATGTAGTGATATCTGCATGTTTTCGCAAGTTGTTTTGTTTTTCCATACAAGGTGTTCCTCTTATCTGACCTCGGAGGAAGGAGCACTCTCCTAACATCATCGCTGGGCACTCAAAGAGGTGGGGGTCAACAGTTTCATAGCGGTAGTTACATAGCTGGCACTCCGGAGTGTGTTGTGGTTGGATTATGTTCTGAGCCGACAAATGGTGCTCTGATCTCTCCTTGTAAGATGGCCAATATTGTCATTTGGGATTACGTCCGGCCATATCTCTGTAAACCTCTCTCCCGGTGTTTCCTATGGCCCATCTGTTCAGCCAAGTTTATATATATACATTTATCGAGAGTTTCAAAGTTATGTATATACATTTAAACAATTTATATTTCATGAACAACACACACAATTTTAAATACTTTTATCACATTTTAAAGCTAAGAGATTTTTTCACAATAACATAAATTTAGTTTAAATGTTCAAAACGCCCACCATCAGCATGAACAAGTCAACGACATCTCTCACCAACGTATCTACAATTCTTTTCGAATTTTCTTTCTTTCTTCAAAACTAAATTGAGTTTTTCTCCGTCAACTTTTCATGTTTCTGAAAGATGAAACTAAATTATTTCATTGTGAGAAAATGGTCCATCTTTTAGCTATAAAATTATAGTAATAGCTGACTAAAGGAATGCGCCTCTGAGGTGTCAGCCATCAGCTGCTTATTTTCCTGGTGTTCCTGGTGACAGTTTCTTCTCTCTTCTGCTTGCCGTGAGAGCTTCTTTTCGCCCAGGCTGAGGTGGCGCGGTAGAGAGCATCTCCATTTGGTGCGATGAGCAGCTTCATCCTCCCAGGCTGCTGGATTTACGTCCAGTGCCCTCATGTCTCACTTGGACACATCTTTGAACCTCAGCTGTGGTGAGCCCATCTGTTCTTTTGTCATCGTTGAAGATATCTGTCGGGATGCGACCATCTTCCATGCAGCGGACATGACCAAGCCAGCGTTCTCTGCGCTGTCTAAGCTGTGCCATACATGCTTTGAAGGCCAGCACGTGACAACACTTTGGCCTTCTATCTATCTATCTATCTATCTATCTATCTATCTATCTATCTATCTATCTATCTATCTATCTATCTATCTATCTATCTATCTATCTATCTATCTATCTATCTATCTATCTATCTATCTATCTATCTTTCTTTCTATCTATTTTTCTGTCTGTCTGCATGCCTGTCTACCTGCCTGCCTGCCTGTCTTGCCTGTTTATCTATGACTCATCTGCCCGCCCGCCCGTCTTTTCTTCTATCCATGCAACCATCCATTCATCCATCCATCCATCTTTCCGTCCATCCTTCCTACCTACCTACTTACTTCTCTACCTACCTATACTATCTATTTCGAACCCCTTTCTTTACACACTTTGGGAAGCACTGTCATTTATTATCCCAGAACATGATTCATTAGAAGACCGTCAACTCCTCCATTTTTGTAATGCTAATATATTTAACGAACATTGTTGGGTTCTATTGGTTTTATTCATTCCGCGGCTATTCCGGCATTGGAATAAAACGCTTGACATCTGTTGGAAATAAAGGAAAAATGTATGCCATACGCCAATTATTGTTTGCTAAATATAGGTTTATTCAGCTCGTCTTGATGCATTAGAGAAATTAACTGCACGCATTGGGAATGTCCCAGAGGTTGTGACATAGCTGGTCGGATTTTTAAGAAAGATAGATGTTTATATATATATATATATATATATATATATATATATATATATATATATATATATAATATATATATATATATATATATATATATATATATATATATATATATACAATACGTAAACACGTGTATACTTTCTCGGTCATGCATATAGCAGCAGCATCAACAACATCATCAACAACATCCTCATCATCAACAACATCGTTATCTGAAGCAACACTGATGCTGGTTCCCTTTGTGACGAAATGGACGACCTCTCAGCGATCTTTTGTTCTCTCCGGCAGTATCGGTACATTTGTGGTACTGTTTTTATTATGTGCTGTCAATTATCGCACTTTTCTTTCTTTCTTCGTTATTTTTCTGCTAAGTAGCAGATATTTTGTATTTTCCTCCGTACATCCCTCTCAGGGATTAGTCATTACGTCTGTGAGTGTCCTGTCTCTTTGTTAAAACATTTGCAAGGAGCGGCTGATATGATACATCATAGCCTCTAGGCCGCGGTACGGCTTTGATAAAAGCTTAAACACGGAGTTTTGCGTACTCATACGACAGATAACGACTTTACTGTCCGTGTGACACATGTGGGCATGTTGTTATGTGTGTATACCGATCTGTCTGTAAGTTTGTAAACGAGTTAATCGGACAGCATGTTACCATATATGGGAGACGTGACTTCTACAAAATTTTTCCATGTCGGAAATATTTTGAAAGTACCACACCCGACCTGTTTGAAGATGATTGGAACGTTTATTTAACTCCATAACAAACGAAGGCGTGAGAAGAGAGGGAATATAGTCTGACCATTTCGCAGTTTTATTTCACTGTGAATTTCACGCTCGCCAAGACAACATCAGAACTCGCCAGAGTGAAGACTAGATTCATAATTCCTTTTGTTAACCGGACCTTTTATTGGAGAACTAGATATGACTTACAAAGCACAGGAAATCTCAACATTTTAAGAAGGATCCTCGGGACGAGGAAACCGAAGAAACACATGGAGTCAGAGAGGGAATCTATTGTAAAATTAAAGACCCCAGACGAGTGTAAGGGACTTACTCGTTTCTTTTATTCATCTGAGCAACAAGTCTGTAGCCATGATTGGCGTAAGAAGTGCATTTTTCATTCTATATTTCATTACTAACATGTGAACTAACATACATAGGTATATATTACCATGTGAAGTTTAATGGGTGAAACTCGCTATTGGATGTCAAAGTCATTTGAGGATGGCAACCTCAGTATCTAGAATGATGATTCGTAAACCACCACTGCACGGGCTGGTGATTGCTTTATTGATAGTTTCGTAAAGAGAACTAAAAAGCATAAAGTAGTTCTAGGTTCCCTATGGAGCAGGGAGGGAAAGATGAAAGAAATGATGTACATTCTAAGTATAATACTTACATTTTTAAAGCAGTGTAAATGTCCCTATAAACGTAGTCACTTTAAAATTAATGTAAGTTTTCAAGCTTTAAACCAGTGTAAATGTCTATGTGAAAATATTCATGTTGAATTAATAGAAGTTTCAAACTTTTCAACAAGTGTAAATATAAAGGAAACATAAATGAATTCATATGGTGAACACTTTCAAACAGTGGAGACGTATATGTAAAACGTATTATATCTGGACGTTTAACCTTTTCATTTAAATGTAATGTAAAGCTAAAGCTATTCAGTTTAAATGTAAAGAAAGTTTTATCCCGAGGGATTACATTTAATTCTAATAGAGGGTAAATTCTGATATGGGATGGTAGAATAGACGAGGGGGCACATAACTATGTGTCAGAAAACGCCATACTCAGAAGAGCGTTTCGTTTCTATTTCTATTACCAGTTATTGGTGGTACCAGCAGAAGTACTATCTCTGGAACCAAGTGAAGGTAGAAGTGGACTGACGTTGTGCGAGACGCCATCATAAGAGGGTCTTATAGACAGACGCAAAACCAGCTTGGCCGTCACTCCTTGACGTTCTGGAAACGTGCGGCGCCTGAACTTTGACCAGAGACGAGCGCGAGCAGAGTGAAAAGAACCAACCCATAAGGAGGATTAGAATCATCATTGGCAGCTAAGTTAACCTATGTAATGAAGTCTGATTCATATCTCGGCATCAATAAAAAATTATCACCGTACAAACCCCGTTGATATAACTGACCAATGAAAAGCGAGCTTGGTAAAATATAGTGTCGGAAGATCGCAAGACATGGAGGAAAAAGAGTGTAGATGTTAAGAATATTTCGGAAGGCAGTGTGCAACTAATCATGGAATACCTAGATAAAGAAGGACCCAAATCGATAACAGGGATCATTAGCTTTAGGCAGATAGCAATAGATTTACTAGATGTATTGTAGAGCCAAAGTTATTACGAATAGAAGACAGTGGAACATGAACCATGTCGTGTTTTTCCTTGTTTCGGCTGCTCCAGTGAATAGTCGGATAAAATATAGGATAAAATGGATATCCATAATGATAGAGCTCATTCATATGAGTAAAATAAGCCTAAGATGGAGGAAGTCGGTGCAGAAAAAAGGATTCCAGAATTATTTTGGATTTACTATCGTAGCACATTTTGCCTTGACTACACGATTTTGGATGCTTGCAAACGTACCTTGGTCCAGTTGCCACCTCGTACATCCGCAAGGCCATTATAAAAGGGGACAGAACGCATGACACAGACACACTCGCCGCCTATTTCAAAATACAGACGCACAGCCCAAGCAGTTATATCAACTCCGTTGTGATCTGCAGAAGTGTGAGCAGACTGTGTAATCATTAAAAGCCTGTCTGTGATTGAGGGTAAGCGAGATGTTAATTATATATATATATATATATATATATATATATATATATATATATGTATGTATATATATATATATATATATATATATATATATATGTAAATATATTATCAATGTGTTTCTAAAGAAATATTAACATGTGTAGAATCATTGTGCTATTTCTATAGGGAAACCCGAAGTGTGTAGGTTTAGTTTAATTGTGTACTAATTATGTAGAACGAATGGATTGAGCAGGTTGGTTGTGGAAATAGTTTTAAACATATTATGCTTGTTGGAAAGGACTATCCAAACTGGAGGAAGGAATGACTATAACAGATTGATTTTCTGTATTATTTGATATATGACACAATGATTACCCTAAGGCCTATATGATTTTATTGAAACAAATCATGGACAAAACTGTAACAAATGAATTATTGAACTATTGTGCTAGAACTTGAACGAATTGTGTTATTTATGACTTACTATGTCTCTTGTGAGTTACCACTGCATGTCTGAACTGTCTCATACTATCTCCTGTCTGGCTAAGGAGACGATGAGCGATACTACGTAGGTTGTACATATAGTTTCAGGTTATATCCTGCCCTGAGTGTCATACACAATCTCTAGTGATTAAGTCAGCATTTAGATGCTCAAGGTTGTCAGAGCCTTTGCCAGTATTAACTGTGTCATCTTGACGAGTGGAGGACCCGCAGTGGTGGGGTTCTATCCAATCATACTGCTGCACGAGGCCTAGGAAAGACTTTTTTCAGATAAGTAGCTCAGTGTTGAGCTACTCTTCAATTTTCAAACAACACCAATTTAACCCACCTACGAATAGACTATGTAAGGATGGAATAATAACCTGTGGTGTATATAGAAGACATTTTACAGTCATATGAATCATAAAGTACCATTTATATTCATCTATTCAAGAAAGCACAAAAATAAAGACAGATTGCATCAGGAAGCAAGAAAACAGTGAAATTGAACTATATTAGTTTAATAAACTAACTGTACATGTGGTACACACACACACACACACACACACACACACACACACATATATATATATTTGAAAGTGACCCATAATTTTATTTGCATTAAATTGAATTTTATTTAAAAAATTAACGAAGAACAAAGAAGAAAAGATCTTGCACATAAATAAATTCTAAATTGTACACAGAGTCTTCAGTGAATTATTTAAATTTGGTTTAAAGTTCTTGTTGTGTAGTTAATTACCCCTAGCAGAGTCATTGTCTAAGGTTAGTCTGGAGTGGAGCCCATAGGAATCTAGATAGCAGATTACCATCTCATCTTGGAACCTATACAGCTTGACTATACCTTTGATGTCGATACACCATTACTCTTTTCAGAGAATGGGGTATGTCTTGTAAGACCAGTCTCTTATCTGGCACTATCCTGGTATCAACTGATACATCTATTTGTCCAGGATAATATTCCCATAATTATATCTTTCCTCTCGCTACAACCTATATGCTGCCACTTGAACTTCTTACCAAAAACTATCACCCGAGTGATGAAAACCTTATTTTGTAATTAACTATTATTCCTTTCTTTTAAACTGTTAAACTTAAAGTGATTATTAAATTTTGTTATTTGAAATGTTACAAGTTTAACTTCGATTTAATCATTTTAAATATACTACATGTTTACCTCAGTCAAAGTTACTAAACACACACTCTAAACAGAGCTATATTATATTAATAATTCCACTTATTAACTCAGAGGTGGGGGCTTAACGAGCTAGAATAAACCATTGCTTACATTCTTCATAAAAGGTGTCGGCAGATTACAGAATTAACGTGCTCAACAACAGCCAGCATTATTTTCGCTTATCTGAATATCTTGTGAAGACTCCCATGTGATAGAAGGTTTACTACTCTCTTATTTACATTTCTGCCAAGAGTAATCTTGTGTAAAGATAGACTCCAGTGAAGCCTGTAATAGATACTCTTGAGTTTTGGCCACTGCTGGACCACTACTGCAAAGCAGGGAAGTCTATATCATCACACCCTTGTCGGAAACCTGCATAAAGCAGTCACGTGCTCTTGAAGGGGTTGCTTCTGTAGTAGCTCGTTTTACACGATGAGGTTGCCAGCCCCATGAGCAGCCTCATATTGGCCATGGACGACATGCATGATGGCGCTGTAGTCCTATTCCCTGTATGTCCTATGTAAGTCCTATGTAAGTCCTACCTTTAACTACACGATGCGTGAAGGAATAATTCACATGTCGGTAAACACACAGACACGTGCGAGCACACGTGCTTGTCCATGGACAACAGATATATCAAATAATTCTTCCTTTTGTTTAACTTCCCACGATTTATTGGCATAAACTTTGGTCAGATTATGTCTAGACCTTCTTATTCTGGGACAGTGGGGTGTATGGGGAAAAAATTTAATACGACTTACCCGGGACATAAGGCAAGAAAAAACACCTACATTACGACCACAAGGCCTTTGTCAGGGGACAATATGAACAAAAGCAAAAAAGGAATAAAAGTGCGAACTAAGTAAATAAAACAGTAAAAGTAAATACGAATACAACCAGGACAGAAATGGCTTCAACATTACTTATTTTATTTTCTCCCGTGCTCCTACCGGATCATCGAGCCATCCCTGTAGCTGGTTCCTCTGCAGGATGCCTGCACCAATCATTCACACGTCCTTGCATCAGTAGTTTTACATGTTGAGGTCACCAGTGCTACGCACAACCTCATATTGGTCATCTTTATGACATGCATGAAGGTGTAGTAGTTAGATTATTTCTTTGTTTATTCACAGACGAGACGCCGGGGAACTACATGGAAATTTCTACATGGCTGGAGTTCGTTACCCTGATTATTCCAGGAATATTACGGACCTGTATTGCTAACACATTACGTCCAATTTAAATATTGCCAACACCTCTTTGTTAAACTCCTGTCTCACTCTATTTTCTTACCTACCTACATACATGTCTGTCTGCCCGTCTGTCTATCTGTATGTCCGTCTGCGTTCTTTCCTGTCAATTTTTCTACCTACCTACGTACCCACCTACCTACGTACCTACCTGCATACTTGTCTGTCTGTCTGTCCGTCTGTCTATCTGTTTCTCTGTCTGTCCGTCTGCCTGTCTGTTCGTTTTCCTGTCGTTCTGTCTGCCTACATGAACTGTGTGAAAATCAATCTTCAGCAACAGGAATAATATCTTCCTGTAGACATAATTACTAGCTACACTGAAAGCAATGAAAGTTACAAAACTTATATTAAAAAAACACAGAAGAAACTGAAGCTCTTCATATAACATACCGTAAAGTTTAAACAACGCTAATTATGTGCTCTTAAACGACAAACAAACAAAAAAAATCTATACGTAGTTCTCGTGGATCTAGAGAAACTACTCAATCGTGTTAACTGACATACCTTGTCAAAATTGCCAGATTTAAAGGGAATACAAAGTCAGATGTTGAATAACATTAGGCCATAATAGATCAAGTGATGGTTTTAAAAAAAACCATAGATTCACATGTATTTTGTGCAAGAGAGACATGAAGGCACTAGACATACATCAAACAACCTGGTAAGACAAAGCTGAAGATCGCAACAAGTGGCGATGCTCCCTGCAACGCCACCTTAGATTGGACGAACAGAAGCTTTTACAACAAGAAGAGAAAATAACTCGAAAGGAGCACCAGGACAAAATGAATAGCTGTGGGTTATTTCCTCAAGGTAGTAACATTCCCATAGTCAGTTATGACTTGAGGAGGCTACCACTACTACTACTACTACTACTACTACTACTACTACTACTACTACTACTACTACTACTACTACTACTACTACTACTACTACTACTACTACTACTACTACTACTACTACTATAACGACTACTACTACTATTACTATTATTACTACTACTTTTACTACTACTACTTCTACTACTACTACTACTACTACTACTACTACTACTACTACTACTACTACTACTACTACTACTACTACTACTACTACTACTACTACTACTATTACTACTACTACTACTACTACTACTACTACTACTACTACTACTACTACTACTACTACTACTATTACTACTATTACTACTACTACTACTACTACTACCACACATGCTACTACGACTATTACAACAACTACTACTACTTTTACTACTACTATTACTACTACTACTTCTATTACTAATACTACTACTTTTACTACTACTTTTACTTCTACTACTTCTGCAACTACTATACTTCTACTACTTCTACTACTACTACTATTACTACTACTACTTTTACTATTATTACTACCGCTTTTACTACTTCTATTACTAATACTTCTACCACTACTATTATACTACTACAACAACTTCTACTACTACTACTACTACTACGACTACTACTACTTCTACCACCACTACCATACTGTAGCATGATGAAACAATGCCTTACCATTCATTGTTCTCGTATAAGGAAAAATATCGTCCAATTAAATCTCCGCACTCTCTTGCGTGTATCGCGAACAATGTGCAAATAGCGTAATGGCAGCAGGAAATTTTGTGTAACGGTACCACGGATTTACATGAATTGGAAACGAATGGAGTGAAAAAAAGAAATGGAATTTATTGCATTTTATGAAGGAGAAGGCCATGCTGTTACATTCAAAAGGAATAGTTGCTATGTGCTTTAATTTCGGAGATACACGGGGTAAAGTAGGCCAGCATGTTAAAAGTTAGTGTGAAAATGGTCTTCCAAAAATTGCTACAAATCGTAGACAAAACGAATTAAGGAAAACCAGAGATGAAAAGGAAGCTAAGGATCGTCCCAGTAAAAGGATATATAGATGAAGGTAGTAGATACCAGGGTTCAGAAGAACGAATATGTTTTCTGGACTAAACTAACACACTTGCTCGAATCTGCACACACAAGGCAGAACTAAACAGAGTGAGAAACTGTAACACCGTCTTGCCCTCCGATACGGTCGCACCCTCTCTATAAAAAGGTCAGCAGCAGACCTTTTAAACTTTCAAACTTTACACACACAGCAGATGACTATAGACTGAAGGAAGGAGACGCTTGCCGGGGCTAAAACCTTTACCATCTATATGCTGTGCAGCTCTACCTCACCAAACTGGGTCTGTTCTGTACTTTGCATTTATCCTAAGAGGGTTCATTCGTGTCATACTCCAGAAAGAGGTCTATAATTTTAGATCAATAGTGCCTTCCTGGACCAACGCAGGAGCACCATATATTGCCATCTTTATACGTGTAACCTGCCCCATCTATGCTTGGTGGTCTTGTACAAGACCTACAAATGATATTGCTGTGAAGTATAACCACAGGACATTCACAGAACTTAATGTTAAGTATTCAGTGTGACAATTCAAACAGCCATTGTGAGAGGTCAACAGAGAATTAAATTATTGTGTCATGATGATGAAACAGTTCTAGAAGATAGGCAAGACAAGTGACATATTAGTTTTAAATGAAATTTGAAAGAACGTTCTGTTTATTTTGAAGATTACATCAAGGACCTTTTGTCTAATTAATAATTACAACTCAACTTTTGAATAATTGTGTAATTAATCTTATATTCATCAAATTTCATCATTCATATTTTCACAAGAAGAAAACGAAAGATAGATGTACATAATAAATGATTCAGTAATTGTATTCCTCTGACTTATCAATTTTATATTGTTGCATTTTGAGTTTTACTGAATTGTTGATTATCATAGGTAGTTACTAGCAAAGGTGGCATCTTAGGCTCTAACTTGTATCTGATTACTATCTGAAGTAGAGACCTTCACAGCCGTGACTATCCTGTGATACCAGTGCTCTTATCTGACACTGGGACTATATTCTTTCAGACAGGAAATTCTGCTCGATCAGTAACTACAACTGACAACTATACTCATAAAAACCTTTCGCTAGATATACTACTATTATATTCTACTACTGCCATTACTACTTCTACTACTTCTACTTCTACTACGTCGATAACTACTATTATTACTACAACTACTACTACTACTACTTCTATTACTACTACTTCTACTACTACTACTACTACTTCTACTACTTCTACTACTACTACTACTACTACTACTACTACTACTACTACTTCTATTACTACTACTACTACTACTACTTCTATTACTACTACTACTACTACTACTACTACTACTACTACTACTACTTCTATTACTACTACTACTACTACTACTACTTCTATTACTACTACTTCTACTACTACTACTTCTTCTACTACTTCTACTACTACTACTACTTCTACTACTACTACTACTACTACTACTACTTCTATTACTACTACTTCTACTACTACTACTTCTTCTACTACTTCTACTACTACTACTACTTCTACTACTACTACTACTACTACTACTACTACTACTACTACTACTACTACTACTACTACTACTACTACTACTACTACTACTACTACTACTACTACTACTACTACTACTACTACTACTACTACTACTACTACTATTACTTCTAATACTACTATTACTTCTACTACTACTTCTTTCACTACTACTAATAATATTGCTACTTCCTCTACTACTACTGATAGTACTACTACTATTACTACCACCACCACTAATAATTTGTGTCATGTTACTCTTTGACACAACAATTTCTGTACACTTCTTTGAGCTTTCTGACCACTATCAGCGCAGTCATCTATCTCACTATTTATCTTCAGCCATTCCATCTAGTAACACCATTGTCATCATCGATACACATCTGCCCCCCCCCCCCCCCTTTTCCAGGTAGCATAAGCCATTATCAATTCATGGCAAGGACACCTGTTCTCCCGTCTTCCTATTCTCTACCATCCCCTCAAGATTTTTCATAATCGTCAAACTTCTTTGACTTGACATCTCTCGACATGAATGAGGGAGTAGTTAACCTATTCTTTCTATTGAGACCACCGCTTACTGACAAAAAATGCTAATTATTTACGCTACAGAACGTGATTTCCCGAATCACCCAAATATTAAGTACACTTACGTAAATATGTACAACTGAAAAGATTTTTGGTCCAAATCTAACATATGTACATTACTACCAGCTTCTGAATTGCTTTTCAATTAATATCACAAGTGCATACAAGATGTGTCTGCATTTTCGCTTGACTGATTGGCAAGAAATTCAAATCGTTGTTTCCAATGTGGCATTCTCATTGAATGCATTTAAAACTGGAAGCGATAGGACGCCGTGTATGGAAGTTATTATTGATTTAATTTCCGCTGTGCGGGCTTGAACATGTGAGCGTATGTCTGCGTGTGTTGAAAAATAAGTAACTTCAATACGTTTAAATATGGCGTCAGCTGTTCCTGTATTTAAATGAGGCATGGGGAGAGATGGAGACACAGATATGCTATGATAGATAGAAAGATGGTTTGATAGATAGATAGATAGATAGATAGATAGATAGATAGATAGATAGATAGATAGATAGATAGATAGATAGATAGATAGATAGATAGATAGATAGATAGATAGATAGATAGATAGATAGATAGATAGATAGATAGATAGATAGATAGATAGAACTTTATTGTCAAAGGGTTACGAATTGGGCACGCAGGCCCGTCTTACATTCTGCCCTTCCGCTCTCTCTCATCTTGCATAATGTATCCTTTCAATCGCACATGTATTTTGAGCATTATTTCAGCATATAACATTATCAATGTAAAATAATAGCATATATTTGTAATATTCAGTCATAATCAAATTTAAGAATGTTAAAACAAAAAATAAGAAAAAAAAAAGTTAAATTAAAAGATAAAAAACAAAAGAAAGTAATGAAAAACAAAACCAAAACAGACAAACAAACAAACAAACAAACAAAATCTAAATCATTCATACAGTCAATTAGAAATCACTTGAAACATAATCAGATTATGGTGGCATATAATAAGAACTCGTTAATGTTAATGTTAATCAGAATCGACGTCATTGCACTCCGGGCAAACCCATAGGTGAAATATTGGAAATCTGCTGTTGAATGACTAGGGACTTCGTGTGTTGTCAGCACATGCGGAAAATGTTCCCACAGGTGAGCAGCTTTGAGCCCCAAACAGATACTGCCACAGGGAGTGAATTGTTGAGGCCTCCACTATACGAGATCCAGCTTTATGACCTATGCTCCTTAGGGAGGTAAAGGGTATTGACTGATTGATAAGAATCGTGCATATATGCCTGTCTTGCATTTTGCCCTTCCTCTTACTAATCTTTTATTGCTACTTATCCAGATATTCTCTAACATACTTAAAGTATTAATTTAATGGCGATGCAACATTATAAGTTATAAGTATAAAAGCAAACATTTACAGTATCTGATTACAATTAAGAAGTAAAGTGTATTAAAGTGAAAAATTAGATCATCAGACCCTCCATACAGTATATTATATAATAATAATTCGAAACATAATCAGTTAGGGCGGCGTATAATCAGCACTCATAATGTATTTGAACAGTCTACGATTATATGAGTAGGGCCTGTGCCTGTTTTTCGGGTCATGTGGAAGATTGTTCCAAAGATGAGCAGCTGAGTAAGCCAAGCTCTTCTTGAACAGGTCTAGCCTGGGCTTGGGTACCTGTAATTTGTTTAAGCGCTGACTACGTTTTTCATTGTATTTTAAAAGTGGCCACAGATACGTTGGATCATTCTGTGACAAGATTTTGTGAGCGAATTTTGCTTTGTTAAAAAGGAAGCGCTTTCTGATGGGTAATATTTTAAGATGGGAGCCGCGCTGGTGTAATGGCTACGGCGTTGTACTGGCGACCAGGTTTTCATGGTTCAAACCCGGGCGTCAGCGTTTGAAGAAATGTTTACGACCGGAAATTCGACTGAATAACCTGAACGGCTCCTGCACATAAATCCCGTGTGGATGGGAAGGAGCGAAGCTCCTGACCGGGTTGGAATGAAAGTCCACTGACCCTCCAGCCTCGCAATGACATGTCATTGGGCCAAAAGAGCTGGAAAGTTCGAGTGCCGCTGATTAGAAAAAAAAAATATGCATATTATCTATTAGAGCCTTTTGAGTTATATTATATATTTCATATATATTCTATTTATATATATATATATATATATATATATATATATATATATATATATATTTTTTTTTTTTTTTTTTAAGATAATTATAAAGATATATACAAAGTGTTTGGTGTTTATCAGCAACTAGGCGCACTGCGCGGTTTTGAAGTGAATGGAGTCTTTTTGTGTTGGATCGAACATCCCAGATTGTAGAACAATAGTCAAGGTATGTTTGTATATGAGATGTGTAGAACATTTTCTTTGTCCCCTTGATGCAGGAAGTGTTTGATTTTGGCTAATTGGTAAACTTTCTGTGCCGTTAGCTTTGTGAGTGTATGTACATGTGAGTTCCAACTTAGTTACTGGTCAACAGTTAAACCTAGAGTTTTATGTTCATTTACGTTTTCAATTAGTGATGGTCCAATGTAGAGCTGAAGTGTAGTTTTCTGCGAGTTTTGTAGTTTTTGTCTTGTTGATAATAACATACATTTCGTTTTACTAATATTTATTTGCATTCGATTCTCGTTGCTCCACTTAATAAGATTACGTATATCGTTTTGTAAAAATAGTTCTAGTGAGGTGCAACTTTTATCACTAGTATAAACAGTACAGTCATCGGCAAAAAGATCACAGGATGAGTGTTTGATGTGCAGAGGAAGATCGTTAATGTATATGGCAAAGAGAAGAGGGCCGCTGAGGAACACCTGTATTGACAACGGTTGGGTTGGACAAATAATTATTGTAAGACACCACTTGTTGTCTGTCTGTCAGGAATGATTTAATTAACGTCACCAGTGTAAGATTTACTTTCATTGTTTCTAAGTTTCTGATTAAAATAGTGTGATCTATCATATCAAATGCTTTTTTTAAAGTCTACAAAGATTGCTCCACATAAATTATCGTTATTGATGTTTAGATGCCAGTTGTCTATCATTTTTGTTAAGGCTGTGTGGCATGAATGTTTTGGTCTAAACCCCGACTGACTATCAACTAGCAGGTCATTATTGGCTAGGTGTTCTTTTGCTGTTTTGTGTATGTGTTTTTCCAGTGGTTTGGACAGCGACAATATAAGAGAAATGGGCCTATAGTTACCAAGGTTGCTATTATCTGATGAACCAGGTTTAAGAAGAGAGTATACTTTAGCGATTTTAAAGGCAGATAGAAAGTAACTCCGTGCGATACATTGATTATATATGTATGTTAGTGTATCAGTAATAGCTGGTGCAGCATAACTGGTACGCTGGCATAAATTACAGGATCATGCATGGATACGCGAATGATAGCAGGTGTTCTTTCAGGACAATAGGATCTGTGTGGTAAATTTATTTTGAGAGAAAGAGTCTTAGAAATAGTGGTCCGGTTTAGAGTGGAGAATGGTGGTGAAAAGCTCAGTGATAGAAAATGTAGAGAGTAAATAGTTGCTTCACAGAGTGCTGGGGAGAGTAAAGACAGACTTATTTACGACAAATCGTTTCTCTCAATCTTCTCTTCAGACTCTCCTGGTCAAACAATTATTTGCCAGTTTCCAGACACACATCTGCGTTCACACCGATTTGGTGCTTCAAACACACAGACGCACGTAAATACAAGCTATATTAAACAAATAGGGGAAATGTTTGGCTTTGGGTATTCCAACACAGTACTAAATAAGTTTATGATGTTTATTAACCTTAAAAATCAAATCACAAACAAATATCAATTGTTACATAAAATTATCATAAGTACAGAAAATGCAAATAACAAGGTGAGGGGGGGGGGTGAAGAAGATTGGTATCGACTAAGCCCTTCCCGCTTATATTAGACAAAGATAAACCCAGTCCAAAGAAAGATAATTATCAGGACAATAGGTAAGGTAACTTAACAGTAAAGTTAATTACTCTGAAAGAGGGGTTACAAATCTTAGGTATGGGTGGTAGAAAAAAATCCTGTTATTCCCAATTGTTCTTCCCTTTACTAAGCAAATGGAAAAAAGGGGGGGGGGGGGGGTAAACAGCGTTAACATAATATCCCAATTAAAGGAACAATGCAGGGTATACTGAAAATGTATTACCCGGTAGGCAAATTAACAAATGGTTTTTCAAACAAATTAAAATCTCCTGTCATTCATGCACGCGCGTGAGGATCCACACTCATATATTCACTAACACTTACCGGTTGCAGCATCAGACAATCCATAGAATTATATAAACAGAAATTACACTCTACACACGTGAAACTGTCTAGTACTCCGATGTCCCGCCCCAGATGTTGCGAGGTTTCCTGATAGCAAATATTCCCACTTATCGCCGGACTTGAAGCCTAAGAGTTCTTGTGTTTTATTATATAAAAAGGAGTCTATGGGATGGCACTGACACAGTTCGACACAGGGGTGAAAATGAAGTGGTGGTAAAATTCCTTCAAGGCGTGATGTTAGCAACTGACCGGTAAAGTTTTTAATCCAGTGAGGAAAAACTAGGCTCAGTCACAGTCAGGTAAATCGGTATTCTCTCACAGTAGAGCAGTAAATAAAATATCGCTACTGGCACTGTTCATCTTCCAGTTTATCTCACAGATTGAAATTTAATTTGATGATTTTTTTTAAAATGATCTTTGGTAGGCTTTCTTCCATGTAATTATGATAGCTAGGTCGCATCGGACCGCCACAAGATTAAATTTTAAAAAATGTTTCATCAATATGTCTGGAAGTTTAAGAACCGAGTCTGAAACTCTCTGTATGATTTCTTTATGCTGGGATTGCAAAGGTGATCATTCTATAGAAAAAGATAGAAAACCCATGACAACATAATCATACCTCGAAAATCAAATAATATTCTAACGCGCGATAAATTTACCGTTAAGGCTATTATATACACTTGCGTATTTAATTATGTATTTAAGAAAACACGTCACGAGTCTAATGGTTAAAATACACATCTATATATAAATAACACATAAGGAAGGGAAACCCGAGGCCTGTAAACAGTAAATTAATATTAGACAAACATAAAGGTATGTTTTCAGGCACTCGTAAGAAATAAAGAAGTAGAACACTTGGACAACAGAAAACAACAGACGTGAGTGGCTTACCCAGGGTTCGAACCCCGTACCTTCCGTACGACAACTCCGCCTAGCTATCAAGCGAATCACACTGACCCCACGGCCAGCTAGGCATCCCCAAAAAAGGATGCTTTGCTGACTATATATCAGTACGAAACACACAAGATAACAATGGAAGTATACAGTGGGCAACTGTTGCGTGCATATTTTGACGCACATATTACAAAAATCGATATGGCTATTTAATATGGGAAAAATATAGACATTCATTCATTTGTGTATGAAAATGCTGTCTATGGTAAAAGCGAGAGAATCCATGTTTGATTCACACTTTTGATTATAGGAGTAATCGTTCTGGATATTGATCCGGCGCAAGGATATTGCGCTTACGTTTGTACTTATTTTTTAGGGCCAGAAAATATATTAATTTGCTTATTGTGTTTATGGCCTGAATTCATATGTATTACATATTATTAGTACAAGTAGAATCAGTCCTATATTGTATATTTTGGATGGGTAGGAGGGACTAGATTCTTGTTATTCCGGTCTAGCGGAAGTATGAGTTGTCTTGACAAGTCGTGATGAGTTCCGATGTACCGTGATAATGGCGGGTACGCACTTTTCAAAGGGCTGGTAGATTCTTAAGGAAATATAATTCATGAAGTGGTTTTCTTCTAAAGGAGATGGTATCTCTACTATAGTTTATGTTAGAGACTCTCCTAAGGTACGGTACAATGTATAATTCGGACTCCATGTATTGCCAGACCCTATTTTGATGATCTCATGTCGATTCGACCTAGATGGAACATTGTGCTTCGTATCGCTAGGGTCGTGTTTTGTATCGACGAAGATGACAGACTTTCCTGCAGCGGTTATGGCTACGTGAATTAACCTGATAACCGTAGAGCTGTATGGAAACATTTATGAAATCAGTTATATACCCATTATAAATTAACTCTGGCTTATATTCTCCTTCCTATGAATGAGTGAACGACAACTCAGGGAGGCAGCCATGTTAGATTTCGGTCATCATATGTTTTGATCACTGCCAAGAGAACAGATTATTTATCCTATTATCGGACAGTGACAGGGAGATCTCAATCTTGCTAGAAACCCCCCCTTCGTAGTTTCATAATATATACTACAAACTATGGACGTCAAGTAACTTTAGTTATTTACCGATCTGCCTTCACTGACGCGTTTAGTCAGATAGGGGGATGCGGCCATAATGTATCATGACATTGAACTTTTGATGTACTGCCCATTATTTCTGAATGTGTCATGACTTCAGATCTGCTATGTATACCTGTGGTGAAGTGGGATGTTATAAATATTTATAGGGGACTTAGTGTACTGACTGAGATCAGCTGTGAGGGTATCTATATCTATTAAGAGTAGTGTATTATAGATAACCTTACTTGCTACCACATATCTATATATCTCAGTCAGAATTATTCTGGAATAGTGTGATGACTACGTTATGTGTCTAGGGTATGTGTATGATGAAGTGTAAGTCACAACACCAGACAGATAAACAATTTAATTTAATCCACTACTCTTGACAACACTGTGACACTCACATACATATAACACTCTATGAGAATATCTTAAGGAGTCACTGATAACTTTTCAAATAACAATATGTATTCATTTTTGTCATAAAGGTATATGTGTCCTGATTCAAATACAAAGGAACCAGGAATCACAATCAATTTTAATTACAAGTATATGTACAGACTTTATCAATATGAATATTGTAGTGACATATATTATTAAAAATATCCTATGTGTGTCAGTTGTGTAGTAGTAATATGAGGTAATACTGGTTTTGTTTGTTCAAGCTCTGTTGGTATTTGTCATCATGACTTCAATAGTTTGTCTTTTGGGACTAGTATTGGAGATGTTCTCAGTTCCTGATATTAAGACAATTAAATTCCCCTCTGAATGTTATTTTTACAAAGTCATTTCAAGATGAGGGGACATAATGTTGAGCTCAGCTGGCCAAATCAGCTTATCTTGCGTGATGGCGGCAGGAAAGGACTCCTCTGCTCGAATTCTCCCCTGGGCTCTGGAGACCCCTCACTGATAGCTAAAAAGACCAAGGAGTATGCTGTCCGACTCTGGATTCAGCAAAGCTCTGACCAGGTGCTGCTCAGTACCATCAAGACCACGGTCCCTGTAAACAAGAAGGATGTACCTTCTACTTCATAACTAACTTATACTCTCTTTTTTACACTGATCACAACACATCACAAACATTGAGTTCAGAGCGTTAGGCCAACTGTCAGCTTCATCTGAAATACTTTATACCAGTATTTACCTCCTTAATGGTTACCACGCCTCTGCACTTCCAGCATTATTTCTTTCTAGTCCATCATCCAGGTGTCAGTGTACTATTTGGCCATTCCATGCCGTTTTACTTTCCTCCGACACCTTCTGTTCAGGCGGGAGCATTATAGGTTTTACATCATGTTTGCTACTGAACTACACATATATACAGGCATAAATTAACAATTCACATTCAATTTTCATTACAAGATACTGAATGGTTCAAGCTTACCACAATTCATAGAATAAACACAGATACGTTGATTAGCAATGAATTCTGGCACATTTACTGGCACAAATTCCCATCTGCTTATGTTCCAGGCTTTTATTTATCAAAACATGAGCTGGCTTCAACGCACTGTTGCTTTATCAAGCTTATTTAAACAAGTGGTTTCGAACTAACGCTCCTAAGTGATTATATCAGCGAGTCTGGCCAATCGAGCCACGTTTCGACAAGTGTTTGAAAAAATGTTACCTTCCTACGTCTCCCTAACAACCAAGATAGTATTTATAGCCCGACCAATCGTGGTTAGTCTTTCATTTGTTGCGCTCCAATCAATTTGGAGTTTACATGGTAGGCTATTTCTGTAACGTAAGGTTTTTTCAAACACGTTATAAAAAAAATTTTATGAGCAGAAATGATTCCATGTTGTCAGGCATCCCCACTATTTTATTTTGGTTATAATTTATTAATTCCTGGACTATTTGCGTAACGTTTTACATATTCTTTGTCAGCAAGCCCTAAGGAACCCAAATATCCAAATTTAAAAGAGCTACGTGGCTGCGTTCAAAATATGCAATTCCTTCTACCTTCTGTTTCGAAGATGTGCTGTCTGGGTACTGTAATGTTTTCAAACGTAAAGCCATCTATTGTTATCTTTCCTAATAAGCGTTTTTTATGATTTTAAAACCTAACTCTGGGAAGGGTAGTGAATTTATCACTGTCCGTCCGAAAAAGTTAGTGCTTGTAGCCTAACACGCGTGATAGTAGTAATTGTGTATCGCGTTACGCTTGTTGGGGGTGGCATTAATAGCGAGACGCGTGTTTAATTTTGCATGCGTTCCTGATTTTATTCGCCCCTCTCTCTTTTTATTTGAGTCCATCTGTTCGTTCGTTTTGGTAACGCAGTATAATTAATGTTAGGATTAATTTAGGTCATTACGCAGGGTGCCTCTCAATGTTTTTCCAAGAAATACAGCACACGTTTCATTGAAGAAAGTGGGTAATAATACAGTAAGCTTTTACTATCAACGTGAAAGCGTTACAATTTGCAGACGAAGCAGAAAACAAGGGGGATTTCGAGTACCTTCTTTGTGACAGCACTGTTATTTTACCATTGCTCTTTTCTTTATTAATTTTATTTGTTAGGCTTCATATTTACCTAATAATTTATATATGTGGATTAGAATATTCCACGACAATACCTACAAATTGATATGTCAACATACCATGATGTACTCGTATGTCCCAGTGTGTACGTCTGAATAAATTGAGTAAACAAAGATTCCAGCAGTCTGCATTGGTGCCTTGTAGACACATGTGTATGAGTGGTTATATTGGTCAGCACACGAACAGTACACCATTCGCGGTAATCACACTCTACACTTCTACTTCATACATACACCATCCTGCGTCGGTTGGAGTGACCAAGTTTAGGGCCTGCTTCCCCTGGAGCCTTTGCCTTCCCTAACTCAGGACTAGGGTGAGTTACCCATTTACAGCTGGGTAGACTGGAGCATGCCTGATCTCAACAACACACCACTCTTCCTTACAGAGCATACCGACTGACACTTTACAGAGTGGAAAGAAGAAAAGAAACTTTACAGTGGCGAGCCAGATTCCTGGGTCCAGCTTACGCAGTTTTGTGTTGAGAATCACAGTTTACAGCTGAAAGAACATTTGTTTGACCACATCAACACCAGTAGGACAGCTATACAGTCGATGTCAGCTTGACCTGTATTACCGATAGGATGCTGTATATAGGTCAGCGCTTGTTGACAGTTTTTCGCTGTACAGACAGTATTACACAGGACAGTGGTATCAAGTGTAGAAAATATCTGGAGCAGTATTGTTGACATTTCTCAACGTACAGAAGAATCACAGTGTTTGTTGAACATAAAGTGCATAGTTCATCGTTGGATCTTCATATGCTCAACAGAGAAAAATTGACAGTGTAATAGTTTAAAATTAAATCTATTACTGAATAAAGTGGCAAGTTATTAGTATTAAAATAAACTGTGCCTGCTTTACAACACTATACCTGCAACACATTCCATTCATGACATAAATTATATTGTATGCTATATGCTATTTATGCTTACATGTTATTTGTTATGTATTAAATTAGTTTATGTTCTGTGTGACTAGTACAAGGTATGCCGAGTGACATTGGTCTGGTACTAGTATTCTATAGGTACACATTTTCTTAATTGGAAATTTGTTAGCAACAATTTGCTGCTATTTCTGTTAGTTGTGATGAGGTGCTCTTTTCTTCGTTGTTTTTGTTAATAATTTTGTGTTCCTTAGTTTTGTTTGATTTGTTTGTATAATTGTAGGTCTCATCTTTTCTATTTTTGATTTCTTTACACCCTTATGTTTATACACGGTGGCGTTATTTGTCTTGTTATCTTATTGCAGTTATCATCACGGATTCTGTGATCATTTTTTTCATTTCTCCTATTTAATTTAATTTGATCTCTGCAAATGTTTTCAGATTGTCTTTTCTTGTTTGTCCTTTGTGATGTCTTTAGTTGACATATGACGTATAGTGGTATACACTGATAGTATAGTACAGATCAGTACTTTATGATTGTTATTGTTATAAAACAAAATGTACAAGACCTTTGTAAGGCTTGTCTCCCAAAGTGATTGGTAAAGGGAAATATTTTTTTCCACAGGTACTCAAGTGATCTTTGATTACATTGAGGTATACAAGACCTTTGTAAGGCTTGTCTCCCACAGTATTTGAGATACAGTTATTGTTGTCCACAGGTACTCAAGTTATCATTGGTTATTATAAACCATACAAGTTTGGACTAAGACTAAGTCTATGGTATAGACTTGTCTCCCATTAAAATGAAATAGGGTAATTTATTTACTTTTTCAGGTTTCTGATTTAAGAAGACAATATGTCTACATTAGATTATTTTATTGCACAAGGAAAATCTCTTGATAAGACTGGAAAAGACTTAGAACAATGGGCTGTTGCTCAATATGACAAAGCATTAGCTGCAGAAGAGAAAAAAAACTGCTGCTGCTGTTGAAGAAAGAAAAGCTGCTGCTGAGGAAAAAAAAGCTGCGGCTGAGGAGAGAAAACTTCAAATAGAAGAAAAAAAAGCTGCTGCAGAAGAAAGGAAAGCTCTAGCTGAAGAAAAAAGATTAGAAAAAGAAGCTGATACTGCTGCTGAACTTAAGAAATTGCAGATGCAAGTGGAGGAAAGGAGATTTGAGGCAGAACAGAAGAAATTAGAAGCTGATGCAGAACAGAAAAAATTAGAAGTTGCTGCAGAACAGAAGAAATTAGAAGTTGCTGCAGAACAGAAGAAATTAGAAGCTGCTGCAGAACAGAAGAAATTAGAAGCTGCTGCAGAACAGAGAAGATTAGATAGAGAAGCTGAAGAGAGAAAAGCAATAAGAGAACATGAGTTTGAATTAGAGAAATTAAAATTGACATGTATGAGTAATGTTAATCAGGCATCTGGTGGTAATGGTAAACCCTTTGTGTACAAGGTCAAGGTACCAGCGTTTAACCCTACCAGTGATGACATAACATTTTGGCTTTCTAGATTTGAACGGGCTTGTCGATCTCATAATGTTGACAAATCACAGTATGTGAATCAGTTGTCTGAAAATCTAAAAGGGGAGTCCCTAAGTAAGTTATATTTTGTTGAAGAGGCCGACAAAGATAATTATGATGCTGTTAGGGCAGCTTTGATAAAGAGATATCAGCTGTCTGAAGAAGGTTATCGTCTTTTGTTTAAAACAATGAGACCTGAGGTAGGTGTAGAATTCTCAGATTTCATCTCAAAAGCACGAATTACACTTTCACGATGGATTGAATTATCCAAAACAGAAAAAACATTTGATGGTCTTACGGATTTATTGCTAAGAGACAAGGTCATGTCTTCTGTAAATAAATCATTCCTAGAGTTCTTACATGAGCGTAAACCTGGTACAATAAAGCAAATGGAAGAATATTGTGACCAGTATGCCACGGCACACCCTGACATGATTCTTAGTAACTCTAACATTAAAGAGAGATCAAAACCAAGATAACCGCTCAAATCAGAGTTCTTCTTTGAAGAACTGGAATCGGGCTGATAGTCCTCGACACGCGAGGGGTACCCATAATGTTAGAAATTCTCGGAAAGGGAGTAGCTATAGGAACTACCCAAGTGCTTCATGGAGACAAAAGAAACAATATTACAGGGATACTCAATATAATGAGCATGATGATTATGATCATGAATGTTATGATTCAAACCCAAATAGGGGTTATAACAGAGGCAATAATAATTATAGAGACAATTATAACCGAGGTAGATCACAACACAAAAGACATGGTAAATCTTATTACCAGGCTAACTCTGCACAACAGGAGTTCCACGACACCGATAATCAGAATAATGATAAAAAAGACTCCAACAGTGTAGCAAATTCCGCTTTCGATTTTGCTAGAGCATCTGAGTGTTCGCAATGCAAAACATTATTCGATCCAACCACAGTGTCTACTTTAAGCTGCGGTCACCCGCTTCCCGCTCTCCATGCGTCAATTGCGCATAATGGAAGGGGTGCTCTTGTCTTTAATAGGGGCCTAATAGATGGTACTCCGGTATCAATTCTTTTCGATTCGGGGTGCACTACCATTGGAGTGAGGCAATCACTCGTAAATCCTTCTCTAGCTACAGGCAATATAGTCAAATGTGTAACATTTGGTGGCACATTGGAGAAGTACTCCACTGCCATTATCAATATTGCTACGCCTTTCTTTACAGGAGAGGTGCAAGCATGTCTCTTGCCGAATCCGATCGCTGATCTTATCATCGGTCGCATTCATGGAGTGAAAGAATGCACTCCACAGCAAATTTCTAATTGGGAAAATGTTAATATGCAATCTGCTAATGCAGTAATCACTAGGGCTCAAGCTCTTAATATGCCACAATCTTCACATTCTGAAGATAATGATGCGCAGATCCAAGATGATCCCTTGGAGATTTCCCACGATTCCTTTATCAAACAGCAGGAAGATGATCCTACTCTAAAGAAATTCTTTACTCTGGCAACAAAAGGTGATCCGAATAAGGATACTAATCGTAAATCTTGGATTACGATGAAGAATGGCGTACTTGTACGTATGGTACAAGACTCCGCTAAGTCCATTCATTCTCAAATCCTTGTGCCTAAAAATATGAGAGTTAAAATCTTACAGCACGCTCATGATTCGCAGTGTGCTGGACATATGGGTTTTTCCCGTACTAAAGCTAGAGTTCTTCAATCTTTCTTTTGGCCTGCTGTGAATAAGGACATACGAATCTATTGTCGATCTTGTAAAGTATGTCAAGAGATTAAATCCAGAGGTCCACGCCATGATGCACCTATTCAGGCTGCAGACATTCCCATTCGGCCATTTCAAAAAATGGCGATAGACATCATTGGTCCATTAAGATAAAGTCTGCTAGAGGACACTGTTACGCACGGATCATTATTATTTTTCGTTTGTATAAACATTTTTCGTATGTATGATCATTTTTTGATTGAAATGTATATTATATATATTTACAGTCAAAGGGACAGAACCCGAAATATTGATACTGCTATTTTTTAGGAGTTTACCTTCTCTTGTATAGAGACACGTTCGGTCTCTAATTTCTTGAACGGAGCGTGACCATATCTCCTTATTTGGTAGTATCAGTCAACTGTTGTAGATGCCTGAAACCTTTCTTAACGCTTCTTTTCATGACCATAAAAGGCGCGACTGTGTAAGACTTTTATCTCGAATGTTCTTAGAATCGTCTTATTGTGAACGGCGACTCAGAGATTGTCGTTCTGCGCATGTCTCGACCTGGTTTTCGTTTGTTGTTCCGGCCAGCTCGGGGAGTTTAGAAATGGTCTAAGTCGCGAGCAGACGCGACCTGCGTCTTGTGATTTTCTGAGGGAAATACATTGTCTTTGTGAGTTAGTTAGCTAACTAGACTATTTCCCAGTATTATTCAAGCCTGCCTGGAGGCATATGTTCATGGTTGATTTTCCGAAATAAGGTAATTCCTCTTGTATCGAACTTTATGCTATCATCTAGAGGTTCGTCATTTTGTCGCCTTTTTGCTCGCCTGTGTGATTCAAAATGGAGAGGTACTTTGACTAGGATTAAGTCACCGGTATCTTTATACCTGAACTAGTTATATATATATATGGGTCGCTCTAGACCAACAAGACTACTGTCTGTGTTCCAGGATTCGTTATATCAGAGATCACGTCCAAGTCAGATGGTTAGACTTAGGAAGGTTATAAAGGTCGAGCTGACCTGTAATCCATGTATGCTATTCACGTGCAGACGGTAAACGGACTGATTGTATACATCTGATCTGCTAGCATCAGAAAGGGAATATTTATTATTGTCTATGAACAGTGATGATCTGCAGCTGACACTGTTGCAGAATTTATATATATTATTTATACAGCTTCACGAACTAGAACTCTATGATTTTGAATGCTGAACTCGTTGAACTATGTTGATGATATAAATATCCTGACTGTTTTGTGGCGTGCAATAAATGGAAAAAAATTATACAACGAAGTTACCATTTCTATGACTCTACACATCATGTTGCCTGTGTTATACTCTGTGAACTGTTCTACTACCACATACACAGCAACATCCTAAAATCAGAGAAGACACCTACATCTTGCACTTTAATACCAGGTGTCGATAGGGGTGGCAAGTGGTCGTCAATCTTATACGGAGCTAACGTACCTGGCATTGTGGCGCACCATTATCATTTAGCCCTAAATCCACCCTTATCATTTTTGGTGGCCAGTCGTTGGTTTAACCGGGCATTTTGGCACACCTTTATCATTTTTGGTGGCCATAGGTTGGTTTACTCTGATACCAGCTATCAAGGGGGTCAACAAACCCAGACATCATCATCAAGCTTTCAAAATTACAGTTCAACTCACTTCCTTCAAGAAAAGCTACTTTTGATGAAAGATTTTGAAAGTACCCAGCATTACTGACAGTTGTTGATATTTTGAAACTACCCGGCGCTGCTCGGCGGTATTGAAGTTTGTCTACAACTAGAAGGACAAGTACCGAGCGAATGGATTTCCTGATCTGTTAAGAAGAAGGACAAGTGCCGTAACAACTGTTCCGGTCCGAGAGGTACTGTTGCAGATTCAGAAGGTCAAGTTCAGAAGCTGTTTCCTGTTAGAAGCTCATTTCCTTCGTCATGGCAGTTTACGAGAGCAGATATGGATCAACGTTGGATCATTGTCCTAAGAATGCTGATCACATCCTGTTCTGAACTGTGCTGACGTTGTGGATACATAGAAGTTAAGTGGCCTGTTTTGTTTGTGAACTGTGCCCTTATGTTCTAGCTGAGCCTTCTAAATTCTTTCACATTATATGTTTATATTCAGCGGGGTTTTCTCGGTCGGGCGTTGTCTTTCAGTAGAAGTTATATCGTCACAGAGGTTCTACTGTTAGCGTTTTCGTTAGGGGGACTGTGCGAATTTCCTACTGTGAAATTTGCTAGCGACAATCGTTGCTATATCTGTTTAGTTGTGACGAGTTGTGCTTTATTTTTGTTTCTTGTATATTTTTTTTTTTTTTTTTTCTCTCTCTTTCTTTGTGTTTTTTTTAGTTTCGATTTCGATTGTTTGTATTTGTAGGTCTCCCCTATCTATTATTCAGTTCTTTAAGTATATTTTTGTGTATACACTGTAGCGTCATTTGTTTGTCATATCTTCGCATTTTGTCATCACATTTCTTTTTAGTTTCGCTGTTTATTTATTTGACTTATGCGAATGTTTTCGTATTGTTTGATCTTTGTTATTGTTTACATTGACTCTGATCTTTGTTGTTGTTTACATTGACTTTGATCCTTGTTGTTGTTTACATTTGACTTTGATCTTTGTTATTGTTTACATTGTTGGTGACCTTTGTTATTGTTTACATTGTCTTGTTATTGTTTGCATAGTTCTTGCATAGTTAGCTTTCACTATTGTTACATATATGCTCATGCACTATTGATCTATAGTGCACTTATCATAACTAACTGGTGGTTTTTTGCTTATGCACTATTGTAGTGCAGTTATGATAAATAACTGATGGTTATGCACTGATTTGTGTAGTGCACTGATAATTAAGAGGTGACTTGTGATATTATTATACATTTGATAATACAAGTTGGTGTCAAGTCTTGTTTCCCACAGAGATTGGAGTAAACATATTGATTATACAAGCACTTTATTAAGTCTTGTTGCTATTAAGATTGAAATAAGATAATTAATTATTTCAGGTTCTGTACTCACATTTTAGACATCATGTCTACATTTGAGTACTTTATTGAGCAGGGTAAAGCCCTTGGGAAAACAGGTGATAAATTAGAAGAATTTGCGACTGTTCAATATGCCAAGGCATTGAAGTCAGGGGAAAAGAAAATGAAAGAACTAACTGAACAAAAGAGAATAGATGCTGAAAATTTAAAACTGCAGATGCAGGTAGATGAAAAGAGATTACAAATGGAAATGGAAAAACAAAAAAGAGAAGCAGAATCACAGGAGAAGAGACTTGAAAAAGAAGCTGAAAATAAGAGACTTGAAAAAGAAGCTGAAAATAAGAGACTTGAAAAAGAAGCTGAAAATAAGAGACTTGAAAAAGAAGCTGAAATTAAGAGACTTGAAATAGAGGCTGAAAATAAAAGATTAGAAAAACAGGCTGAGGCTGAAGAAAGAAAGTTACAGGCTGAGGCTGAAGAAAGAAGGTTACAAAGAGAAGCTGATGAGAGAAAAGCAAAAATGGAGCATGAAGAAAAACTCTTAGCTTTGGAGTTAGAAAAGTTGAAGTTATCTAGTAATGCTAATGATGCTAATAAGGTATCATCTGCTAATAAGTCTAATGCTGTTGATTTCAAGCTTAATTTACCAGCATTCAATGCTTCAATTGATGATATAACATTTTATCTAGATAGATTTGAAAGTGCATGTAAGGTGCATAATATAGATAAAACATTATATGTTTATCATCTGTCCAAGATACTTAGAGGTGATGCTTTGACTTTATTGGGTATGGTAGATGTGCCTGACAAAAACAACTATGAGGTTGTCAGGGCGGCATTGTTAAAGAAGTACCAACTTAACGAGGACGGATATCGTCTTAAATTTAAAAACATGTTACCAGAAACTGGAGTTGAATTCTCTGAATTCATCTCAGGCATCCGTCTTACTTTTTTTACGATGGGTTGAGTTGTCTAAAACAGAGAGTACATTTGAAGCTCTTATGGACTTACTACTTAGAGACAAGGTTATGTCTTCTGTTAATGAAGCTTTTCTTTCTTTTCTTCATGAGCGTAAGCCTAAAAATATAAAAGAAATGGAAGAATACTGTAGCCAGTATGTTACTGCGCATCCTCACATAACCATTAGCAACTCTAAAGTAAAAGAAGGTCTGCCAGTTGCTTCGGCAGCACCTTATGGCCCAAATTTATGCGTAAATTTCAGGGTAGCCAGCAAAATTTCAATAAAAAGAGTAACCGTAATTATGCCCAGAATCATAGTAATCAATTCCAGGGTGATTCTTCTTCCCAGAACTGGAGACATCCTAATACTACACGTTATTCTACTCCGGTTAACTTTAGAAATTTTCACAAAGGTAATCGGTATAGAGGAAAATATTTTTCTCAGAGACCTCAATACCAGGATAATAGAGGTTCTCAACAGTATAGAGATGGTAATGACAGTTATGGAAACTGGAACTCAAACCAGGATAAAAATTACAGTAGGGACTTTAATGATAATTGCAGAGGCAATAATGGTCGCGGTAGATCGCAACATAAGAGAAAAAAATATCAACAGACAAACTCTGTTCAACAAGAATCTCAGGGAGTAGATAAACAGGTTAATGATAATAAAGACCATAATGCCATCGGATGCTCATCTTTTGATTTTGGTAGGGCAAATAAATGTATCCAATGCAGTACTTTATTTGACCCGAAGACCGTTACTACTTTAAGCTGTGGTCATCCTTTGCCCGCTCTTCCTGCTAATGTTGCTCATGATGGGAGAGGTTCTCTTATATTACATAAGGGGCTTGTAAATAGTAATCCAGTCTCAGTGTTGTTTGACTCTGGATGTACTACTGTCGGGGTTAGGCAATCTCTTGTAGATCCATCCTGTGCTACAGGAAAGGTCATCAAATGTGTCACATTTGGTGGCACGTTGGAAAAGTATCCTACTGCTATAATACACATTGCTACTCCTTTCTTCACGGGAGAGGTCCACGCGTGTCTACTTCCAAACCCTATTGCGGACCTTATTATTGGTCGTATTCACGGAGTTAGGGAATGTACCCCACAGCAGATTGCTGTTTGGGAAGAGCAAAACATTGAAGCTACCAATGCGGTGGTCACAAGAGCACATGCTCTGGATCCACCTCAAACTTCATTAACTAATAATGATGAAGTAAATGACCAAGATAGTCACTTGACTATTACACGTGACTCATTTATCAAATTGCAAGAAGAAGATCCTTCTTTACAAAAATTCTTCATTCTAGCAAAAAAAGGTGATCCTAATCAAAATACTAATAGAAAATCTTGGATTTCTATGAAGAACGGCGTACTTGTACGTATGGTACAAGACTCGACTACGTCCACTCATTCACAAATTCTTGTGCCTAAGAGCATGAGATTGCAAATATTGCAACATGCTCATGACTCGCAATGTGCTGGACATATGGGTTTTTTCCCGTACAAAGTCGAGAGTTCTTGCGGCTTTCTTTTGGCCATTTGTGAGCAAGGACATACGAATGTACTGTCGCTCTTGCAAAGTATGTCAGGAGGTCAAATCTAAAGGACCACGACATGCTGCGCCTATCCAGGCTGCTGACATTCCTATTCGCCCTTTTCAAAAAATGGCAATAGATATTATCGGTCCTTTTAGAATTAAGTCGGCTAGAGGACATCAATTTATCCTTACATGTGTCGATATGTGCACACGTTGGCCAGAGGCAATACCTCTCAAGAGCATCTCAACTGCTGACATCGCAGACGCTCTTTGGCTGATATTTTTCTCGCTTGGGTTTTCCCGGAGAAATATTGTCAGACCATGGCACTCAACTTATATCAGACACTATGTCACAGGTAATGTCTATGCTACACATTAAAAGGTCTCTCAGCAGTATCTATCACCCAATGTCTAATGGGTTAGTCGAACGTTTAAATAGGACTCTGAAAACTTTACTTGGTAAAATAACTGAGGATCATCCTCAGGATTGGGACAGGGTCTTACCCGCGGCTCTCTTTGCGTATAGAGAGGTCCCCAATGAACATACGGGGTTTTCCCCTTTTGAACTTGTCTTTGGCGCGCAACCGCGCGGCCCTATGTCTTTACTTCACGATCTAATCACTGCCGATAATATTAGCGATGAAACTCAATCTTCTTATGAGTACGTCATTGCTCTTAGGCAAAAGATCATCGAGGCATGCAAACTAGCAACTTCGTCTTCCGAATTTGCTAAAGAAAAGGCAAGGCAGTTTGCAAATAAGAATAGATGTCTACGACAACTTTGTCCAGGTGACAAAGCTCTCGTTCTACTTCCTTCAAGGGAGAACAGACTTCTAATTGCATGGAAAGGTCCATATGCAATAGTCTCCAAAATTTCTGATGTCGACTATGTTGTCGATATTGATGGAAAGCATAAAACTTTCCACATAAATATGCTCACGGAATTTCATGAAAGACCAGACTATTTGCAGCCTATTTTCCAGGCAACGGACAATTCTCAAGTACCTCATGGTCAGTACTCATCTCTGTCAGTTATACAGGATGAGGAAACTACTTTTTCTGATGTCAATCTTCCTCTTTCTATGGTCCCACTTTATTCTACGGAATCTTGGAAAAACGTGACCGTTTCTCCAAATCTTTCCGCTGAGGAACATCGACAAGTTTCTTCGATGTTGCAAACATTTCAGGATGTTCTTACAGACATCCCGGGACACACACACATGTCATTGAACATGACATTGTGCTAACTGATCATAATCCTATCAGAGTCAGACCTTATCCAATACCTATCCATTTCCAGTCTCAAGTAGAAAAAGAATTGGATGAAATGATACGTTTGGAAATCATTGAACCATCCACTTCAGCATACTCTTCGTCTATGGTTATTGTTCGAAAGAAGGATAATAACATTCGCATTTGCGTAGATTATCGCAAATTGAACCAAGTTACGAAGTTCGACGCTGAACCTATGCCTTCATTAGAAGAACTACTCAATAAACTTTCTAATTCTAGATTCTTTACCAAACTAGATTTGTCTAAAGGTTATTGGCAAGTTCCTCTAACCGAACGTGCCAAACCTTTTACAGCTTTTTCTACACCTAGGGGTTTATTCCAATGGAATTTCATGCCTTTTGGTCTTATGAACGCCCCTGCTACATTCGTACGCATGATGCGGCGAATTCTCGCATATCGTACAGATGTCATAGCATACCTAGATGATATCTGTCTATTCAGTGATTCCTGGGAAGATCACTATTTGGGTTTATACGAATTACTGTCCACTCTTCGCGAGTATAACTTGACTGCAAAACCCTCTAAAGCCTTTATAGGATTTAGTGAGATATCTTTCCTAGGTCATCGTGTTGGTCATGGTCTTTTAAAGACAGAGGACCACAATGTTTCAAAAATACTTAACATTTCGGTCCCTAAGACGAAGAAACAAGTAAGGAGTCTATTAGGTTTGATCCAATTCTACGGACGATTCATTCCGATCTGTCCTCCATTATGGCACCGCTTTCTACTTTATTGAAGAAAGGGTCGCCTAATCTGATCCGCTGGTCTAAAGAATGTCAATCCTCATTGGACCAGGTTAAAGCCCTATTTTCATCTCCACCTATTCTTAGGTTACCTACTATTGAGAAGACTTTTGTTCTTCGAAGTGACGCCTCGTCAACTGGGATTGGGGCAGCACTAATGCAGGAGTATTCTGATACTCTGCATCCGGTGATGTATATCTCTAGGAAATTAAATGCTGCAGAAAAGAATTACTCGGTTTTAGACCGTGAGTTATTGGCTATGGTATGGTCTATTCTGAAGTTACAAAGATTTCTTCTAGGCGCACATTTCATTGTGGAAACCGACCAGAAAGCGCTTACTGCTATTCAGAGCAAAAACTTGAAGAGCTCGAGGTCCACTCGTTATGCCATAGCTCTTCAACCATTTCATTTCTCGGTTCGAGCTATCCGTGGTTCGGATAATGTGATGGCAGACATTCTGTCCAGATGCCCACACGATTCCACATGATTCTTCTGTCATATATATATATTTCCTGATATACAGTCCAATGTTATAATGACATGTTAGTAGATTTTTTTTTCTCACTTTTTTGAGGGGAATTTATAACATTGTACCATGTAATTATCTAAGAAGGCTTAGTTAGTGATATACGGGCCAAAAGATCACTCGGCCACATTTAAACAATATATTTGCATAATTGTATTGAGAGATTTACCAGTTGTCTTTAAGATTTGTGTTATTGATATTTTCGCAGCACATCATTGAAGATGCGAGATTGTGTCCATTGTGGAACTTTGAGTATATCAAGTCCTGTCCTAGATTGGGAGCGGATGATGTCCACATCTTCTTCTATTGAATGTTTTATGTCAACGAAGATCAACACATGTATTACTTATTAATTACTGTTGCTTTATATAATGTAATAAAATAGTGCGGTATATTAATATGTTACACCGCTGTTTGCACAACACATTGTATGATACCATAATAATATATTTAATTTCATATATTGGTATGAGAATAATTTGATTTTCATTATGATGTTGCCATCATTGTGGCGTGTGTTGGTGGCACCTTCCTGGAATATATAAGCGTATACTTAGATAAATTTTTTCTCTAAGGAGCTGAGATATGATCTCAGTGTCGCTCCATGCGTTGAGCTAATTTGTTAGGTATATATCCGCGCATCATACGTGCGTTAGGAGCCTAGATTTTTTTTTCCGGCTCCAGGATTTTAAAAAAAAATGTTTCATTTTTTTTTTCCCGGGAGGGTGCGGTAATGTTACGCACGGATCATTATTATTTTTCGTTTGTATGATCATTTTTCGTATGTATGATCATTTTTTGACTGAAATGTATATTATATATATTTACAGTCAAAGGGACAGAACCCGAAATATTGATACTGCTATTTTTTAGGAGTTTACCTTCTCTTGTATAGAGACACGTTCGGTCTATAATTTCTTGAACGAAGCGTGACCATATCTCCTTATTTGGTAGTATCAGTCAACTGTTGTAGATGCCTGAAACCTTTCTTAACGCTTCTTTTCATGACCATAAAAGGCGCGACTGTGTAAGACTTTTATCTCGAATGTTCTTAGAATCGTCTTATTGTGAACGGCGACTCAGAGATTGTCGTTCTGCGCATGTCTCGACTTGGTTTTCGTTTGTTGTTCCGGCCAGCTCGGGGAGTTTAGAAATGGTCTAAGTCGCGAGCAGACGCGACCTGCGTCTTGTGATTTTCTGAGGGAAATACATTGTCTTTGTGAGTTAGTTAGCTAACTAGACTATTTCCCAGTATTATTCAAGCCTGCCTGGAGGCATATGTTCATGGTTGATTTTCCGAAATAAGGTAATTCCTCTTGTATCGAACTTTATGCTATCATCTAGAGGTTCGTCATTTTGTCGCCTTTTTGCTCGCCTGTGTGATTCAAAATGGAGAGGTACTTTGACTAGGATTAAGTCACCGGTATCTTTATACCTGAACTAGTTATATATATATATGGGTCGCTCTAGACCAACAAGACTATTGTCTGTGTTCCAGGATTCGTTATATCAGAGATCACGTCCAAGTCAGATGGTTAGACTTAGGAAGGTTATAAAGGTCGAGCTGACCTGTAATCCATGTATGCTATTCACGTGCAGACAGTAAACGGACTGATTGTATACATCTGATCTGCTAGCATCAGAAAGGGAATATTTATTATTGTCTATGAACAGTGATGATCTGCAGCTGACACTGTTGCAGAATTTATATATATATTATTTATACAGCTTCACGAACTAGAACTCTATGATTTTGCCTGCCGAACTCGTTGAACTATGTTGATGATATAAATATCCTGACTGTTTTGTGGCGTGCAATAAATGGAAAAAAAACATACAACGAAGTTACCATTTCTATGACTCTACACATCATGTTGCCTGTGTTATACTCTGTGAACTGTTCTACTACCACATACACAGCAACATCCTAAAATCAGAGAAGACCCCTACATCTTGCACTTTAATACCAGGTGTCGATAGGGGTGGCAAGTGGTCGTCAATCTTATACGGATCTAACGTACCTGGCGCACCATTATCATTTAGCCCTAAATCCACCCTTATCAGACGACCTGATTAGCTTTGAACACAGGGGTGGTCATAATTATAGGAATTTCCGTAGAGGAAGTAATTATAGAAACTATCAGGGTTATCCGTCTTGGAGTCTACAAGATCATAATTACAGAGATACTCATTATAATGAATATGATAATGGTAACCAAGCAGAAAACTATCCGACCAAACCCAAATAAGGGATACAATAGTCCTCCAGTAACAATAACTACAGAGGTGATAGATAACCTGAGGTAGATCTCAAATCATCTAACTGTCCAAATGGGATGGTGGAACGTTTTGAATACAATTTTCTGAAAAACCTACTGCACAATAAAGAAGTCCTCAGGATTGGATAGGGGTTTTACCCCGGCTCTCAAGGTAAAGATAAATTTTGCATATAGAGAGGTCGCCAACGAACATACAGGATTTTCTCCCTTTGAACTTGTCTTTGGCGCGAAACCGCGAGGTCCTACGTCCTTACTTCATGATCTTATAACTGCTGATAATATTGTCGATGACACAAAATCCTCTTATGAATATGTCATCGCACTTAGACACAAGATTATTGAAGCATGCAAATTGGCAACTGCTTCTTCTGAATTTGCGAAACAGAAGGCAAGGGAATTTGCCAATAAAAAGAGATGTTTGCGTCAACTTTGTCCAGGTGACAAAGCATTTGTCTTGCTACCTTGTAGGGAAAATAGACTTCTCATTTCTTGGAAAGGTCCGTACGATATAATATCAAAGGTTTCCGATGTTGACTATATCGTCGATATTGACGGGAAGCGTAAAACCTTCCACATCAACATGCTCACGGAATTCCATGAACGTCCTGATTATTTACAACCTGTTTTCCAGGCAACGGACGATTTTCCAGTCCAACATGGACAGTACTCATCTCTGTCAGTAATACAGGATGAGGAAACGAGTTTCTCGGATGTAAATTTACCTTTTCCAATGATTCCTCTTCAATCTAATGAATCATGGAAAGATGTTGCAATTTCTCCAGAATTATCTCCAGGAGAGCAGAAACAAGTTTCTACTATGTTAGAACAATTTCAGGATGTCCTTACTGACATTCCTGGACAAACTGATGTCATTCAACATGACATTATTCTTACTGACCATAGTCCTATAAGAGTCAGACCGTATCCTATCCCGATACATTTTCAAGCACTTATGGTAGAGAAAGAGTTAGATGAATTTGATAGAGTTAAAAATTATTGAACCATCCACATCAGCATATTCTTCGCCGATGGTTATAGTACGGAAAAAAGACAATAACATACGTCTTTGCGTGGATTATCGCAAATTGAATCAAGTGACTAAATTTGATGCGGAACCTATGCCTTTACTAGAAGAGCTACTTACGAGACTATCGAATTCTCACTTCTTTACTAAACTCGATTTGTCTAAGGGATATTGGCAAGTTCCACTATCCGAACACGCCAAACCGTTTACTGCTTTTTCGACGCCTAGGGGTCTATTCCAATGGAATTTCATGCCTTTCGGTCTTATGCACGCCCCTGCAACATTTGTACGCATGATGCGTCGAATCCTATCTCATCGCTCAGATGTCATTGCGTATCTTGATGACATCTGTCTTTTCAGTGATACTTGGAACGATCACTATAATGGGATAAATGAACTATTGTCTATCTTACGCGAGCATAACCTGACAGCGAAACCATCGAAAGCATGTATTGGTTTTAGCGAAATATCTTTCTTAGGATACCGTGTTGGTCATGGGTTCCTAAAAACAGAAGACCATAATACAAGTAAGATACTTAACATTTCTATTCCTAAGACTAAAAAGCAAGTGCGAAGTCTCTTAGGTCTAATACAATTTTATGGACGATTCATTCCGGATCTGTCCTCCATTATGTCACCTCTTTCTTCCTTGCTAAAGAAAGGGTCTCCTAATGTAGTCCATTGGACTCAAGAATGTCAATCCTCTTTGGATAAGGTTAAAACTATGTTTTCTACTTCACCTATCCTAGTATTGCCCTCTAAGGATAAGACATTTATTCTTCGTAGTGACGCTTCATCCACCGGGATTGGAGCTGCACTAATGCAAGAGTACTCTGGAACTCTGCATCCTGTGATGTATATTTCTCGGAAATTAAATGCCGCAGAGAAGAATTACCGGTCCTAGACCGTGAATTATTGGCTATGGTTTGGTCAATCCTTAAACTGCAAAGATTTCTTCTGGGCACGCATTTCATTGTGGAAACTGATGACCAGAAACTCTGTACGGCTATTCAGAGTAAAAATCTGAAGAGCGCGAGATCAACGCGATACGTGATTGCTCTACAGCCATTTCATTTTTCGGTGCGAGCTATCCGTGGGTCAGAAAATGTGATGGCAGATATTTTGTCTAGATGCCCACATGATTCATAACTGTTATACAACTTTGATACAGTTGTTTCTATGTTGAAATGTGTACACATATGTAATATATCATATATTCATTTGTAACACTACTTAGCAGGTTCATTGATATTTATTCACACGCTGATCTTTCAATGTTTTTCGTCTTTGATGATCATGATGTTAAGATATCTTAGATGAAATTTATGTATAAACTAATGTGGAAATTGTGTCATTGCTAATATTGTAGTATGCGTTGGTGACACCTCTCTGGAAATATTTATACTTAGAGAAGTACTTTCTCTAAGAGAACATAAAACTTATGCTTATCATCTGCGCATTGTACATGGTGCGTTGTGAGCCTAATTGTATGTGCTCCTAATGTATTGTCAAAAAAAAAAATGTACCATTTTTTTTTTTTTCCCGAGGGGTGTGGTAATCTGTTGCGTGCATATTTTGACGCACATATTACAAAAAATCGATATGGCTATTTAATATGGGAAAAATATAGACATTCATTCATTTGTGTATGAAAATGCTGTCTATGGTAAAAGCGAGAGAATCCATGTTTGATTCACACTTTTGATTATAGGAGTAATCGTTCTGGATATTGATCCGGCGCAAGGATATTGCGCTTACGTTTGTACTTATTTTTTAGGGCCAGAAAATATATTAATTTGCTTATTGTGTTTATGGCCTGAATTCATATGTATTACATATTATTAGTACAAGTAGAATCAGTCCTATATTGTATATTTTGGATGGGTAGGAGGGACTAGATTCTGTTATTCCGGTCTAGCGGAAGTATGAGTTGTCTTGACAAGTCGTGATGAGTTCCGATGTACCGTGATAATGGCGGGTACGCACTTTTCAAAGGGCTGGTAGATTCTTAAGGAAATATGATTCATGAAGTGGTTTTCTTCTAAAGGAGATGGTATCTCTACTATAGTTTATGTTAGAGACTCTCCTAAGGTACGGTACAATGTATAATTCGGACTCCATGTATTGCCAGACCCTATTTTGATGATCTCATGTCGATTCGACCTAGATGGAACATTGTGCTTCGTATCGCTAGGGTCGTGTTTTGTATCGACGAAGATGACAGACTTTCCTGCAGCGGTTATGGCTACGTGAATTAACCTGATCACCGTAGAGCTGTATGGAAACATTTATGAAATCATTTATATACCCATTATAAATTAACTCTGGCTTATATTCTCCTTCCTATGAATGAGTGAACGACAACTCAGGGAGGCAGCCATGTTAGATTTCGGTCATCATATGTTTTGATCACTGCCAAGAGAACAGATTATTTATCCTATTATCGGACAGTGACAGGGAGATCTCAATCTTGCTAGAAAAAACCCCCCCCTTTCGTGGTTTCATAATAATAATACTACAAACTATGGACGTCAAGTAACTTTAGTTATTTACCGATCTGCCTTCACTGACGCGTTTAGTCAGATAGGGGATGCGGCCATAATGTATCATGACATTGAACTTTTGATGTACTGCCCATTATTTCTGAATGTGTCATGACTTCAGATCTGCTATGTATACCTACAAATTGATATGTCAACATACCATGATGTACTCGTATGCCCAGTGTGTACGTCTGAATAAATTGAGTAAACTAAGATTCCAGCAGTCTGCATTGGTGCCTTGTAGACACAAGTGTGAGTGGCTATATTGGTCAGCACACGAACAGTACACCATTCGCGGTAATCACACTCTACACTTCTACTTCATACATACACCATCCTGGCGTCGGTTTTGAAGTTGACCCAAGTTTAGGGCCTGCTTCCCCTGGAGCCTTTGCCTTCCCTAACTCAGGACTAGGGTGAGTTACCCATTTACAGCTGGGTAGACTGGAGCATGCCTGATCTCAACAACACACCACTTTTCCTTACAGAGCTTACAGACTGACACTTTACGCAGAGTTGAAGAAGAAACGGAAACTTTACAGAGACAAAGACCTTGATACTGGGTCCAGTAAATAGTAGAAGACTTAAGGACATTAGTATAGAACAGAGGGTAGGTTTCTGGTATTGTATAAACATAAATAACACATAAGGAAGGGAAACCCGAGGCCTGTAAACAGTAAATTAATATTAGACAAACATAAAGGTATGTTTTCAGGCACTCGTAAGAAATAAAGAAGTAGAACACTTGGACAACAGAAAAACAACAGACGTGAGTGGCTTACCCAGGGTTCGAACCCCGTACCTTCCGTACGACAACTCCGCTCACGTCTGTTGTTTTTCTGTTGTCCAAGTGTTCTACTTCTTTATTTCTTACGAGTGCCTGAAAACATACCTTTATGTTCGTCTAATATTAATTTACTGTTTACAGGCCTCGGGTTTCCCTTCCTTATGTGTTATTTATGTTTATACAATACCAGAAACCTACCCTCTGTTCTATACTAATGTCCTTAAGTCTTCTACTATTTACTGGACCCAGTATCAAGGTCGTTGTCTTGTTTGGACTGACACATACTGTTAATAAAGGAACAACAGAATGTGGGTGGGTTTGGCC
>JAMPIV010015382.1:0-152293 GCA_024509875.1 Oreohelix idahoensis
AAACAAAACAATGATGCAACTAAAGGGTACAAACAATGTTAAGACGCAAACAAGACATTTTCACAATTAAAAACGAATTTATGAACTAAATAAAACAAGCGGAAGTGTCACAAGCCAAATGAAGGGTCAAGGTCTGACCCGAGGTCAACTTAATATTCAAAGTACACAAAAAAAAAATGACTGCAAAAAATGATGACATCACAGGACTCATAACGGACGACCATTTAACAATCATCAAATAAATGATAGTAAGAGGAGACTGGACGAAATAGTTAACGAACATGATACAAAACTGAATAAAATTGTGAACTTAGTACAAATAAAATACACCAGTTATCTACGGAACGGCACAGCTAACACAAATCGTCAAACGACAGCAGATTTGGACAGACAGTCCAATGGCAAACCTCAATGGGGCTTCCAAAAGTGCAATCGTTTAACTGCCCTAAGAAACGACCGAAATCAATTCAGGCATCGTGAGAGCCACAACGTCAGCTTCGAATGGTCATTGATCGTTTCGTAAATATTATTTTTCTGTGTAAGGAACAGAAGTTTGTTTCTTTTTTCTGTCGTTCCCCGCATTCGGCCGCCACTTTGTTGCTGAGTTATTTGCCGGTTGAAGATCATGCACTGAGTATGGTTACTTTAGTGATCTCTTGTTAATCGTGCTTTGTTTAGTATTACGCGAATTAGGGTGAAGGTGTTCATACAACTCAGTAGCATGGTATGAAGAAGTAGTTCATGTAACTTGAACTCAGCAACATTAATGAAGTAATTAATGCCTTCAGATTGAGTCCGTAATATTTAATCACATGTACACACAGGATGATCATTTCAAATAGGAACAGAACATAAGTCCTTATAAGTCATGCATAAATTAATCAATAACGTAGACTGCTGGTTTACGTGTCAATGTCCGTTTAAGGATACAATGCAGTATTGTCGTCAGAACATCACAGCTATATGCACGCGCAGCTAGACATGGCTACCTGCCGACAGTGAGACTGCGAGTCTGAATCTTTCATACGAATTTGACGATTATTCTCCTCCTTCTGAGAATTCTAGTTAAATACTAACCTCCATAAATTTTCCTCTTATATAGAGTTCTAGGACTGACCCTGATCCATCAAAAATGCACATAAAATGGCTATATCATGCCATTGAATTGGAAGGTTAGAAAAACGCAGCTATTCAGCTTGGCGGTCAAGTAACAAAGGGTAGCGTCTCCTAGTTACCGACTGTGTCCTAAACAACGCTATACACGTCATAATCGATCGTGTATGGAGCGTTCAATAATTGAAACATCTATCGCAATATATTAAATGTCTTAACCTTTACAATTGCACGTCTGATAACCTTTAGCAGACGGCGTTAATATCATATACCGTAACAGTCATCTCAACCCAGAAGGTGTCCTTTCCTAAGGCTACGTACACCATCACTAGTAGCTTCACATGTGAATCGCGTAATGTCATTTATACGATCATATGTAAACGTTGCTGCAAAACCTATATTGGCCAAACAGGCAAACGACTTGGGGACAGATTCAGCCAGCACTTAAATGACATCTCTCAGCAAAAGTCCACACCAGTTGCCACACACTTCAATAGTCCTGACCACCAGGGTCCTATCGACATCCAGGTCACTGCGATCCGATCCTGCTCCTCTGACACTGCCAGCCGAGAACAGCTTGAGAACCGTCTTATCCACCGCATGGGGTTGTGATAGTTTCAACCCAGGTTCTGTTCTTGTGTAGTTGTTGCTACGCTGACCCTTGTGTATGTTCTCGTCTTAGTGTACCTTTGTCTGTTGTTAAATACGTCACTTAATAACTGCCTGCCTTGTTTATGTGATGTGTGGTAGTACGTTATCAGACAACTCCAATGCCTGAAATGACTTGACGACTCAGAGTAGACACACAAGTTCTTTATTTGTTGTCAAGTAACATATTCACAGCTGGCAACCCTGTGCCTGATTATAAATGGTAATAGCATACATGAGACTTCAACAATGTCCTACATATGTCATGTAACTCACTGTTCATAGACTACTTGATTAACTCTTGATCTACTTTGAATTCTGAACACCCTTCACTTCTGATGCTGTCTACCATACACTACTTCTTAATGTACTGTTCACAATAAATGCAGTATGGTTTTTGAAGTAATAATCTGGATTACCACCAGTGCTGGATACTTATTCTATACCACTGCTGTCTTATAAAGTATGCTTCATATGTCCGAACTGGACCACTACTTCGAACACCTGTCTTCGATCACTTGCCCTTGACTAATTATTCGAGAGTTTACATACCATGTTTACTTGAATAAAACTGCTGATAATACACTTGGATACAGCTCGACATGAACTTTAATTGTCATGGGGAACATCTTTCCCTTTCTGCGAAATGCAGCGGTATCATAACACAGTGAACTTGAGCTGTCCACTAAGTTTCAGATGGTCCTACGGTTAGTCTAATTTCTAACCTGTTCACACGCTGACGACCATTTTAAAAGTGACCCCAACTCTTCCACTTCAGACACTGATTTCCCGTGTTTTGGTGACGTCAGAGCTAAGTCTTACTACTCCTAAATTATTCCTACTTAGTCATATCTCAGTTCTTTCCCTTTCCTATCACATTACCTCCCCTATCCTAAAAAAAGATTTGTCCCTGAGGACAAATTTTTCTCTCCCCTTAATTATTACACCTACCTCTACCCTAAATCTTAATATGTCTACTTCCTTGACCAGCACTTACAATACATAAACACTTAAATCAAATATATATCATCATTCTACTCACATGGAGTAATCCATTATGTATTCCTCATCATCATCTTACTACCTCCTCCTATTGTAGTCATATAATGCTGACCACAAAACATAATCTGTAATCACTACTAACTGTGACCTTTTTATACCTTGTACACTTCTTTCATCCACAATTTATTATATCTTTCACACTCCATTTTCACTCTGAACCTCACCATTCCCTACTTTGTTTCTGAGCTCAGCATTGTTTTTACATAAGCTGTCATATCTCAAATCTATTTGTCTACCATTTTAAGTCATTCCATCATGACCTACCGAACATCATCCTACCCGTACTCACTTTCTTATTTACTTTTTCTGTAGTTAACATGTTTTCACACAATATATTGTACCTGCCTGTTACCCTTTATAATATATACAATCGTTTGTGACCCATTTAAACATCATGGTGTCACTGATTCTTTGTTCTTGCTATCCCACCTGGCTAAACTTCCACCTATCTTTTGGACCTAACCCATGTCTTTTCTTTCTCTACTATTATCGGCAATCTCCCATGGCCTCTACTCTGACCTCTCTACACTCGAGTCTTAATTATTCTCTCTCTACTGCAGTAGTCTATCATTCAGACCTACTCAGCTTCTTAATATGTTCAGTGTAAACTGATTGCATCTAATTTCCCCACAACTAGACTCCCGCTGCAATTTTCTACTTCTCTCCTTCTCCCATTTATCTCCTCTACCTCTTGTTCCCTCATTGGATCTGTACTCTCCAATTTCTCAATTATACACTCTATTCATCTCCAAATATTGCTCCCCATCACTTATTTCTCCATATCTCTATCTTCATTATTCCTACCGTCGTCACCACGGCTTTTCCTATAATTTCGCCCATACTACCATGGCTTCAAATCTACCTCTTACCTCTCTCTTACTCATCTCCTCCTATACTGCAGTACCCTATTGGTCAGGTGTACTCAGTTTACCTCATATGTGCGGTATAGACCAATCATACTTGTCTCCTTAAGACTAGCAACCGCCGGCATCTTATACCGTATATGTTATGCTATGCCTCTCCTCTCATATCCTCCTGCTACTCTCTACTCACTTATTTCATGAGCAATTTAAGCATCTCCAATGCTAACTGTTGTTTTTCAACTCCTTGTGCCTCCTTTATTTCTCCCTTATTTTGTAATTCGCCGCCCGCCTGACTGGGCTTGTCTACTCTTCTAACCTCGTCAACACTTTGCTTCCTCTCTACCTCTATATGTCTCGTATCTCCAGAATTACTCTCAGCCTCTCTACTCCTTACTTCTTCAACCATTTGCTTCGGTTTCTCTTCTACTGTTTCAACTCTCATTTTCCCTGAGTTTCCCTCAGGTTCTCTACTCTTTAACTCGTCGCTGCCTCGACCTCTACTTGTACCTTCTCTATCCTTATCTCCCGTCTTTGACTCCTCTCTACTACTAGATCGGTATCTCCTTCGATCCTTATTCGTCCTTTTACTATCATTATTAACCTCTCGGCTCTTGGATCGGTAACCACGTCGATCCGTATGTGTTCTATTTCTCTGTGTATCTAGTCCCTCTGGACTCTTGGATCGGTATTTCCTTCGACCCGTATCTCTTCTATCATCACTTCTATTTGTCAGCCTATCTCGGCTCTTAGATCGGAAATCCCCTCGATCTGTTTTACCTCTTCTTTCTATACCATTATCTCTCCTATTTTCCTTGCTGGCTCTAGTCTGGGGTCGGTATTCTCTTCGACCCGTCTCCCTACTTGCCTCCATAGTATCTCTAATCTTCGATCTCACATCCACCTGTTCTACTTGTCTCAACTTTTCGAGGCGTCTTCTATAGTCTGATGAATTATCTGAAGACGACCAACATCTCTTCGTCTTTGGTGTACTCCATTCCACTATCTCTCTTCTATGGAATCTCCGTTTGCTATGTCTGTGACGCTCATCACTCTCCTCAGACGACGTACTGTCTGAGTCACTTGACATCGATACCTCTTCTGGAGTCCTTCTCTGTCTGCTCCTATTTTGTACATAATTAATCGTTTTCCGACCCTTTCCTCGTGTCGGTCTATCGTCCTCTTGTATTTCCCTGTATCTGCCTCTCCACTTCGGACGTACTTGCATTTGTGCTGTATTTCTTATCTTCGCGAGTGGCATATTGTATTCTGACGAATTGTCGGATGACGTATAATATCTTTTCTTCCCATGTCTAATGTCTCTTGTCCTGTCCTCCTGATCGTCTGTTTGTGTATTGTGTTCCATCTCCTCTTCTTCTTGCTGATTTTCTTGTTGCCTCTCCGCTTCCTGCATCTGACGTAATTGTTTCTCTTGCTCTGCTAATCTATTTTCTCTCTCTTGCAATCTCTGTACATATTCCATGAGCGGAATGTCCTCTTCGCTCTCTGAGTTATCTCTTACATTTCTTAACCTCCTTAATTCTTCTGGTATAGTTCTATCACCTTCTCCTCTCTCCGACGTTCTCGCCTGATCACGCTGTACATCTACCTCTTCTTCCTCTATTTCCACCTCTGTCTGTTTTCTCTGTCTATTCCTCTCTGTATCCTGTTTGTCCTCCCCATCTTTCTCTCTTCCTCTCTCCTGTTTGTTTTGTGAATCGTTAAAAATTCCAGATCTTTAGTTTGGGTTTTTAGGTTGTGTATGTATCTCCGCTCTAGTGACTATACGACTTCCACCTGCTCTTGGTCTGTATGACTCTTCTGGAGAACTTTCTTCTGATGTAGCCTCATCTGTGTCTTCTGGTACTACTACATAATGGGTCTTCCTCTTGTTCTGTTCCTGCGGTGGTATGTCTATAGGTTTCTGTGTTTGTAACCTTAGATGTTGTACATGCGCCTTGATGGTTTTATTTTGATCTTGTTTCCATATTTGGTATGTTGTTTCTGAAAGGCGTCGTAACACCTGCCAATTCGGAATCCAGTTCTGGTCTAATTTTCCACTCCTAACGTGTTTCCTATAGAACACTATGTCTCCCGGCTTGAATTCCTGTGCAACTGCATTTTTATTCGCATTCCTTTGCCTCCTTTCAAAATCTTTCTTGATGTTTCTGTGTGCTAAGGTGTGTGCTCTGTGCTTTTCCTGGACTAGTATTTCCATGTCATTTAGCGTAAATACATCATGATGTTTCGTGATAAAGTCTTGAAATATTCTTTTGTGTTCTTTTTCTGTCTGTATCTGTGACTTCATCTCCTTCATCCTATCCTTCATGTTATCCTGTTGTGTATTCCGTCCCTGCATTCCATCTCTTTGTTGACAGCTTCCAGTATCATATAACTTCCTATCCGTATGTCTATCTCTGAAGCAAGGTTGTCGACTCCTTCCTTGAACCATTTCTATCCTATGTACCCGATCGTATGTGTAATACGGTCTGTGACAATTGTTTGTCCATCTGGTGTCTCTTTCCCTACATTCTATGCGTTTGTTGTTTCTATAGCTCCATCTTCTTTCCCTCCACATGCGTTGCTGTTCTCTACACGCTAGACAATTACTGGTATTCATATAATCCCGTCTTAACTGTTGGCTACCCCTCCTAGTGTATGTTTTCCTATCTCGGATACCACTGTGTCTATCTTTCCTTTCGTTGTATTTATCCTGTCCTTGTCTGCTGCCTTCAGTGTGTGACATATGTTGTACTCTCCCCACAATGAATCCTCTTGGTATCGTGACATGCTTTGCTGCTGTGTTGAGTAGCATAACTGGAAATTGAGACCTGTTTCCTATCACTACTATTCCCTCCGTCATGTTTATGCACGGTTCATCGGCTATGTCTGGCATGTCGATGTATTCGTCTTGAATCCTTAACTTTTGTATGTCAAAATACAATCTTACGCTGTATTTCTTCATAAAATCCCTGCCGAATATGCAATTCCGTGACATACCTTTCACTATAACAAAAGTTTGCATCAATGACTTCGTTCCAATTTTAAACCGTAGCGTTGACATTCCCATCACCTTTAACCTTTCACCTGACACTGACGTGAGTTGCATGCCTGTTTTTTCCAATTTTGGTGGCTGACGTAGCTGTTTATACAACCCAAATCTTAATAAGCTAACACTAGCGCCTGAGTCCAAGAGACTTCTGATTTTTCTGTCACCTATTGTTATTAAACACGAACTCGGATCTGTATGGTACGTTTCGTGCACTGTTGATATAGCTGCATTCTGTTTCCATATCCTTGGTTCTCCTTCTATATGTACCTGCCTATTCTCCTGAGACCTATTTATCACCCTATTCCTGTCACTCTCTCTCATGTGAGTAGGTCTGCCTTTTCCCTGACAACTGTATCTACCGTAACGAGGTGTCTCGAAAACCTTCGTGCGGTGCGTGCATGAATGTGCTCCTTGTGTGCGGGTGTATTGAGGTTGACACCCAGTGTCGTCCCTGTCCCTACACATAGCCTGTCGCGGACTATGACAACTAGTTAAACGCGCAGATCCACTGTTTTGACACATGTGTGGCGGTCTCCATGTACACACGCTAGCTCTGTGTCCCCGTTGATGGCAATTGTAACATTCAATGTCCTGCAACACTCTGCTACCTGTTTGTTGTCTCCTTCCATCGCTATTTGATCGATGAACATTATCAACTTCCATAGGTTCTTCTTCATCAAACCTTGCCTGTTCTACTCTCAACCCAAATCTTCTCCATATGTTTTCCTCTGCAATGGCAGAAGCCATAGTGTCTTTTAACGTCTTATGATCTTTCCTTATTAAGTGGAGTTTGATGGCATCACTATATAATCCGTCTACGAAGATACCGATCAATTGGTCTTCCATTCCTTGTCTGTCTATCGTTTCAGCTGGAAATACATCTTCAATGATGTTAAACATTCTGTCAGTGTACATCTGTATCGTTTCTTCTTTGCTTTGTTTTATCTTTCTAAGTTTCTGCCATCCTAGGTGTACATCTTGTAATTCTCCATATCTCTTCACCAATTCATGTTTGAAATCTTGCCATGATTCCTCCGGCACTGTGTCTAACCTTCTTCTAATGAAATCGGCCACTAAATGTGTGCTGGTAAGAAAAGCTAACAATCTCTTTTCATTGTCTGAGGCCTGAACTGATAACGAATATCTCTCTATTTGTAAGAGCCAGGTCTTACATTCAGTAGATTTACCTGAAAACGTGTCAACACTTCCCTTAGCATTGGTCAGTTTGCTATTTTTATCTAACTTATTCAATGTCTCAGATAGCTGGCGTAAGACGCCTGCTACAATTTCTGTTCCTTGTTCCATTTTAGCCCTGAAAACCAAAAAATTTTATGTTAGTGGGACTTCTTGGGGTTCTGAAAAAAAAATTCTCCGGTTAATTATCTTGGTGTTGTAACAAAACAATTGCTATTCATAGCAAATCTCTATACTAAAAAATATGAAGGAAATTATAATACATAAATAAGTTCAAAGTTATATATAAACAATAATTCTACTTAATTATAACTAACTAACTACACTGTATCCGGACGTTGTTTCCTGATGAATGTGTCTTTACTGGACTGTTGACTTGAGTGTGCACACTGTTTTTGTTTCGTTCTTTCTTCCTTGTTGTCGTCTGTGTTATGAGCGGCTGTTGTTGATACTTGCTACACTGTTCATAGAAGGATCACTCTATTGTGATGATGTTTGACCCGTTCCCGACTGTGGAATTAAGTTGTAAAAAGAATGTATCTTCGTCACATTTGACTTGGTTTCTTTCGTTGACCTTGTCACGCTCGGCTGCTCTTCATATGTCTCGGCACGTAACTGTCTTGTTTTCTTCACCGTTACCTTGAATTCGCGCTTCGTTGATCTCGACGTTGTTTTTTTTCAGTAGCCTGCGTTTTGATAAGTACACTGTCTTGTTACACACGTATTCTTCCCACAAGTGGTCACTGGCACCAAAACGAGATATGTGTGATAGTTTCAACCCAGGTTCTGTTCTTGTGTAGTTGTTGCTACGCTGACCCTTGTGTATGTTCTCGTCTTAGTGTACCTTTGTCTGTTGTTAAATATGTCACTTAATAACTGCCTGCCTTGTTTATGTGATGTGTGGTAGTACGTTATCAGACAACTCCAATGCCTGAAATGACTTGACGACTCAGAGTAGACACACAAGTTCTTTATTTGTTGTCAAGTAACATATTCACAGCTGGCAACCCTGTGCCTGATTATAAATGGTAATAGCATACATGAGACTTCAACAATGTCCTACATATGTCATGTAACTCACTGTTCATAGACTACTTGATTAACTCTTGATCTACTTTGAATTCTGAACACCCTTCACTTCTGATGCTGTCTACCATACACTACTTCTTAATGTACTGTTCACAATAAATGCAGTATGGTTTTTGAAGTAATAATCTGGATTACCACCAGTGCTGGATACTTATTCTATACCACTGCTGTCTTATAAAGTATGCTTCATATGTCCGAACTGGACCACTACTTCGAACACCTGTCTTCGATCACTTGCCCTTGACTAATTATTCGAGAGTTTACATACCATGTTTACTTGAATAAAACTGCTGATAATACACTTGGATACAGCTCGACATGAACTTTAATTGTCATGGGGAACATCTTTCCCTTTCTGCGAAATGCAGCGGTATCATAACACAGTGATACTTGAGCTGTCCACTAAGTTTCAGATGGTCCTACGGTTAGTCTAATTTCTAACCTGTTCACACGCTGACGACCATTTTAAAAGTGACCCCAACTCTTCCACTTCAGACACTGATTTCCCGTGTTTTGGTGACGTCAGAGCTAAGTCTTACTACTCCTAAATTATTCCTACTTAGTCATATCTCAGTTCTTTCCCTTTCCTATCACAGGGTGTCTAAAACCAGCCGGTCTCAACACTTTCCACACCTTTGTCTGAGGTCACCCTTTCCTCTCTTGCTCTATTTGGACTCTTTCCACTCTTATCCTATTCTTCTATTTTTATGCCATCCTCCATAATATGTATGGATGTACACGTTTTCTAATTTGTCTTGATTTTTTATTTCATATTCATTTATCTCCTACTTATTCTGTCCTCTTCTATTTCCAGTCCCCACTTTTATTATATTTGGGTAGTTTTTTGTTCAGTTTCGTTTTTTAGTTTTTAGCTTCTTAGTATGTATTGTGTACTTCCGGGGTCAGAAGTCACTTCCTTTTTAGCCATGCTTCGCCTTCAGGGAAGTACCTAGATTTTATTATTATTATTATTATTTTTATTTATTTTATTTTTATATTTCTTTAAGTTCTTATGTCTCATATCTAGCCTTCACTTTCTTTCTTTTGTTTACATTTACATCTACACTAGTTGAAAAATGTTTAAAATATAGAATGAATATATTTTCATTTACATCTACACTGGTTGAAAACTGTTTTATAATTAGTAAATTTTATAATTAGAATGTACATCATTTCTTTCATCATTCCGTCCCTGCTCCATATGGAACTTGGGACTACCTAAGCTTTTAGTTCTCTCGCAATAAGGAACTCTCAATAAAGCAGTCACCAGCCCTTGCAGTGGTGGTTCATGAAATCATCATTCTATATATGCTGAGGTTGCCAGCCTCAATGACTTGGACATCCATTAGGAATTTTGACATACTAATATTCACATGGCAATATATACATATTAGTTCTCATGTTAGTAATGAAAAATATAGAATGTAAAATGTACAACTTACGCCAATCTTGGCTCACAGACTGTGTGCTCAGAGAAGTAGGTTAAGGCCCTTACAGATGCCTTTTACACGTGTTCTTGGGGGGTCGGTACTTTAACAATACATTTCCACTTTGACTCCGTGTTTCAGATTAGCCAGATTCCGGTTTTCCGTGTTAAATTGGTAGAGTTTATTATGGGCTCTGAAGCCCTCAAAATTACTCAAACAATGGTCCGGTCCGATATATGTCTTGATTCTCGGCTTAACTCTGGCAGTCTGGCTGTTTTCTTGGCAAAGCGATTTTCAGTGAACTAGACTTGCAAAAGTGTCAGTTTATATGGCACTTCGCCTCCCCCGCAGATGTTGGTTAATATTTACGCAGGGTCAAATCAGGCGGTCCCTCTTTTTCGAACCCCCGCCAATCGTTTCAAAACTGCATATTTAGGTGGGGTAATTCAAAATTATTCCGACATGGAAAATTCTGTGCGTGATGCAAAAGGTCACGTCTTCCATTTATGGAAGTGATAAGTCCGTACACTCTTCGACAATGTGTTTCAGATGTAACATCTTACTTTCCTCTAACGTAATGTATAGGAAATGTTTATGTCATTCATGTCTGTCCAAAATGTGTCACACAGACAAGTAATATTTTTATCTGTCGCTTGCACATACAAAATCCGTCTGCGGGCGAGTAATTTTATGGCCTGGCGAGGCCTGAGCAAACAAAACTATGCGAAACTGGCCAGACCCATTTGGGTTTTACTTACTTACTTACTTAGTCGTTCCCCTTCTACCGTGAGGTGTAGAGGTTTGGAAGAGAGAGCGCCAGACTGTTCTATCAGCTGTCTTCTTCCTGGCCTGGTTCCATTCTAGTCCTCGGTCCTTCAAAGATTGTCTAATGTTGTCCTCCCAGCGGACTCTGGGTCGTCCTGGAGGTCTGGATCCTTGGCTCTTTGTTTCCCATGCTTGTCGTGGTAGCCGATCTTCTCCCATTCTGCAGACATGGCCAAACCATCTTAGTTGGGTTTTACCTGCGTTAATTTCAGTAAATCTGAGAAGCGCCAAGCAAATGTCATGAATTACCACCAAAAAGGAGTGTCAAATTATTTGCCAATATCAAATATCTGCTTCATAGCTAAAGTAAAATCTGCGAGAATAATCGCTCATTTCAGTAAGATTTTAGTCACAAAATGATAATAAATAAACCCGCCCTATTGTGTCTGACGGTGATAATCTCAAACGCCAGCATAGCGCTGAATTCGGTGCAGTGCTAAAGCCTATAGAACGATCCCACGGTAAAAATCTAACACGCGTTTCAGTTTCGGTTTCGAAAACCTACTACTAATATTTAACATTTTGCCAGATCTTCTGCATACACAATGCAGCCTAGCCTTATAATTAACGATTTGTTAGAAATGTAACGCCAAACTGCTGTCTGAAGTAACGTAATCTGTCAACAGTAACGAAAAATTTGGTAGTCTTTTGGACTTTTTCTAAGTAGCAATAACGAGACGACTGTAATACATTAACGCAAAATGCTACCAACGCATGCCAAAACCCGCGTCGTTCTGCACGCAAGACTAATAGTATATACACGATGTGGCAAAGCCAACAGAGGCAAACACGCAGACAATTTTATTTCCTCCTCGCGGTAGTACTACTGACGTCACTAAAAGAAGTAGTTATTTGAAAAATACATGTTAGCGAAAGGTGAAGAGGGGAAAAGATAGCCGTCTTGTGTAAAAAAAATTTATTTGACGATTGCCGGTGACAAAATTGAAAATCTAAACCATAATGAATCTAGTCATAAAAATCATATGGTAGTATAGCTTAAAGTCCACTGAGCAAGAATATGTTTTAAATAATATGATAGTATAAGTATTAACCAAGTTATTGAGAAAATACTAAATGTCTACGGACGCGCGACCAGACAGACTGTTGTTCCTGCTTGTTTTTTTTCATAACATTAGTGGGGACGGCCGCTTGGAAAAGAGGCATTGAGGTGGTTTCAAATTCGCTTGAGTAAAAAGAGTGTAGGAGGGAAAGGGGAGCGGTAGGAAAATTGTTACCCAAAACTAACATCTTTTTGTATTGGCATAACTAAAGCAGGCTGGCCAATCGACTACCAGACGCAGAGTTTGTTTGGAATTATTTTTGTTTTTCAAAAACTACATTTGAATTCTGGTAGTCGCAAGCTTTCGATTGGCCAGTGCTATTAAATATTAGCAAAAGGCTTTCACTATTCATTGCCAGTTGAACAAAACTTTTCATTCAAATACGCTGAGATCAGCTGTGTTAATTGTAAAATTAAAATAAAGAGGTATTCACAGTCTGGGCAGTGCAGAGGAAATTGAGACCATTTCTTTGCAAGTCAGCGTCATTTGTTTATATTTCTTGATATGGGTTGTAAGAATGCTTTATGAATTTAATATGTTTAACCCAACTACAAAGTTAGATACTGCTATTGGGAAAAGTGAAGGACGTGCCGGGAGCAGACATTGTTGAGTCCTCACATTGAACTGTATCTAACTGATGTATGTTGTCATGATTGTGTTTTAATATTATTGCATTAGAATATATTAGTAAGCCTCTATGTTCCATGAACACTGTTTAACATGCCTGAAGCATTTATATTTAAATAAAAAGAAGAGAAAATCCCTCCCCAGCAAATCAAACTTTGCTACATAAATTGTGGGCTTGTCCGGGGATTTGAATTTCTCCTAGTACTACATACATTGGGGTCTGGGTCTTAGCATAAACAACATTTTTTTCCCAAGGAATCCCCATATAACATTACCCAAGATTTGGGAAGTGAAGAAAGTGTCAGAACCCAGAATTAATTAAATAAATTTATACTTCGTTAGAAACTTAGTTGGTACATTTTGTATTTATCAGGATGGCAGATCTGGCCAAGTTTCGCTCTGCGGCTGTGCAGACTGCCAGGGAAATGAATATGGAGGGACAAATATGGATTGACTATGTCACCTCAGAATGTGATACATTTATTGCTAGGGAAGAACATAGGTTAGCTGAAGAGAGGAGAATACAGGTAGAAGAGGCTAGGGAGATTAAAAGTTTACAGATTGAGGCTGAGAAGGAGGCTAAGGCCTTAGAGGCTGATACAGAGGCTGAGATAAAGAGGCTCCAATTTGAGGAGAGAAAATTGGAGGCAGAAGAAAAACGACTGCAAAGGGAGGCAGAAGAAAAACGACTGCAAAGGGAGGCAGAAGAAAAAAGATTGACTGCCGAGAGGGAGGCAGAAAAAGAAGATAAAAGATTACAGAGGGAGCATGAGTTGCGACTAAGGGAGTTAGAGTTGCAAGGCCTGCTCCGGAAAATGGTCACAGCCCCTCTACCTCTGATGCTACTGCTAGTCAGGGGGCCTCCAACTCAGCCATGGGGTTCCATTTAGACTATTTTGTAGAAAATGATGATGACATTGAGTCATATTTAAGCAGATATGAAGTATTAGCCACTACTTATGGGTTAAAAAGAGAAAGATGGGGGGTAAAGTTGTCTCAGGGTCTTCGGGAGAAAAGCTTATGAAGTGTTTTCCAAAATGAGCAGGGATGACCAAGACAACTATGACATTTTGAAGCAGGCTCTTCTGTTAAGATACGAAAAGAACGGAAAGTTTTATAGAAAGAAATTTAAAAATGCCAGGCTACTGTCGGGTGAGACCTATCACCAGTTCTCCGCCCGGTTAGAAACGTATATGGAGAAATGGGCTTCTTTGGGAAAACCCAAGATCTCAAAGAGATGATACTCATAGAACAGATGAGAGAGTCCATGGTTCCAGACATGAGAAAGTTTCTCATGGAACAGGGCGCGGAGAGGCTGGGTGAGATAATTAATGTCGCTGAGAGGTATCAGGCAGCCCAGGCAGAAGTAGCTGGCGTTAAGAAAAACCCAGTAGATCAGTATAAGGCTCCTCAAAACCATAATAAATTTGACAACAGAGGTAAGCAGAACTTTGATAGGCCTCGAAAGGATTTTAAAAATAAAACCTCACATTTCAAGGACAGAAAGAATGATGAAAGAAAACCTTTTCATCAAGGTAGATGGTATTGTAAACATTGTAGGAAGAAGGGACATGACACTAAGTTTTGTAAAAGTAAACCTGCTGGATTTGCTGCTATGAAAAAGGGGAACCAGGAAGAAAAGGACAAACCTGCTGGACAGCAGGAACCTTATCACCCCCCAGTTTGTGAGGATGTTGTATGCAATGATGTCACCATACGGTGCCTCTATTATACAGGTTTAGATTTTGATGCTGTCGTGAGCTCGCACTTGGTGAACCCAGATCAGTATACCACAGAAACAGTGGAGATACAAGGGGCGACCAAGGACCTACCACTCATGAAACTTCCCATTGCAAGGATAACAGTGAAAACTCGCTATGTGGAAGGGATAATCAGAGCAGCAGTGATAGACGCACCCATCTACCCTCTTATATTGGGGTGTCGTTATGTCTACTTGGGGAATCCCAAGAGACCTGTGGTCTTGGCAGCAGTCCAGACCCGATCACAATCCAGAAAGGAAGAAGATGAACCTATAAATACTCATCCAGAGAAGATGAGGAAGGCACAGGCTCAAGATAGGTCACTGAAGCCGTGTTATAAGAAACTCCCAAAGAGCCATACTCCTCCTAATAAAGGAGAATTCTATATGAAGAATAAATTGTTATATAGGAAGGCCGGCACTGGTTCAGCTGGTCACTGGCAGCTGGTCCTTCCCAGTTCATATAGAGAAAAGGTGATGGAGTTAGGTCATGCTATCCCCTTCAGTGGTCACATGGGGATTAGCGCAACAGGACAGCGTATAGCTTGTCATTATTTCTGGCCAGGGATAACGGAAAACATAAAGAGATATGTAAAATCCTGTCCCGAATGCCAGAGAGTAGCTCCAAAGCATTGGACTGCTCCAGCAACTCTTGGGGAAATGCCCATAGTGGGAACCCCTTTTGAGAGAGTTGCAGTGGATATTGTGGGACCTCTCACTCGGACCAAGAGGAGGAACAGTTACATCCTTACTCTGGTAGACACTTGTTCTATGTGGGGAGAGGCGGTAGCCCTGTCATCAATCGATTCGAAACATGTGGCAGAGGCATTACTTACGATATTCTCAAGGTTAGGATTCCCGCATCAAATCTTGACTGATAATGGCTCTCAGTTCAAGGGGAAACTAACAGAAGAGGTTTTCAGGTTGTTTCAAGCCAAGCACTTTCATTGTAGTCCGTATCACCCCCCAAGGGAACGGCCAGGTAGAGAGGTTCAATGGGACTCTCATTTCTATCCTGAGAAAGTTGGCACATGAGAAACCTGATATGTGGGACCAATACTTGCCCGCTGCGTTGTTTGCGTACCGGGAAGTACCACATAATTCAACCGGAATGGCACCCGCAACCCTGTTATTTGGGAGGCCAATAAAAGGTCCTTTAGAAGCTTTGTTAAGGACCTGGACAGATGAGAAGGCAGAGGAGACTGTTACCTCATCATATCAATATGTGAACCAACTGACCATTCGTTTAAAAACTAGTTGGAAACTGGCAAATGATAATTTGAGACAAGCCAGGAAAAAGCATGCTGCTTATTATATTAAGAAAGCTAAGGATAGGGAACTTGCTGTAGGGGAGAAGGTGCTTCTTCTATTGCCTGGCAGCAACAATAAACTTCAGATCGGATGGCAAGGGCCATACACAGTTTTGGAAAAGGTATCCAGAACAAATTATAAGATAGACAAAAAGGGAAAGAAAAAAGTCTATCATGTGAACCTTTTGAAGAAATATCCGGACAGACAAATCCAGGAAGGAACACACCTATTGGCCTTGTCTATCGCAACCGAAATGAAAAATGACCCTCTCTCCTCATTTGAATATCCACTGAAAACCAGTGAAACGTTTGCCCAGGTGAAGATCAGTAATCACCTGACAAAAGGACAGAAGGAGAAGGTTCAACAGATCCTTGAGAAACATACAGATGTGTTAACGGATAAACCGGGGCACACAAACTTGTTGGAATATGATATGAAACTACTAGACCCAGCACCTATCTGTATGAGGCCCTATTCCATTCCTTTCGCTAAGGAAAAAGCTTTGAAAGAGGAGATAGATTATTTGTTACAAGAAGGGATTATTTCTCACAGTGAGTCTCCTTATAGTTCCTGTGTGGTTTTGTTGCGGAAACCATCGGGAGAACATAGACTGTGCATCGATTACTGGAAACAGAATGCTGTCACAGAAGGTCAGGTGGATCCATTACCTGATACTACTCAACTATTAGCCAGGCTGAACAAGGCAAAATATTTTTCTAAGGTGGATCTTAGCAAAGGCTATTACCAAATTCCAGTAAAACCTGAGGTTCGACCTTATTTAGCCTTTAGCACCTCGGAAGGTCATTATGAGTTCAACATGTTACCGTTTGGGTTGAAAAATGCCCCGAGTGTGTTTTCAAGGATGATGCGAAAATTATTGGATCCCCTGAAAAATCCATGTATTTCGAATTTTATGGACGATATCCTCATTGCGACGGAAACATTTGAGGAACACGTTACCTCTTTGAATATGCTGTTTAATAGACTCAGAGAGGCTAACTTAACCGCTAGGCCAACAAAATGTTGTATTGGTTGTAAAGAGTTGGAATTCTTGGGACATACTGTACATCAGGGTAGCATGACCCCTGATCCCAAGAATCTGGAAAAATTGAAAAGAGCACCTAGGCCACAAACAAAGAAAGATGTGCGATCTTTCGTATCGTTGTGTGGTTTCTACCAAAAGTACATTAAAAATGTTAACTCTATATGTGCTCCTCTGACGGATTTAACTCGCAAGGGTCAACCTGATACAATAAATTGGTCCGCACAGTGTGAATTGGCTTACCTGGAGTTAAAAGAAAAACTCACAGGCAGGCCAGTATTGCAATTGCCTGACTTGAATCAAGAATTTATCGTGAGAAGTGACGCAAGAAATGTGGGCCTGGGCGCTACATTGTTGCAAAGGTCCTCCTCACAAGATGGAGAATTGAACCCAGTCGCTTATGCAAGCCGCAAGTTGAACAAGGCGGAAAAAAATTATTCAACAAGTGAAAAGGAATGTCTAGCGTTGATATGGGCTATAAAAAAATTCCAGATTTATTTATATGGCAGGACATTTGTGGTCCAAACGGATCATTCACCACTCGTATTCCTGTCACAAGCCAAGCATGAAAATTCCAGATTATTGAGATGGTCTTTCTTATTGCAGCCATACTCATTTCTGATTGAATATATTCCCGGCCCTCAGAACGTGGGTACAAACTTTTTAAGTAGACATCCTTATGATGAAGATCAGAAAACGCGTAAGACTTCATTGAGCTAAGTTATCTCGCAGATTATAACCTGCAAATGAATGCATGTTTTAGGATGGGAGGTGTGTAGTAAAATCTGCGAGAATAATCGCTCATTTCAGTAAGATTTTAGTCATAAAATGATAATAAATAAACCCGCCCTATTGTGTCTGACAGTGATACTCTCACATGCCAGCATAGCGCTGAATTTTGTGCAGTGCTAAATCCTATAGAACGATCCCACGGTAAAAATCTAACCCGCGTTTTAGTTTCGGTTTCGAAAACCTACTACTAATATTTAACATTTTGCCAGATCTGCTGCATACACAATGCAGCCTAGCCTTATAATTAACGATTTGTTAGAAATGTAACGCCAAACTGCTGTCTGAAGTAACGTAATCTGTCAACAGTAACGAAAAATTTGGTAGTCTTTTGGACTTTTTCTAAGTAGCAAAAACGAGACGACTGTAATACATTAACGCAAAATGCTACCAACGCATGCCAAAACTTGCGTCGTTCTGCACGCAAGACTAATAGTATATACACGATGTGGTAAAGCCAACAGAAGCAAACACGCAGACAATTTTATTTCCTCCTCGCGGTAGTATTACTGACGTCACTAAAACAAGTAGTTATTTGAAAAATACATGTTAGCGAGAGGTGAAGAGGGGAAAAGATGGCCGTCTTGTTTAAAAAATTTTTCTTTGACGATTGCCGGTGAGAAAATTGAAAATCTAAACCATAATGAATCTAGTCATAAAAATCATATGGTAGTATAGCTTAAAGTCCACTGAGCAAGAATATGTTTTAAATAATATGATAGTATAAGTATTAACCAAGTTATTGAGAAAATACTAAATGTTTACGGACACGCGACCAGACAGACTGTTGTTCCTGCTTGTTTTTTTTTTCATAACGTTGGTGGGGACGGCCGCTTAGAAAAGAGGCATTGAGGTGGTTTCAAATTCGCTTGAGTAAAAAGAGTATAGGAGGGAAAGGGGAGCGGTAGGAAAATTGTTACCCAAAACTAACATCTTTTTGTATTGGCATAACTAAAGCAGGCTGGCCAATCGACTACCAGACGCAGAGTTTGTTTGGAATTATTTTTGTTTTTCAAAAACTACATTTGAATTCTGGTAGTCGCAAGCTTTCGATTGGCCAGTGCTATTAAATATTAGCAAAAGGCTTTCACTATTCATTGCCAGTTGAACAAAACTTTTCATTCAAATACGCTGAGATCAGCTGTGTTAATTGTAAAATTAAAATAAAGAGGTATTCACAGTCTGGGCAGTGCAGAGGAAATTGAGACCATTTCTTTGCAAGTCAGCGTCATTTGTTTATATTTCTTGATATGGGTGGTAAGAATGCTTTATGAATTTAATATGTTTAACCCAACTACAAAGTTAGATACTGCTATTGGGAAAAGTGAAGGACGTGCCGGGAGCAGACATTGTTGAGTCCTCACATTGAACTGTATCTAACTGATGTATGTTGTCATGATTGTGTTTTAATATTATTGCATTAGAATATATTAGTAAGCCTCTATGTTCCATGAACACTGTTTAACATGCCTGAAGCATTTATATTTAAATAAAAAGAAGAGAAAATCCCTCCCCAGCAAATCAAACTTTGCTACATAAATTGTGGGCTTGTCCGGGGATTTGAATTTCTCCTAGTACTACTACATACATTGGGGTCTGGGTCTTAGCATAAACAACATTTTTTTCCCAAGGAATCCCCATATAACATTACCCAAGATTTGGGAAGTGAAGAAAGTGTCAGAACCCAGAATTAATTAAATAAATTTATACTTCGTTAGAAACTTAGTTGGTACATTTTGTATTTATCAGGATGGCAGATCTGGCCAAGTTTCGCTCTGCGGCTGTGCAGACTGCCAGGGAAATGAATATGGAGGGACAAATATGGATTGACTATGTCACCTCAGAATGTGATACATTTATTGCTAGGGAAGAACATAGGTTAGCTGAAGAGAGGAGAATACAGGTAGAAGAGGCTAGGGAGATTAAAAGTTTACAGATTGAGGCTGAGAAGGAGGCTAAGGCCTTAGAGGCTGATACAGAGGCTGAGATAAAGAGGCTCCAATTTGAGGAGAGAAAATTGGAGGCAGAAGAAAAACGACTGCAAAGGGAGGCAGAAGAAAAACGACTGCAAAGGGAGGCAGAAGAAAAAAGATTGACTGCCGAGAGGGAGGCAGAAAAAGAAGATAAAAGATTACAGAGGGAGCATGAGTTGCGACTAAGGGAGTTAGAGTTGCAAGGCCTGCTCCGGAAAATGGTCACAGCCCCTCTACCTCTGATGCTACTGCTAGTCAGGGGGCCTCCAACTCAGCCATGGGGTTCCATTTAGACTATTTTGTAGAAAATGATGATGACATTGAGTCATATTTAAGCAGATATGAAGTATTAGCCACTACTTATGGGTTAAAAAGAGAAAGATGGGGGGTAAAGTTGTCTCAGGGTCTTCGGGAGAAAAGCTTATGAAGTGTTTTCCAAAATGAGCAGGGATGACCAAGACAACTATGACATTTTGAAGCAGGCTCTTCTGTTAAGATACGAAAAGAACGGAAAGTTTTATAGAAAGAAATTTAGGAATGCCAGGCTACTGTCGGGTGAGACCTATCACCAGTTCTCCGCCCGGTTAGAAACGTATATGGAGAAATGGGCTTCTTTGGGGAAAACCCAAGATCTCAAAGAGATGATACTCATAGAACAGATGAGAGAGTCCATGGTTCCAGACATGAGAAAGTTTCTCATGGAACAGGGCGCGGAGAGGCTGGGTGAGATAATTAATGTCGCTGAGAGGTATCAGGCAGCCCAGGCAGAAGTAGCTGGCGTTAAGAAAAACCCAGTAGATCAGTATAAGGCTCCTCAAAACCATAATAAATTTGACAACAGAGGTAAGCAGAACTTTGATAGGCCTCGAAAGGATTTTAAAAATAAAACCTCACATTTCAAGGACAGAAAGAATGATGAAAGAAAACCTTTTCATCAAGGTAGATGGTATTGTAAACATTGTAGGAAGAAGGGACATGACACTAAGTTTTGTAAAAGTAAACCTGCTGGATTTGCTGCTATGAAAAAGGGGAACCAGGAAGAAAAGGACAAACCTGCTGGACAGCAGGAACCTTATCACCCCCCAGTTTGTGAGGATGTTGTATGCAATGATGTCACCATACGGTGCCTCTATTATACAGGTTTAGATTTTGATGCTGTCGTGAGCTCGCACTTGGTGAACCCAGATCAGTATACCACAGAAACAGTGGAGATACAAGGGGCGACCAAGGACCTACCACTCATGAAACTTCCCATTGCAAGGATAACAGTGAAAACTCGCTATGTGGAAGGGATAATCAGAGCAGCAGTGATAGACGCACCCATCTACCCTCTTATATTGGGGTGTCGTTATGTCTACTTGGGGAATCCCAAGAGACCTGTGGTCTTGGCAGCAGTCCAGACCCGATCACAATCCAGAAAGGAAGAAGATGAACCTATAAATACTCATCCAGAGAAGATGAGGAAGGCACAGGCTCAAGATAGGTCACTGAAGCCGTGTTATAAGAAACTCCCAAAGAGCCATACTCCTCCTAATAAAGGAGAATTCTATATGAAGAATAAATTGTTATATAGGAAGGCCGGCACTGGTTCAGCTGGTCACTGGCAGCTGGTCCTTCCCAGTTCATATAGAGAAAAGGTGATGGAGTTAGGTCATGCTATCCCCTTCAGTGGTCACATGGGGATTAGCGCAACAGGACAGCGTATAGCTTGTCATTATTTCTGGCCAGGGATAACGGAAAACATAAAGAGATATGTAAAATCCTGTCCCGAATGCCAGAGAGTAGCTCCAAAGCATTGGACTGCTCCAGCAACTCTTGGGGAAATGCCCATAGTGGGAACCCCTTTTGAGAGAGTTGCAGTGGATATTGTGGGACCTCTCACTCGGACCAAGAGGAGGAACAGTTACATCCTTACTCTGGTAGACACTTGTTCTATGTGGGGAGAGGCGGTAGCCCTGTCATCAATCGATTCGAAACATGTGGCAGAGGCATTACTTACGATATTCTCAAGGTTAGGATTCCCGCATCAAATCTTGACTGATAATGGCTCTCAGTTCAAGGGGAAACTAACAGAAGAGGTTTTCAGGTTGTTTCAAGCCAAGCACTTTCATTGTAGTCCGTATCACCCCCCAAGGGAACGGCCAGGTAGAGAGGTTCAATGGGACTCTCATTTCTATCCTGAGAAAGTTGGCACATGAGAAACCTGATATGTGGGACCAATACTTGCCCGCTGCGTTGTTTGCGTACCGGGAAGTACCACATAATTCAACCGGAATGGCACCCGCAACCCTGTTATTTGGGAGGCCAATAAAAGGTCCTTTAGAAGCTTTGTTAAGGACCTGGACAGATGAGAAGGCAGAGGAGACTGTTACCTCATCATATCAATATGTGAACGAACTGACCATTCGTTTAAAAACTAGTTGGAAACTGGCAAATGATAATTTGAGACAAGCCAGGAAAAAGCATGCTGCTTATTATATTAAGAAAGCTAAGGATAGGGAACTTGCTGTAGGGGAGAAGGTGCTTCTTCTATTGCCTGGCAGCAACAATAAACTTCAGATCGGATGGCAAGGGCCATACACAGTTTTGGAAAAGGTATCCAGAACAAATTATAAGATAGACAAAAAGGGAAAGAAAAAAGTCTATCATGTGAACCTTTTGAAGAAATATCCGGACAGACAAATCCAGGAAGGAACACACCTATTGGCCTTGTCTATCGCAACCGAAATGAAAAATGACCCTCTCTCCTCATTTGAATATCCACTGAAAACCAGTGAAACGTTTGCCCAGGTGAAGATCAGTAATCACCTGACAAAAGGACAGAAGGAGAAGGTTCAACAGATCCTTGAGAAACATACAGATGTGTTAACGGATAAACCGGGGCACACAAACTTGTTGGAATATGATATGAAACTACTAGACCCAGCACCTATCTGTATGAGGCCCTATTCCATTCCTTTCGCTAAGGAAAAAGCTTTGAAAGAGGAGATAGATTATTTGTTACAAGAAGGGATTATTTCTCACAGTGAGTCTCCTTATAGTTCCTGTGTGGTTTTGTTGCGGAAACCATCGGGAGAACATAGACTGTGCATCGATTACTGGAAACAGAATGCTGTCACAGAAGGTCAGGTGGATCCATTACCTGATACTACTCAACTATTAGCCAGGCTGAACAAGGCAAAATATTTTTCTAAGGTGGATCTTAGCAAAGGCTATTACCAAATTCCAGTAAAACCTGAGGTTCGACCTTATTTAGCCTTTAGCACCTCGGAAGGTCATTATGAGTTCAACATGTTACCGTTTGGGTTGAAAAATGCCCCGAGTGTGTTTTCAAGGATGATGCGAAAATTATTGGATCCCCTGAAAAATCCATGTATTTCGAATTTTATGGACGATATCCTCATTGCGACGGAAACATTTGAGGAACACGTTACCTCTTTGAATATGCTGTTTAATAGACTCAGAGAGGCTAACTTAACCGCTAGGCCAACAAAATGTTGTATTGGTTGTAAAGAGTTGGAATTCTTCGGACATACTGTACATCAGGGTAGCATGACCCCTGATCCCAAGAATCTGGAAAAATTGAAAAGAGCACCTAGGCCACAAACAAAGAAAGATGTGCGATCTTTCGTATCGTTGTGTGGTTTCTACCAAAAGTACATTAAAAATGTTAACTCTATATGTGCTCCTCTGACGGATTTAACTCGCAAGGGTCAACCTGATACAATAAATTGGTCCGCACAGTGTGAATTGGCTTACCTGGAGTTAAAAGAAAAACTCACAGGCAGGCCAGTATTGCAATTGCCTGACTTGAATCAAGAATTTATCGTGAGAAGTGACGCAAGAAATGTGGGCCTGGGCGCTACATTGTTGCAAAGGTCCTCCTCACAAGATGGAGAATTGAACCCAGTCGCTTATGCAAGCCGCAAGTTGAACAAGGCGGAAAAAAATTATTCAACAAGTGAAAAGGAATGTCTAGCGTTGATATGGGCTATAAAAAAATTCCAGATTTATTTATATGGCAGGACATTTGTGGTCCAAACGGATCATTCACCACTCGTATTCCTGTCACAAGCCAAGCATGAAAATTCCAGATTATTGAGATGGTCTTTCTTATTGCAGCCATACTCATTTCTGATTGAATATATTCCCGGCCCTCAGAACGTGGGTACAAACTTTTTAAGTAGACATCCTTATGATGAAGATCAGAAAAACGCGTAAGACTTCATTGAGCTAAGTTATCTCGCAGATTATAACCTGCAAATGAATGCATGTTTTAGGATGGGAGGTGTGTAGTAAAATCTGCGAGAATAATCGCTCATTTCAGTAAGATTTTAGTCATAAAATGATAATAAATAAACCCGCCCTATTGTGTCTGACAGTGATACTCTCACATGCCAGCATAGCGCTGAATTTTGTGCAGTGCTAAATCCTATAGAACGATCCCACGGTAAAAATCTAACACGCGTTTTAGTTTCGGTTTCGAAAACCTACTACTAATATTTAACATTTTGCCAGATCTGCTGCATACACAATGCAGCCTAGCCTTATAATTAACGATTTGTTAGAAATGTAACGCCAAACTGCTGTCTGAAGTAACGTAATCTGTCAACAGTAACGAAAAATTTGGTAGTCTTTTGGACTTTTTCTAAGTAGCAAAAACGAGACGACTGTAATACATTAACGCAAAATGCTACCAACGCATGCCAAAACTTGCGTCGTTCTGCACGCAAGACTAATAGTATATACACGATGTGGCAAAGCCAACAGAAGCAAACACGCAGACAATTTTATTTCCTCCTCGCGGTAGTATTACTGACGTCACTAAAACAAGTAGTTATTTGAAAAATACATGTTAGCGAGAGGTGAAGAGGGGAAAAGATGGCCGTCTTGTTTAAAAAATTTTTCTTTGACGATTGCCGTTGAGAAAATTGAAAATCTAAACCATAATGAATCTAGTCATAAAAATCATATGGTAGTATAGCTTAAAGTCCACTGAGCAAGAATATGTTTTAAATAATATGATAGTATAAGTATTAACCAAGTTATTGAGAAAATACTAAATGTTTACGGACACGCGACCAGACAGACTGTTGTTCCTGCTTGTTTTTTTTTTCATAACGTTAGTGGGGACGGCCGCTTAGAAAAGAGGCATTGAGGTGGTTTCAAATTCGCTTGAGTAAAAAGAGTATAGGAGGGAAAGGGGAGCGGTAGGAAAATTGTTACCCAAAACTAACATCTTTTTGTATTGGCATAACTAAAGCAGGCTGGCCAATCGACTACCAGACGCAGAGTTTGTTTGGAATTATTTTTGTTTTTCAAAAACTACATTTGAATTCTGGTAGTCGCAAGCTTTCGATTGGCCAGTGCTATTAAATATTAGCAAAAGGCTTTCACTATTCATTGCCAGTTGAACAAAACTTTTCATTCAAATACGCTGAGATCAGCTGTGTTAATTGTAAAATTAAAATAAAGAGGTATTCACAGTCTGGGCAGTGCAGAGGAAATTGAGACCATTTCTTTGCAAGTCAGCGTCATTTGTTTATATTTCTTGATATGGGTGGTAAGAATGCTTTATGAATTTAATATGTTTAACCCAACTACAAAGTTAGATACTGCTATTGGGAAAAGTGAAGGACGTGCCGGGAGCAGACATTGTTGAGTCCTCACATTGAACTGTATCTAACTGATGTATGTTGTCATGATTGTGTTTTAATATTATTGCATTAGAATATATTAGTAAGCCTCTATGTTCCATGAACACTGTTTAACATGCCTGAAGCATTTATATTTAAAAAGAAAAGAAGAGAAAATCATACCACAGGAAATGTGGTTACTCCACATTATTTTATTGAGGAAAACTATGTAAACGTACAGTGGCGTATCTGCCATAGGGACCTGAGGTGTGGTCACAGCAAGGTGGGAGTCATGTAAAATTAGGGGCGAGTGCACCTGTAATGCAAGAGAGGCTGACCCCATAGCACCGTAGGAAAATAATAAATATAAGAAGTGATCAGATATAAAAGGCCAGGGTGTCCTTTTGTTGCAGAGGTTTTATTTCCTGTTGCCAGCTGGTAACAGGAAACCTGCTGAGTGAGAATAAAGCCATCAAGTCTCCGACCATTCGTTTATGCTGTCAAAAGATAACGGAAGGAGCTTGGGCAGATTGAGAGATCGAGATTTTCTGCAACTTCATACTGTATTATCATTCTACAAGGAATCCCAGGTGGTGAGTTAAACCTCTGGGTATATCTGACATTTTCGCTTAATAAACACTGGTATTTCAAATCATACTCAGGAAGTTTATGGGGTATGATGAAACTACAGCCCCTCATACACAGTGACTCTCCCTTTTAGATGAATAAAGTGTAAGCAGTGAACATTCCAACAGGAAAGATATATATTGACTGTTTAGTTAGTGGACAAAGAGTCCAGATATTTTAGTTGATCTTTTCTGTAAACTATCTTGTCCTCATTTTCAAAGACCTGTTCAAAAGATATGGCTGGACAGGCAGATTAAATTGTATAGAAAAAAAAACATTCAATTTTAAAGAAAAACTTAACCACTGGTTTTATTCACTTCCTCATAGAAAATTAAAGTGTTTTTGTGTTTTGTACCATCATTTCATTTCTCCCCTAGACACTAGGTACATCATACACCAGACACTAGATCAAAAATAGTGATTGTGTGAGATCTAGGGAGGTAGCGTTAGGTTCCCTGCACATAATTCATCATCATCATTTATAGAGTCAGGGGCCTACATGTGCTTGACCTCACACGGTTAATACAGACACGAATTTCATTCTTTTAGGACACCATCATAACCTCGCCAGCAAATCAAACTTTGCTACAATAGCAGAGAAAGAAAGGGGTGCCGACCACTGAAAAGCACGTAATTAGTCAGTACAACAACTGTCAAAAATACTGCCGTAGTGGACAAGAGAGCGACACAAAAATTATGTAACAAACGTTGTTCTCTTTAGCATTTATTAACATTGTTCGCAGGAGTAATTATTAACATTGTTCTCAAGAGCGTTTATTAACATTGTTCTCATGAGCATTTATTAACATTGGTCTCAGGAGGTTTATTAATATTGTTCTCAATAGCATTTATCACACTTGATCTCAAGGGCACATATTAATCTTTCTCTCCGAAGCATTTGTTCACCGTACTTTCATAAGCATTTTACTTTTAGACTTTCTTCATAAATCATGTACTAATTTATTCTCACGACCATTTGATAACTTTGCTTTCATAAGCTTTTGCTTTGTTTTACAAGCGTTTGCTAACTTTGCTCTCAGGAGCAATTGTTTACGTTGCTGCCATAAGCATTTATTTGCCATGCTTCATCAGTATTTGTTAACCTTGCTTACAGGATCATGCACTATCCTTGCTCTTGAATCATTTGTAAACCTTGCTCTCCTTATCTCTGATTAACCAAGCTCTCAGGATCATTTATTAACCAAGCTCTTAGGATCATGTGTTAACCTTGCTCTTAGGATCATGTGTTAACCTTGCTCTTAGGATCATGTGTTAACCTTGCTCTTAGGATCATGTGTTAACCTTGCTCTTAGGATCATGTGTTAACCTTGCTCTTAGGATCATGTGTTAACCTTGCTCTTAGGATCATGTGTTAACCTTGACTCCCAGGATCATGTGTTAACCTTGACTCCCGTAGCATTTATTTAACCGTGGTGCCATGAGCGTCTATGAACTTTGGTCCTGAAAACAAGGTAAGACCTTCTCCCAAGATTTAGGTTATTTAATGCTCCGGAGAACAAAGTTACTAAATATTCCTGTTAACAAAGCATGTATTAAGCTCGCTCTCAGCAGCTTCGTGAGCCATGTTCTTAGAAGAATTACTGGCCCTTTACTCAGAGTTATTTTAACCGTGCTCTCATGAGCATTGTAACCGCCTTCTGAAGAATAAATTATTGCGTGCTGTGATACTAGAGATGAAAAAAAAGAGAAAAGGAAAAAAAGAATCTCTATTGTGAAGCAGTCAATTAATAGGAGAAGTGATTTTATACGCATTAGAAATCAAAATAACAGAAGTCGACTTAATTTATCCAGGATATGTGATAAATAACTTACAGGGTGAAATTCAGCATCATTCTGAAAAGGCTTTATCCCGCATTTTCAGAAATGGCATACACTTTTCCTCTTAAATTTGTTCATATTACTAATGTGATGTTATCTTGTTTTATTTTGTCAGGTGAAGACAATATTCACACCGAAACTCGTCAGCGCCATTGTCGTCTTCATCTTTATATTTATCATCGGTAGCACAATTCCAGTGTACTACGTCTCCAGGTTTGGTGAAAAATTTTCTCCTGCAAGGAACAAAACAATTATTGGTATTGTGTTCACAGAAGACCGGGACTTAGTTGAAGCTGTTGTCTTTGCTATCAGTAGCTGTTTTATTCAGCTCAGTTCGTTTATTCTTGTTGTTGTATGTACTATTATGCTTGTTGTTAAGCTTCAAAGGAAAGCAAAATGGCGAAAAATATCTACTGCTCAGGGAAAATGTGAGACTACTTTTACTCGTGATCAGAAAGTGACGAAAATGGTCATTGTAATTTCGTCATTTTTTATCGTCTGTTTCATCCCGGTTTGCCTTGTAATGGTCACCATGATTTTCGAAAGAGAACTTTCGATTGGAGGCAAGTACAGCAATCTTTTTATTTCTGTGTGCAGCGTCTGTTTTGTTCTTGAATCTACAAACTCAGCAACGAATATTGTTATCTATTATCACATGAGCACCAAGTATAGATCCACATTTCGTCTGCTTTTTACTAGGAGAGATTCTTAACTCACAAACATGTAACTCATAATCATGTTTTGTCTGTGGTCCATATGGTGGTGGTTACCACTAGAAGCCTTCCATTAAAGCTATTTCTTTATTTTGTTTTCTTTTGTTAACGATTAGTTCAATTATATCTTGTTTAGACGTTTTATGTCCTCGTATATGTATATGCAGACCGAGGATTAAATGTTCCTAATTGCTGTCGTCATGCTCTAGTCTACCCAGCTACAAATGGGTACCTGTCGTTCTCGCGAGTTAAGTAAGGAAAAAGCATCAAGAGAGGGAAATAGTCGCCCAACTTCAAAGAAGAAAGTGGGCATAACATGATGAAGGCTCTCGTACGTAGAAGGCTGTAGTATGACGAAGGCCGTAGTATGACGAAGGCCGTAGTATGACGAAGGCCGTAGTATGACGAAGGCCGTAGTATGACGAAGGCCGTAGTATGACGAAGGCCGTAGTATGACGAAGGCCGTAGTATGACGAAGGCCGTAGTATGACGAAGGCCGTAGTATGACGAAGGCCGTAGTATGACGAAGGCCGTAGTATGACGAAGGCCGTAGTATGACGAAGGCCGTAGTATGACGAAGGCCGTAGTATGACGAAGGCCGTAGTATGACGAAGGCTGTAGTATGACGAAGGCTGTAGTATGACGAAGACCGTAGTATGACAAAGGCCGTAGTATGACAAAGGCCGTAGTATGACGAAGGCTCTAACTCTTCACTTTCCTACAGCAGTATCAGCTTGTACCTTTATACTAGCTTTAAACACGATCCAGTACTCTCTCTTATGCTGCTACAAAGCTGTGTATGCATCTATCTATCTATCTATCTATCTATCTATCTATCTATCTATCTTTATTTATTTTAAAAACATACTTTAATTATGATGATTATTGCAAATGTTTGATGTTATATTACTTTTATAATGATAAATGCCTTAATAATGCTTAAAGTAAACGTGAGGATGAAAGGATACAGTATACATGATGAGAGAGAGAGGAAGGGCAGAATGTCAGACGGGCCTGCGTGCCCAATTCTTAACCCTTTGAAAATAAAGTTCGTTCGTTCGTTCTATCTATCTATCTATCTATCTATCTATCTATCTATCTATCTATCTATCTATCTATCTATCTATCTATCTATCTATCTATCTATCTATCTATCTATCTATCTATCTATCTATCTATCTATCTATCTATCTATCTATCTATCTATCTTATCTATGTATTAATGTTTATTTTTATTTATTTTATTTTTACATTCATTATTATTATTATTATTCTTTTTTAATGTTAAAAACGTACTTTAATTATGATGATTATTGCAAATGTAATATTACTTTTATAATGATAAATGCCTTAATTATGCTTATAGTAAATGTGAGGATGAAAGGATATAGTATATATGATGAGAGAGAGAGGAAGGGCAGAATGTCAGACGGGCCTGCGTGCCCAATTCTTAACCCTTTGAAAATAAAGTTCGTTCGTTCGTTCGTTCGTTCGTTCCTTATATGGCCATTAGCTTAGCACAATGCTACACTATTCAAATGTGGAAATGAACCTCTGTCTGTCAGGCTAATTACACCATCATTGACTATTGAAATTATCCACGCACTTCCAGGATTGCCTCTTTGATGAATAAGAAGTCTTCAACGTGATATTGACTACAAAGAGTGAAAAGCAAAGCAGCTCTTGTTAGACAACAACAACAGCAAAGCTGTCTTTTGTCCAGTATCAGTTATTGTTGTTGTTGTTGTTTAACAGGGGCTGCTGAGCTTCTCGCTCTTTTGCAGCCAATACCAACGTGTCTACACTGTAGATCCAGGCTTTTACTGTGGCGTTTCGGCCATTCCGAAATATGTTGAGTTGACGTAATGAGTTCTAGTTTCTTCAGCTTGGTTTGCATTTTAAGGATCGTCACATTTAGTCACAAGCTAGGAGTAAGAAGTGCGTGGCAAACTGCATTCCCCGCCATTCAAGGGGGCTCTCCAACTATGCAGAGATAAAATACTGTGCTCTGGTTCTGGGCTCTCCCAAGGAATTGTCACGTCCTGCACAGAGCCACTTCTCAGTTCCAATGCCTGTCACTGGGTCCATAGTGGGATCCTTCTGCATGCAGTCTACCAGAACAAAGCCAAAGAATCATGTCTTGGGTTCAAGTGACTTCTCCAAGCTTAGTGTGCAATGCTCGGTTCTCAACAAGTTTCACCACCGGGGGAATCCCTGGAAGTGTGTGGATGATTTCAAGAGTCAATGAGGGTGCAATTAGCCCCACAGACAGAGGTTCACTTCCACATATGTATATTGTAGCATTGTGCGTAGCTGGTGGTCATATAAAGATGACTCCAGATATGCCTCCATGCATGTATCGGGTGTATATTGGTCCTCCCAATCTAACATATACAACTATCACTAATCGGCAGATGTAAAATTGTTGTGTAAATAGCAAGATTGGACCATGGAATAGTCAAATTACACAGAGTTAAATCATACTGTTAAGTCATGTTTTCGAGTGGGAGTTAAGTGTTTGGGATTCTTACGTACGGGTCTGATTTTTTATAGGCACTCTAGTAAGCACGTTTAAAGTTATGAGATGATTTTTTATTTGGGTGCTTTTGCACTATATTTTTTTAACATAGTTCAACTGAGTATGTGTTAGTTAAAAAAAAAAAAAATAAAGAAAGTGTTCAAATGTTCTGAGTAGTAGTTGGGGGAGAGATACGGGTGAGCTGGGCTCACATGTCAAGCGGTTAGTTCGCGCTTGAGTTAAAATGTACTGAGTTGTTTTGAGAAACTATAATCTCGGTCATTAGGTATCTGGCAGAGCTTCGAGACGGGATAGTCTCGCTAGTGTGACGAGAGTGTTTTTTAAAGGGAAGAGTTTCAATATATTATTCAAATGCCATGGATTACATAGGCTGTTACTATTTATGACGAATTGCTATTTAAGCAACCAATTCCCTATGGATTACTTCTGCTATTTCAATATGTGATGAATCGCTGTTTATGTGATCAGATTCATTCTGGATTATTACCACATGTTTTGCCATTGTAACTTTTCAACGATTGACTGTTCATTGATTCGCTGTTCATGCGATCTGATTCACTATGGATTGTTGGCATCTGTTTTGCCATTATAACCTGTGACAATGTACTGTCAGTGATGTCAATGTTGCTGTGATTAATAAACGGTGTATGCGTTGGAAAAACCTTATTCGTCTTACCCGTTGGTGGATTTCCTGACCTTACGTTACTGTTGTGTGGGTGATAACAGAATATAACCCAATCTAAAGAACTCATGACATTCGCTTATATATATTATACAACTGTCGGCCACTACAGTAAGCCCGACCATGCTGACGTGCACATTGTCAGCTGTGAGAGACAGTAGCACTATCTTTCATACAACCCCACACATACACATACAGAAGTGACAACCAAAAAAAGAAAACACAGTAACAGAAGTGGTGTCTCCAGTGATATGGGGTTCGATACCGAGAACAGATGTAGGATCTAACAGAAGTTTAACAGCATTCCCCAGAACAACCACTAATAGAAGTTTTTTGTGATGTACAAGTCAAGTTATACAGTGTTGCCAGTGCGAGTTTTTGTGTACACGTTTTTTCAACTATACGTCAACCAGTACATGTCAAGGACCTGAGAAGCTAGGAGATCCAGTATACAGACCGTGTGATACCCGATGCCCATCGTTGTCGTTGTCGCGAAGGCCGGGAGTTCTCTGTTTTGAAGATAAGTGGTTTTTGTATGTGCACTGTGCCACTGTTATATGTTAACGAACCTTTCTTGAAAGCGTGTACTGTTTGTTCTATTTAGTGTTCTATGTTCCATGTTTATGCGGGTTTGGTTGGGAGGTGACTTACGGTAGGAAACATCCCAGTTTTCATTCCAGGGCCTACGTAAGCGTTCTTTAGGGACACTCTTGCAGATTTCCCGCAGTGGAAATTTCCAGCAAATTTTTGCTGAAGGATTTTCAGTCCACTGTGTTTGGTGATCTGTGACACCATTGTTTAGGTGTGACGAACTGTTTTATTGTCGTTATTGTGGTATTTTTTCTCTGTGCCTTAGTTTCTTGATTAATTTGTTTGTGATTGTGCATCTAATCTTACTATCATTTATTTCTATACAAATATTTTGTTTATACACTGTGCTGTTGCTTGTCTTGTCACTCCTTTCGCAGTGTCATTGCATTCTTTGCAATATTTTTTTCTTTAGTTCTGCTTTCTTGTTTATTTGATTCTGCGATCGTTATCATTTGTCTTGGGTATTTCGTATTGGTTTCTGTCATTTTCCGTACCTTCATCATGTACTTCTTGTCCTAATGTTATACACTTTATGATTGATTTGTAATTATATGCTATATATTTGTATGCAAGTTCTATTAACAAGGACATGCCACCCACTAAATAGGGATAAAGTTAATTTTTTACAAAATATCCTACATAAGTTAACTACTTATACAATTAGGCATAATGTCTAGTTTGGACTATTTCATCAAGCAAGGGAAGGCGCTTGGTATGGAGCCCGAAGAGTTGAAACAATTTGCACTTGTTGAGTATGCAAAAGTACAGGAAGCTGAAAAATATAAACTTCAAATGGAAGCTGAAAAATATAAACTTCAAATAGAAGCTGAAGAAAAAAAACTTCAAATGGAAGCTGAAGATACAAAAATGCAAGCTGTTGAGAACGAAAACCGTAGACTTCACGAGCAAAAGTTGCTCGCTATGATACTTGAGAAAATGAAGGTAATGAATGAAAATAATACACACAATGCTACGGACACTCAGCTAACTTCACATAGGACCAATTCTAATTGTTATAAGATCAGATTGCCTCCTTTTAGACCTATCTCCGATGACGTCTTATTCTATCTGAATAGGTTTGAACTCACATGTGAGTCTCACAAAATAGATAAGTCGGAATACTGTACACGACTAATGGAACTACTTTCAGGCGAAGCTATGACAGCTGTAAGTATGTTGGAAGGACCTGATAAGAATAACTACGATACTGTCAGAGCTGTCTTATTAAAAAATATCAACTTGATGAAAACGGCTATCGTCTCCGCGTTAAATCTCTGTTGCTGGAGATTGGAAAAGATTGTTCTGAATTTATAGCAAATATTCGTCTTACGTTCTCACGTTGGGTTGAGCTCTCAAAAATTGAGCACACATATCAAGCCCTCATGGACGTATTGCTTTGTTATAAAGCCATGTCGTCAGTTAACACTTCTTTTCTTTCCTTTCTACATGAGCGAAAGCCTACAAACTTGAACGATATGGAACAATATTGTCGCCAATACGTAACGGCACACCCAAATGTAATTGTTGGCCACTCTCAAGTCAGAGAAGGTTTACCCGTGGCTTCGGCAATAGCATATGGTTCTAATTTTCGCCGTAGATCACAAAGTCTTGATCGCAATTTTGGTAAGGGAGATTATCGTGATTTTAGACAGTACCAAGGGAGTCGCTCACGTAGTAATTCTCCTTCTCCAAGAAACTGGAGACAATTTAATGGACCTCAACATTTTGTTTCCAGTAATTCTGGAAATTATGGAAGGGATAGCTACACTAGGGATTATCAACCTTACAGTAATTTTTCTCGACGGCAACAAAATTCATTTAATAGATATTTTGATCCAAGAGGAAATAATAATCGGAATAATGCTAACTGGGGTTCAAATCAGAATAAATAATAATGGTCCCAATAAAGGAAATAACAATGGTTCCAATAGAGATAATAGTTATGATCGATCTCAATATAGTGGTAGATCTCAAAATGATAGATCGCATCGCCATGCTAATTCTGCTCAACAGGAGCCTCAGGTTATTGTTAATCAGGGTAACAATAATAATAATGTCTCTATTGCTACTGCTTGTTCTGCTTTCGATTTCAATCGTGCATCTCAGTGCCCTGAGTGTACAACTTTATTCCAGCCTGCAGCAGTAACTACCTTGAATTGCGGTCATCCTTTCCCGACTATTTCAGCCTTGTCTGCACATGATGGATCAGGCTCTTTAACACTACACAAGGGATTTGTGAATAGTAATCCCGTCTCTGAACTCATTGATTCGGGATGCACGACTGTTGGGATTAGACAGTCTCTAGTTCATCCATCTTGCGCAACAGGTAATGTGGTGAAATGTGTGACATTCGGTGGGACAGTTGAGACTTTTCTGCCTGCCATAGTCCACATTGCCACACCGTTGTTCACTGGTTATATACACGCATGTATGCTCAGAGCTCCGATCTCCGACCTTACTGTCGGACAGATACATGGTATAAAGGTGTGTACTTCGGAACAAATTGCAACTTGGGAACAGCAACATCACCTTACTGCCGCCACCTTAACGACTATGCCAAAATCTTATCACCAGGTACATTCCGCTAACGTGATACATTCTTCTAATTCTTGCAGTATTGATGATGCGATTGTTCATCATACTAATTTTGGTGCTTCGTTTAGCCCAGTTCGACATACCTCAGTACGTCGTTACTCTAACTTTGATTCTTCCTTAAATACTATTATAGAAGAAGATCCTTCGGTTTTGTCTGACACACACACTAACTTTATAGCTAAGACTGAATCTACATCCAGTCAAGTTGATTGCAACTTCTTTTCTGCTATGACTAGTGTTTTCTTTGCCACAAGTACGGACTTAGTTGTTAGTACATATCTATACATTATGAGTTTCTTTACCTTTCTTAATGGGCCGGTTAGCTCAGTATCTTCGTGTTTTTCGACTTTCTGTCGCACGTTCTGCTTTCCTTTTGGACTTCGACGCGGGTCCAAGTTTGCCACTGTCTGGTTTTACATCTTCATTGTATTTTTCTTGCTTTCTTTATTGCCCAGTACACAGGCTATGACTTCACTTCAGCCTTTGAGATATACGCCTTTGTCAACTGCATTTCCTTTGTCTTACACAAAATCTCAGATTGTCAGCCATCATTACACTCAACATGACGTTGGTATCATGTGTATATTGACGACTTCTCTGTACGTCATTGCAAGCTGCTTTTTTTCTCGGACACTTTTATTATCCTATATTATTGATAACTTCAATTCAGTCTGTGCTACTTTCACTGCTACCCTTTCTCGTTTATCGGAGGAAGGTTCGACTAACATCATACAGTGGTCTGAAGTTTGCACGGCTACATCCGGTAGGTTAAAGTTAAAGTTAACTTTTTTCTCTAATAATATCCTACCGTTACCAAACATGAATTTTCATTTGATTATTCGCAGGAACGCCTTCTCGATGGAAATTGGAGCTGTAATACGTGTCTTCATATCATTGACTGAATTTGAGCGTCGATACTCTGCGATAGACATCAATATGTTGGATAATTCAAGATCTCCAAGAGACGCTGTCGCCTTGCTCCAGTTTGACTGTACCATTCAAGCCATTCAGAATTCTGACTCCGCAGTGGATGATTTTGGCTCAACACGCTCACAAGACTTTCCAAGGCCGCTGCAGCTTTGATATTGCAAAAAAAAACTTATTGAGGACATTGTGTTCTTTGACTTTCATGTGACGTTAGTAGCATATTATTCATACACAACAGTGTGTTGATGAACATGGAACGAGTGACAATAGTATTGACAATAGTATTTAAACTTAACGTATCATTACGATACATGTCGGTAGTGAACATTTACCAAGTGTGTGTGTGTATTTTTTCCCTGACATTGTTATTTATTTGTATTATCCAGCACTTAGTTGTGCACCAGTAGTAACTATTTATACGCGGTATTAGTTTCTGATTTCAGTAATAAGCTCAATATTAGTACTTAATAAGTTAATTAACTTGTTTCTCTTGCCTATTATGCTCTATTTAGATTGTAGCTTTCTTTTCTTGTTTTATATATGTATTGCTTTTTGTTCCATGCTGTTGTGCCATACTTGTGTTTATTTACACACAATCCGTTGATTAATTTACAATGTTACCATGTTGTATCATTGCTTTCTTTCACTACACACATTTCATTGCTGGTCATTCTTCATTTCATCTCCTCTTTTCACTTTCCACTTATTGGTTCATAGTTAGTCTATACTTGATATACTTCATCTTTGTTTGAATTTGATGTTTGATCCTCTTTGCATACTTCATCTTCAAACTCCGCACATACTTCCATCCCTCTATTGTTGGTTTATTGTTATGACTTAACATATAGTATAATTCTCTGTTGTATATAATAAAATTTGATTGACATCACATTTTTGTTCGATCTAATTTTCAAAAAAAAAATGATATCATTTTTTCCCCCCGTGGGTCGGTGTAATCTGTTAAGTCATGTTTTCGAATGGGAGTTAAGTGTTTGGGATTCTTACGTACGGGTCTGATTTTTATAGACACGCAAGTAAGCACGTTTAAAGTTATGAGATGATTTTTTATTTGGGTGCTTTGTGCACTATATTTTTTTAACATAGCTCAACTGAGTATGTGTTAGTTTTAAAAAAAAAATAAAGAAAGTGTTCAAATGTTCTGAGTAGTAGTTGGGAGAGAGATACGCGTGAGCTGGGCTCACATGTCAAGCGGTTAGTTCACGCTTGAGTAAAAATGTACTGAGTTGTTTTGAGAAACTATAATCTCGGTCATTAGGTATCTGGCAGCTTCGAGACGAGATAGTCTCGCTAGTGTGACCAGAGTGTTTTTTGAAGGGAAGAGTTTCACTATATTATTCAAATTCCATGGATTACATCGGCTGTTACTATTTATGACGAATTGCTATTTAAGCAACTAATTCCCTATTGATTACTTCTGCTATTTCAATATGTGATGAATCGCTGTTTATGTGATCAGATTCATTCTGGATTATTACCACATGTTTTGCCCTTGTTACTTTTCAACGATTGACTGTTCATTGATTCGCTGTTCATGCGATCAGAGTCATTATGGAGTATTAGCACATGTTTGCCATTGTAACGTTTTTTCAACAATTGACTGTTCTTTGATTCGCTATTCATGCGATCTGATTCATTATGGATTGTTGGCATCTGTTTTGCCATTATAACCTGTGACAATGTACTGTCCGTGATGTCAATGTTGCTGTGATTAATAAACGGTGTATGCGTTGGAAAAACCTTATTCGTCTTACCCGTTGGTGGATTTCCTGACCTTACGTTACTGTTGTGTGGGTGATAACTGAATATAACCCAATCTAAAGAACTCATGAAAAATTGACAAATTATTCTTGGATTTTTAGTGCATTAAAAGCGTGTGTTTAAAATATTTTTAAAATATTTTTTATTTTTATCTTTTTAGTGTTAGAAAAATTATGACATACTGAAGCATAAAGAATATTTTTACTTATTGTAACTCTGGTCTAAAATTTCTTAAGTGATCCATGTCTTTTAGAGCGTCAATATTACATGGCTTTGTGCCTGTTAATTTGGTGCAATCATTTTCTTCAATTTGAAGGCCATCTAGAGATCGAACTCGACATTCCCTTGATTCATAATTTTATAATTTGGATTGTTTCCCTTGATTTAGCTAGATACTTGTTTGAGTACTGCCCTGTTTTACGCATCGAAAAAAATAAAGTACACCACGTACTCTTGAATTTTTAATTATCTTGATTATGGCCCATGATTTGTTTACATTTCTTTACGAAAAACTGTAATTACTCAAATGTCATAATTACAATATTAAATTATTTAATTTAATTGACTGATTATTGTATTGTCATCGGGAATACACAACTATGCCAAGTTATTGCTCATCTGGAAGTGATTGACAAATCGATTGCAAGATTTGAAAGTCACATGAAAGTGACATACAAGTGAAGTTAAATAAAAGCGTGGAGAAAGACTGCTGACTTTGCCACCTTGTTAACCTTATGTAAGGCCGCCTGCGAGAACCTGACAGGAGGTGAGAGCACGCTCTTTCTCGGGGGTGGGAGAACATTCATTCTTTGAATGCATTCAAAGTCGAGCTAAAAGTGGTATTAAAAGTTACAAGTGTCGATAATCGATAATTGTGGACCTTCTTTTTTTTAAGTGATGGGAGTCGAGCTGGCTAGTATCAGCTGAACTTCATTTGCCTCCGCTCGTCCACCATCTTGGTCTACCCTGTTCAACCTAATTGTCGGTTATAATTAGGGTACTTAACGTCATTTTATATTTAGTTGTGTTTTATGTTCAGATTTCTAATGTCCTCTGCAATTGATGGTGTCAATTTATATTAGAAGTTGCTGTGTTTAAGTCGTGTTGTTTCGAAAAATATATACATATTTTAAATCAGTTTGTCTGTTCTGCTCCAGCTGATGTTTATGTCTTTGCAGGTGGAGGACTGGATCACGCACGTCCCTGGTCAATGTTGTAGGGCGCAGCACGTTCCCAGAAGCGTCAGGGAGTGTCTACAAAGTTGGTCCTGCGTCTCTAAGACCCGTCTGATGATGGTGTCTAGCGTCGACTTCAGGCCACTTATACCCTTACTTGCTCCAGAGACAGTACCCTCAAATGGTACCACCAATTAGTGTCACAAAAGAAAAGAAACAAATTCCCTCTGAATATTGAGTTTATCGACACATACTTATGTGCCCCCCTCTTTCCATATCACCATCCCATCTACCTCAGAACTTTTACCCTCGCTGAAAATTAATATTAATCCCCTCGAGCGGAAAAAACATTCATTACATTTAAATTGAATAGATGTATATTTAAGTTTACATTGTACATTGGATGAAAAAGTTAATAATATAAATTGAATATGTTTCCCTTTACATCTACCATGTTTTAAAATGTTAACAGTATAGATTGACTACAGTATGTTTACATTTACATCTACCCTGGTTGAAAACGTTAACAATATAGATTATGTACATCCTTTCATTCATCATTCACTCCCTGCTCCATATGGGACTTGGTACTAACTCTGCTTTTGGTTCTCTGTAAGAAACTCGTAATAAAGCAAGCAGTCACCAGCCTTTGCAGTGGTGGTTCAAGAAATCATCTTTCTATATGCTGAGGTTACCAGCCTCAAATGACTTGGACATCCACTAGCAATTTTCACATATTAACATTCACATGTCATTATATACATATTAGTTCACATGTTAATAATGCAAAATATAGAATTTAAAATGTACAACTTACGCCAATATTTGGCTCACAGACTGCTAGCTCAGAAAAATATTTTAATGCAGCTTGACAATGCCTCTTACACGTGGTCTGGGGTGTTGTTATTTTAGCAATAAGTTCACACTTTTGACTGTGTGTTACAGTTTCCTCAAATTCCGGTTTTCCGTGTTAAAATGGTAGCGTTTTCCTGTGCTCTAAGTCCTCAATATGCTCCAACAAGGTCCGGTCTGGTACTATTCTTAACTCTGGCAAGGTCTGGTTGTCTTCTTGGCGAGAGGTGAATTTTCACAGTATTCTAAATTGACTAAAGTGTCAGGTTATATTGCCCCTTTCGTTCCTGGCACGTGTTGTTTACTTTTACACCAGGCCCCAATAAGAAATGTGGTTATTCCTACATCTCGAATGCCGGCCAATAGTTTCAAAACCTGTGTGTTTTGGTGGGGTAATTCAACATATGTCCAATATGTCACGGAATTGCCTCCCCTGCTTTGCAGTAGTGGTACAACAGTGGCCAAAACTCAAGAGTATCTAATATGTGTCTTCAAAGTTGTCTACCTGCGCACACGATTACTCTTGGCAAAGTTGGAGATAGCAGGATAATGATGCTTCTATCTCAAGGGAGTGTTATAAGATATTTCATAAGTCAAGAACAATGATGCGTTGGGCAGGGCAATTGTTAACTTATATCTGATCCGCCGACTTTTATGAAGAATTAAGCAATTATTAATTTCAGCTCGTTCAAGCCCCGACCATGATTTACTCAGTGGAATTCTTCTTATTGTGGTATAGCTCTGTTTATAGTGTATTTATTAACTTGACTGAGACAAACATACAGTACATTCAAAATGATAACATTGACGTCAAATTTCTATATTTACAAATAAAAAATTTAATAATGAACTAAGTTTTAACAGTTTTAAAAATTGAATAATCTTTAACAGAAAATACTCATCAGCGTGTGAAAGTATGGTGTTTTCTGCAAGAAGTCACTTGGCAGCTTTTAGGTTTGACTTAGCTGCAAATGATAGTTGCTGTTCCCGCTGGGTTTGTTGGTTCTGTGCAGATAGGTCACTGGAGTTGTCGCGTCTCTGGTCAAGATTAAAGGCGAACCACGTTCCAAGTAAGATCAGGGAGTAACTGCAAAGCTGATCCCGCGTCTCTGACCCTCTGATGATGGTATCTAGCTCGACGTCAGGCCACTTCTACCCTCACTTTGTTCCACACATTAGTACCCTCTGCTGGTACCACCAACTAGAATGGTAGAAGAATAGAAACAAATACCCTATGAGAAATGAGTTTCCCGACACATACTTATGTGTCCCAATCTTCCTTTACCACCATCCCATCTACCTCAGAATTTACCCTTGATGAAATTTAATCTTAATCTCTCGAGAGAAATCTTTCTTTACATTTAAATTCAACAGCTTTATATTTACTTTATCTTCAAATGAAAAGGTTAATAGTAAAGATAGAATATGTTTACATTTACATCTACACTGGTTGAAAAATGTTCACAATAAAGATTGAATACGTTTTCAATTTACACTGGTTGAAAAATGTTCACAATATAGATTTAATCTGTTTTCTTTTACATTTACATTGGTTGAAAAACTTGAAAACTTTCATTATTTTTAAAGTGAATAGATTTACATAGACATTTACACTGGTTTGTAAACGTAAATATTATATTCAGAATGCACATCATTTATGTCATCTTTCCCTCCCTGTTTCTTATGGACCTTGGGACTACCTATGCTTTTAGTTCTCTTTAGGAAACTAGTAAGAAAGCAGTCACCAGCCCTTGCAGTGGTGGTTCATGAAATAATCATTATACATGCTGAGGTTGCCAGCCTCAAATGACTTGGACATCCACTAGCAATTTTCAAATATTATAATTCACATGGCAATATATGCATATCAGTTCACATGTTACTAATGGAAAATATAGAATGTAAAATGTATACCTTACGCCAATCTTGGCTCACAGACTGTGTGCTCAGAGAAGTAGGTTTAAGGCACTAGCAGATGCCTTTTTTCCACGAGTTCTTGGGGGTCGTTACTTTAACAATAAATTCCAACTATGACTCCGTGTTTTCATTTTCCTCAAATTCCGGTTTTCCTTATAAAATGATAGAGTTTTTATGGGCTGTTTAAGTCCCTCAAAATGCTCCAACAAAGTCCTTTCTGTTAAATGGAATTCTGATTCTAGTTTTAACTCTGGCAGTCTGGTTGTCGACTAAGCAAGTGAGTCTCATAGTGTCTTAAAACTGCAAAAAGGTAGGTTATATTGCCTGTCTTCCCTCACATTTGTTTATTACGATGCTAAGCAGAGCTCCAATCGTTTCAAACATGCGTGTTTAGGTGGGGTAATTCAAAATTATTTCCACCTGAAATTCTGTGCGTGATGCAAAAGGGCACTTCTCCCATATATGGAAGTGACAGGTCCGTACACTCTGTCAGCATTGTGTTCAAATACAACATCTTACTTTTATCTAAAGTAATATGTTCGTAAAAGTTGGACAGAAAACGGTTGTCATTCATGTCTGTCCAAGATGTGTCGCACAGACAAGTAATCTCTTTATCCGTCGTTTGTGCACACAAAATCAGTCTGCTGGCGAGTAATTTTATCGCCTGGTACGGCTTGAGCAAACCAAACTGTGTGAAGACTGACCAGGCCCATCTGGGTGGTACCTGCGTTAATCTCCTCAAAGCTGTAAAGCACCAAGCAAATGTGATGAATTATCACCAAAAAGGAGTGTCGAATGATTAGACCATATCACATATCTGTTACATAGCAGAGAAAGAAAAAGGTGTCGACCACTGAAAAGCACGTAATCAGTCCTCACTTCAATTGAAAATGAGTACTGCCATAGTGGAGAAGGGTCGATCCCCAAACTTCCGTGACACACTACGAAATTTCTGTGCGTTAATGCAAAGGTCATGTCTTCCAAATATGGAAGTGAGATTTCCGTGCTATTCTCTTCAGTGATTACAAACTTCTTACTTTTATCTCAAGTAAAATGTTCGTAATAATTCCACCGGATGCTATTACCTCATTCCAACTGTCAAGTGCATGTCTGTAATCTGTCCACAGACGGGTAATTTATCTCCCGGTCCGCCTTAGGTAAACACAACGCTCAGTCGCTATGCGAACTTACCGGGCCCATCTGGGGCTTACCTGTGCCTAATCTTAGCAAAGCCGAGAAGCTTAAAGCAAACACGACGAATTACCACCGAAGGGAGTGTACGATGATATGAAAATAATTAATATCTGCTTGATAGCAGAGAAAGAAAAAGTGCCGATTACTGAAATTTCACGTAATCAGTACTCACAACAAATGTAACTGACTACTTCCGGAGAGGAGAAGAGATCGACCCAATAATTCCGTCACAGTAGCTCACGGGTAAGATTCTCTGGAACTGCCACGTAAACTAGTGTCTTTATGAAGTATGAATCGCACTCCTGTAATTCTTCTATAACTCTATGATTAGTACTCCGAACGAGATAATTCCTTTTGGGAATTGAACAGAAACTACAAATACATGTAATTAGGGTAGTGGAATATCTCGATCTTTGGTAATTGACGAGGACATCAGGAGTTTGTCAGAAAATTAGCACAACATGTTCGAAATCCTAAAAAAAAACAGCGTGTGCCATACCTACATCTTGCTCACCAGTTCTCTTCTTCAGTTCTGGGAACCAAAGCTATTATTTTCTATCTAATTTCCATCTCGCCACATTGTTGGAAGCAAGGAGTTTTCTCTTCCTTCGAGTTTTTAGTCTTAAATTTTAATGGTGGGCTTTGTTTTGTTTTTTGTAAGTATAGTAATTGTAAACATAGGGTAAAAAGAAAATGAGTAAACATTGGTACAACATTAAATTGGGACAAAACAAAACACTTCGTTCAAATATGCCGTGCCTAAAAACTGTCCGTTACGAGCTCCCAGGAAAATCAGTCCCTGTTAATGGTAATTTGTTCTTTAAGAGTTGATATCTTTTCTGAAACTCCACAATAAATCGTTAGTTGGCAAAGATATTCTCATTCTAAACTATCACAATCCTTTTCATTCCCTATAAATCAAGTATATGTGATAAATTTGATTGTATGCACTCTTTCTTATTTTGTACATCGTGCAGGATTCTGGCCTCTACATGATAATATTGGACCCCTGTATGTTCCTGCGCTAGTTGTTTAATTAGATTTTAGTTTCTACAAAAATAACTGAAGTGTAAACATTAACGGAGTCAAAAGTAGCGTCACATAAGTTCCATTTGATGTTATCTACCTGTTTTACGTAAACATGACCAGGATGTAGACAGAATTATTTAAATACCAGAAATAACCCATCAAAATTGACAGGTTATTAATTATAGTGTGTTGTTTCTGTTACATGTATTACAGACGGTACTATCACTATAATACTTCAGACCTAAGGGTCTTTTATATTTGGACATGCGCCCTAATATAACCGACTAGGTTGAACGGGACGCGCTTCGCCAAAACGAGGTAAAAGTTTTACATTAAAAAAAGAAAAAAAAAGTACTATCACTATTATGGTCATTTCATTGCAGGCGACCGTCATTAGATGTTTGTAGTGAAAATTATATGGATGTATTAAATATGAAGACATGGAGTAACCTTACCTAAATGACATGTGGAGCAGTGATAATGATCTAATGGACCGTAAATTGACTAAATAACTAACATTTCTTTTATGACAAAATGTCTCGTAATTGTTCGTGCATCTTTTAAAATCTTGCCCTGGTCGACTTACTGCCTCTGAGAAGCCATGGTCGACTTACTGCCTCTGAGAACAACGTTTGAAGTTTGACGAAACTCCAGTTCATGTACTGTTTATCAATTGTGTTCTTGGCTTCTTTCTATAGTCAAACTGTTCATGCACACCGTCATTTGCGCTCTTTTCTATTTTCGGGAGAGTACATATAAGGGGAAGCAATACAATTATTGTCTAATTTTCAACCACAGTTATATGTGGCGTAATGGTCACTGACTGCTTTGACGGTCGGCGGCTAAGGATCAAAGAAGAAGAAGAAGAAGAAGTTGATGTGAATGCGCGAGTAGTGTCGAATGTTGTCACGAGTTGTCCTCCCATCTTTTGCAGTAGTGGTCCAACAGTGGCCAAAATTCTGTCAAAGGTGTCGATACCTTCGCACACGATTATTCCAGGTAATCTTCCAGTGTCCAGACAAGCGAAAACGTTGTTCCATCGTTAATTCCTCTTTTGGACTGCCCCCACCCCTCTGTTGTCTGGCGCATTTACATTTACACTGATGGAAAAGCTTAGAAACTTTCATTAATTTTAAAGTGAATATGTTTACATAGACATTTAAACGGGTTTGAAACTGTAAGTATTATACGTAGAATGTACATAATTTCTTTCATGTTTTCTTTCTGCTCCATATAGAACGGGACTACCTTATGCTTTTAGTTCTCTGTAAGAAACTAGCGATAAAGCAGTCACCAGCCCGTGCAGTGGTTCTTGTGATGTATCAGAGTCTCCTTCTGAGGACGTGGCCAACCCAACTCCTGCGTCTGCCAGCTGGTGACATGCTGCATGTCTAGTTACTCCGAATAGGATTTCTTGTGCGTGCCAAAAGATTCGGAGAATATTCCCAGATTTGTGTGGAAGGAGGGCAGTTTCGACATTTCCCACTCCTGGGATTGACTTCCAAAATGTTGTTTTGAGATAGCAAAAGGACTGTTCTCGCTTTATTTCCCTTGCTTGTTACACCGTCGGTGTTACTATGCATACCTAGGTACCGTTAAGCTAAATGCTGGTTCTTCTGTTACTGCTGTGCCCAAGATTTAGTGTCATGACCTCTGTCTTCTTCAGATTGTTCATGAAATCATCATTCTATATGCTGAGGTTGCCAGCCTCAAATGACTTGGACATTCACTAGCGATTTTCACATATTAATATTCACATGGCAATGTATATATATTAGTTCACATGTTAGTAATGAAATATAGAATGTAAAATCACAACTTACGCTAAACCTGGCTCATAGACTTTTTTGCTCAGAAAAATAAAATGCGCTGTGTGTTACCGGGGCCCGAAAGGGGAGCAAAGAATAGTAACTCTGTTCCCTGCCAAGCATGTCGTAGAAAGCGACTAAGGAGGGTTGGGCATGGGGCCGGTTTCCCCATCCTGTAAACAATTTAAACCACAAAAAACTTCAACAAACATGGACAAGTCAATTAAAGAAAATAAAACACAGCCATCCAAGACAGGGAAAGGTCCTCTCGCAGGGAGGCGTATGATGCAACACAGAGAAAGCCGAAAGGAGTCTGTGTTACTGACTAACCTTCTTTCTTCTAGGAGAACTTCCAGATTTGGCACCTGGAATGTTCGGACATTAAACAAACAAGGGAAAGTGGCACAAGTAGCAGCAGAGATGAGGGAATATAAAATCGAGGTTCTGGGACTGTGTGAAACAAAGTGGAAGGGGGTAGACAAGAAGAGACTCATCACAGGTGAATTGGTGCTGTCCTCAGGACATGAAGACGAAAGTTCACGCCACAGTAAAGGGGTAGCTCTTATGTTATCTATAGAAGCACAGAAAGCACTCATTGAATGGGAAGCCGTTGGATCCAGAATAATAACAGCTACTTTTAAAATAGCTAAAAAGAAAATAAATGTAAATGTCATTCAATGTTATGCACCAACTAATGACAAAGAAGAGTCTGTGAAAGAAGCATTTTATACTAGACTACAGGAAATTATGGAAAAAGCAAAAAGAAGAGACATCACAATTTTGATGGGTGACATGAATGCAAAGATAGGTACAGTCAACACCGGCTTTGAAGAAGTCATGGGAAAACAGAGGCTAGGAATAATGAATGAAAATGGGGAACTATTCTCAAACTTCTGTGCTTCAAATCAACTGGCTATAGGAGGAAATTAATATTAGACAAACATAAAGGTATGTTTTCAGGCACTCGTAAGAAATAAAGAAGTAGAACACTTGGACAACAGAAAAACAACAGACGTGAGTGGCTTACCCAGGGTTCGAACCCCGTACCTTCCGTACGACAACTCCGCCTAGCTATCAAGCGAATCACACTGACCCCACGGCCAGCTAGGCATCCCCAAATAAAAGATGCTTTGCTGGCTATTTATCAGTACGAAACACACAAGATAACACCGGAAGTATACAGTGGGCAACTCAGCCCTTAAATGACGCAATCACTTCTGTTGTTCTCCTATTAACAGTATGTGTCAGTCCAAACAAGACAAAGACCTTGATACTGGGTCCAGTAAATAGTAGAAGACTTAAGGACATTAGTATAGAACAGAGGGTAGGTTTCTGGTATTGTATAAACATAAATACCTTTATGTTTGTCTAATATTAATTTACTGTTTACAGGCCTCGGGTTTCCCTTCCCTATAGGAGGAAGCATGTTTTCACATAAGAGAATACACAAGGCAACATGGATATCACCAGACCATGGAACAGAAAACCAGATTGATCATATATGCATAAACAAGAAATTTAGATGATCATTGCAGGATGTAAAGGTATATAGAGGAGCAGATGTGGCATAAGATCACCACCTTCTGATAGCCAAAGTAAAAATGAAACTCAAGAGATATGCAACAATGCAAAATTATAGACAACAATTTAATGTAGGATATCTAAGAAATCAGGAAACAAGAGACAAATTTGCGGTCACAATATCCAACAAATTCCAAGCGCTCCAACAGCTGGAAGATGTAGAGAATACAGAAGACTATTGGCAGCAAATCAAAAACGGTAAGGAATGAGACATGTGAAGAAATACTGGGGAAAAGGGTACGACAACAAAAAGCATGGATAACAACAGAAACCATCAATAAGATAAAAAACAGAAAAAAACAAGAAAGCAAATTTAAACACAAGTAAAACCAGAAGTTCCAAAGCCGAGGCTCAAGAAGTGTACACAGAAGCAAGCAAAGAAGTTAAAAGAAGTATCAAAAGAGACAAGAGGAAGTATTCTGAGGAGTTGGCAAGAGAAGCAGAAGATGCTGCAGCCAAAGGAAATATGAGAGAAATGTATAACAGCACAAAAAAGCTGACAGGTAAATACAAGCAAACAAGTTGCTTCATAAAAGACAAGAATGGAAAACTGCTCAGCAATATACAAGAGCAAATGAAGAGGTGGACAGAATATTTTGAGGACCTTTTCAATAGACCAGCTCCACAAAACCCCCCGGACATCCAGCCAGCAGAAGAAGAGCTACAAATTAACGGTGAAAGACCAACGAAGGAAGAAATAAAGAAAGTCATAAAGCTTCTAAGAGATGGAAAAGCGTCTGGATCTGGTGGCATTCCAGCAGAGGCCATCAAAGCAGATATCGACACGGCTACAGAGATGTTTTATAAATTACTTGGTGAAGTCTGGGAAAAGTAAGAGATACCAGCAGAATGGAAGGAAGGATATCTGGTTAATTTGCCTAAGAAAGGAAATTTAAAAGAGTGCACAAATTATAGAGGAATAATGTTACTATCAGAGCCAGGAAAAGTATTAAATAGGATTATCCTTGAGAGATTAAATGAGTCCATAGACAAGAAACTGAGAGATGAACAAGCAGGTTTTCGACAAAACAGATCCTGTACAGACCAGATAGCCACCTTGAGAATAATAGCTGAACAAAGTCTGGAATGGAATTCACCATTATACTTCGGATTTGTGGACTACGAAAAGGCATTTGACAGTGTAGACAGAGAATCACTTTGGAAATTTATGAGGCATTATGGAGTTCCCCTGAAGATCATTAATTTAATAAAGAAAACATATGAAGACATGACATGCAGAGTTCTTCATGAAGGACAGCTTACAGAACCATTTGGGATAAGAACAGGAGTGCGACAGGGATGCCTCTTGTCTCCATTTCTTTTCTTATTAGCAATAGACTGGGTTATGAGAACATCAACAACACACAACAGAAATGGAATCCAGTGGACTCTGACTAAGCAGTTGGATGATCCGGATTTTGCTGATGACTTGGCTCTTCTGTCCCATAACCGTAATCAGATGCAGGACAAATTGAAAACACTCGATGAGAGGTCACAGCAATTGGGTCTGAAAATACACAGGGAAAAGACAAAGATAATGAGAATAAATGCAGGTAATGAAAACAGGGTTGAACTTGAAGAAGCACCAATACAAGATGTAGAATCGTACACATATCTTGGCAGCAATATAGACAAAGTTGGAGGGACAGACAGTGATATCAAAATAAGAATACAAAAAGCAAGAGGAGCTTTAATTGCATTGGGAAATATATGGAGATCAAGAGAAATCGGATCCAACAAGAAAATAAGAATCTTCAACTCAAATGTGAAGTCAGTCCTATTGTATGGCTCTGAGACATGGAGAACAACAAAGACAACAACCAAAAAGCTACAGACTTTCATAAATAGGTGCTTGCGTAGAATAGAGGGATTAAAATGGTATGACAATGTTACCAACGTGGAACTGATGACAAGAACTAGACAAGTGCCAGTGGAACAAGAGATGAGAAGAAGACGATGGCGATGGATAGGACACACACTGAGGAAACCTGTTGATAGTATTACAAGGCAGTCCTTGTTCTGGAACCCCCAGGGCAAGAGAGGCAGAGGTAGACCAAGAAGCACATGGAGACGAAAGCTGGAAACAGAGATGAAAATGATAAGGAGAACGTGGAAGGAAATTGAGATGATGGCACGTGACAGGAGGACTTGGCATGTGTTTGTTGAAGGCCTATGCACCTGTGGGAGTGGAGGGTTATGAATGAATGAATGAACACTCCAATAAAATGTGTCCGGTCTGATAAGATGGAATCCTGATTCTAACTACTGGCAAGTCTGGTGTCTGTGGCAAGCAATTCTCACAGTGAAATAACACTTAAACGTGTCAGGTTATATGCCTGTCCTACCCCCACATCTTTTTTGTTATGAAGCTGCTCAGGGCTCCAATCATTTCAAACAAAAATATTGGATGGAGTAATTTCAAAATATTCCGACGTGGAATAATTTTGCGCGTGATGCACAGGTCACTTTTTCCGTATATGGCACTCAAACCTCCGATGCCTTGTGTACCAACTCACAAACACATCGGTAAATTGTAATGTGTGAAGGTGTAACATCTTATTACTTTATCGAAAGTAATCTTGTCAGTCCAAAACCAGAAAACAATATTTAAAAAGTGAGACCAAAGCCAGAAAACCATATTTAAAAAGTGAGACCAAACCAGAAAACAATATTTAAAAAGTGAGACCAAAGCCAGAAAACAATATTTAAAAAGTGAGACCAAAGCTGAAAACAATATTTAAAAAGTGAGACTAAAGCCAGAAAACAATATTTAAAAAGTGAGACCAAAGCCAGAAAACAATATTTAAAAAGTGAGACCAAAGCCCGAAAACAATATTTATAAAGTGAGACCAAAGCCAGAAAACAATATTTAAAAAGTGAGACCAAAGCCAGAAAACAATATTTTAAAAGTGAGACCTAAGCCAGAAAACAATATTTTAGAATTGAGACCAAAGCCAGAAAACAATATTTAAAAAGTGAGACCAAAGCCAGAAAACAATATTTAAAAAGTGAGACCAGAGCCAGAAAACAATATTTAAAAAGTGAGACCAAAGCCAGAAAACAATATTTAAAAAGTGAGACCAGAGCCAGAAAACAATATTTAAAAAGTGAGACCAAAGCCAGACAACAATATTTAAAAAGTGAGACCAAAGCCAGAAAACAATATTTAAAAAGTGAGACCGAAGCCAGAAAACAATTTTAAAAAGTGAGACCAAAGCCAGAAAACAATATTTAAAATGTGAGACCTAAAGCCAGAAAACAATATTTAAAAAGTGAGACCAAACCAGAAAACAATATTTAAAAAGTGAGACCAAAGCCAGAAAATAATATTTAAAAAGTGAGACCAAAGCCAGAAAACAATATTTAAAAAGTGAGACCAAAGCCAGAAAACAATATTTAAAATGTGAGACCAAAGCCAGAAAACAATATTTAAAATGTGAGACCAAAGCCAGAAAACAATATTTAAAAAGTGAGACCAAAGCCTGAAAACAATATTTTAAAAGTGAGACCAAAACCAGACAACAATATTTAAACATAAATCATAGTAGGTCAGATACCTTTTGATATAATCTTCTTCTTATTTCTCGTTGTCGCTCCTAACGGAGCACGGAGCCAGCAGTGTAGTTTTGTCTTAGAGAGCCTGCCCTGACTCATGCGCGCCTGATGAAGCATAAGTTCAACATTGCAGCACTGTCACCAGAAAGCATTCGCCAAGATATGCATGTGGTGTATAAGGCAATCGATTTTACATGATTGAGTGGTTTTGATATATAAATACCTGTATATATAAATAATATACATATGAATAAATGACTGAAGGAGAGTGGGAGCTCAAGATAGAATGTATTTGTATTATTCTGACCTTAATAAAATTATGAATCAGTGAAACAAAAACGACAATAACACTTTGCCATCCTCGCAATAAGTACATGCCAACTGACGTTGAGTTGTATATAATTTAGCTACAATCAAAACTCTAACCAATCGTTAAGTAAAGATCCAGGAAGATATCATTTCTGAAACATTGTCAAATAATGTATAACATTTTTTTTAAATGCCATAGCTGTATTATAATTACGCGTATCGAGGCAGACAACTTGGATTAAACTCCATCGAAATTCGATATGCACTTTTGCCGTTACATGTTGTAAAGAGTACGTTTTAGACCTATCATAAGAAAATGATTGCAGGGTGAACTGACACCAAGGAATGAGTTACATAATGTTAGTGGGAAGTGCAGACACAGACATGAGTTATGACAGAAAGTTTCTCGAGATTAGAATGACTAATTTATGGTGGGAAAATATATGACACTGCTCAAGGTGGTCTGTGTATTTACCTCAATAAAGCATACACCAAAAGATAAGACTATAGAAATAACTATATCAACTACGCGTCCGAAAACTTAAAATATTATAAAGACTCGTGCAACATGTGAAAATATGAATAATCTTGCTGGAATAAGTAAATAAAGTAAATAAATCATATATTGAGGGAATAATAACAGATTTGAATGTGAAATCAATCGTTAACAGTAAAAACAATATATCTCGCTTCAATACCAATAAGCATAAAGCCAACAATTAATCTGTCAAACAATTGACTGGTTTAAAAACAATCCAAACAAAGAAAACAAACAAACACAGCATTGTAGGGATTTACACATATGTAACCAGTTTGAGGATGAAGGAGACGTTGTGAATTTAAAAACATTTAAAATAAATTAAAAATAAATAAACTGGCACACGATGATTTTTACACTGGATAAAGGTTCTCAAAACACTTCAAGCTTGGCCACGTCGTCTCGTGCAACCAGTGTCTTCTGGATCAATGAGGTTTTCAATAGATCAAGCACATTTGATGGTACCTTGATCAGTAACGAATTTATCTCATTCTTTCGGTGGATAATTTATACAGTTTTCTGCAACCTCATTGACTTATTTGGAACAATGACAAATATCATTAACATCATCTGTTTTATCAAACAGGGGTTTCAGGACTCGGTAAACATTAGTTTATTAGGTAAACATTATTCACGTAACTTCCCTTACCTTTCTGTTTGTCGTGTCAACTTTCCACTTTGTCTTGTCCACCTCGCCGCATTATTTTCCCATTCGCCATATGTGTAAGAGTTTTATTTCGTTTTGGCGAGACACGTCCCGATCCTCTATGGCACAGGGTCGTCGGTTATCTTAGGGCGCATATCCAAATATAAGAAAAAAATCTTTTATTGTATTTGGGAATAGGTTTTTGCTTTGGTTTGTTTATTTGTTTTTAATGTAATCCTTCTTTTGTATATGAATAATTAATAAATGATCCCACGTTTATGTTTTTAACTATTATTAGTTATAAGACGGGAATTAAATTCAAAAACACCAATACCTAACGGCAATTTTACTAATTCAAAAGTATTTTAAAAAACCACTGTGCATCACCACAGTACACGAACTACGTAGCAGCAGCGAGGATCATAATGTGTGTATACGGGATCACACATTCTATAAATATATTTGTGCACACCAACCTTTGCGCACTTTTCTTTGACGAGTGTTACTATTTTCGGGAGAGTGCATATAAGGGAAACAATACAATTAATGTCTAACTTTCAACTAAAGTTGCATCCCTTCGCGTTCTTCCGTCCTTAGCCACCGACCGTCAAAGCAGTCAGTGGCCATTACGCCTAGTGGCGTCTTAGGGCAACAGCAGATAGGCTTTCTTTGCCATTGTGGAAAACTTTTGATAACAATAAAAATCATTCCTTGTTCTGGAACCCCGAGGGTAGGAGAGGCAGAGGTAGACCAAAAAAAAAAAAAACACATGGAGAAGAGAACTGGAAACAGAAGTGAAAATGAAAACGAAGACGTGGAAAGAGCTTGAGCTGATGGCACGTGACACGAAGACTTGGCACGTGACACGAAGACTTGGCACGTGACACGAAGACTTGTCACGTGTTTGTTGAAGGCCTGGGCTTTGCTTCTTCGGGAGCTAAAGGGTATTGATTGATTCATTGTTGTTCGTTTCGTTCTAATCTTGTGTTATTAGTTTTAGTTCTGAACAACTTTCTTTTTTCAATTAAATGTCGCCTCGTTTTGGCGAGGCGCTCCCCGTTTAACTTAGACACAGGGTCTGTTGGTTATATTGGGAGGCATGTCAAAACATAAAAGACCTTAAGGTCCGGGTATCGTTCTGAACAACTGGAATCCGCCGCATACATGTTACTAATTCACTCAGGGTGTACGGTCATGACAGTTACAAAAGAAAACAAAGGATTAAAATCACTATGATGAAAAGAAAAAAAAACTGCGTAATGAATGACGTGCATTTAATATTTACAGTAAAATAAATAAACTAGTTTACCAGAAAATATTTACGGAACACTTATTGAACGAAAGAAAACATTCAAGGAAAGGAATATACTTGAAGCATGTAAAAAGCCTTTTTTCTGCCTATGGATCGTTATTTTTTCTTGGGTTTTGCCTTCTTGTGGCGAGGCGCGTTCCTTTCAACCTATTTGGTTATATCAGAGCGCAATTTGCCATTCAAAAATAAGTGAACTCTGTTAACTGAAGCGATGTGTTGATAAATTCTAAGCCCTGAAAAGGACTACTATAGCACGTTTCACTAGCTTTGCCCAACTTCAAAATGCTATATCTCAGCGAATATATAACGCATATAAGTGAAATTTTGTGTGTGAATTTGAAATGGTATAGACCCTATGAATTAAATTTTTCATTAAAATGCGGCCATTGGTTTCAATTTTCGTCTCTTTGCGATATAATATAAAATCCTACTTGCCAACACACATCACACGCACACATATTGAAATGTCTACAGTAAATTATACGACCTCATTTGCACATTTTTGGTTTATCAAGTATTTGGCATGATTTTTGAGTGAAATTGCGTGAAATCGCACTTCTTGAACATAAAACAGTTTATATCCGGTGCAACGCACACATTGTCAATCAGAGGTGTGTCTACACAAATTATTGTGTGGTTAAGAAGGAAAAATGAGTCTGCGAGTACATTTTATGACATTACAGCAAATCACAAATAGGATTTTTAAGTATTTCTGCAATGAAGCTACTCGAGGAAAACTATATCATTCTATTTCAAACCCACAAAAGAGGACTATTTACGCCTTGGGGATAAGCAAACGATCATTGCACCGCTGGATAGCGACATCTGAAATGTCTAATTCCAGTGTTTTACACACGAAAATTAGGCCAAGAGTGGTGGATAATTTTGACAGAGAATTGATCCGCAGAGAAATTTGCCATATGTTTCACAATAATGAGGCAGTGACTTTAAGGAAATTGAAAATTTGGTTAAGAAAGAATAATGACATTGATATTTCCACATCTACGCTATGGAGGACTATTAGGAGTTTGGGATTCACTTTTAGAAAATATGTTGGCGGTAGAAACCTTATTTGTGAGAAGCCTCATATAGTTGCAATGAGAAGCAAATATTTACGCGAGGTCAGAGAAATGAGAAGAGATTGTTATGATTTTGTGTATTTAGATGAAACTTGGATCAATGCGCACCACAGTAATGAACGAGAATGGCAATCATCTGATGGAACAACTAAGAGACTAGTACCAAGCAGCAAAGGACAGCGCCTAATAATTGCACATGCAGGAAGCAGCCATCATGGGCTTCTAAATAATACTGAACTCATATTTGTTTCAAAATCCACAGATAATAGGGATTATCATACAGAGATGAATGGCAAGATATTTCAAGATTGGATTGTGAATCATGTACTTCCTTCATTGGATAGACCGTCGTGTTTGATAATGGACAATGCTTCATATCACAACGTTGTGGCACCAGAAGATAAAGTTCCTAATTCATCAAGTGCTAAAGATGTAATAAAGATTTGGCTGACCAAAAACAACATTCCATTCAACGAAATGTCCCTGAAGCCTGCTTTACTTGAAATTGTAAAAAATACACAGCATACAAAGATATTTCACATAGACAAGGCAATCCATGAACATGGTCACAGGTGTTTAAGATTGCCTCCTTACCATTCTCACTTAAACCCAATAGAATTAGTCTGGGCTAAAATTAAGGAACAGGTAGCAACAGAAAATAGGACGTTCAAATTAAAAGATGTTGAAATACTTACAAAAGCCGCCATCTCGAACATAGCCAGGGATTATTGGAAGAAATGTGAGAACCATGTGTTACAAGAGGAAGAGGAATATTGGACGAATGATGGTTTGTCCTTCATTCAGCCGAGATTGATTATCAATTTCTCAGAGACATCTGATTATGATTCGGATGAAGTTTAATTTCTTTAAAGATGACCTTACCGTTATTTACAAGCACAGTAGAGGAGAAACTTTCCATTATGATATTTATGAACCGCAAAGTGGTGATACCTATTGAAATAATCAGATCAATGAAGGTCCAGTTTGGTAGCGCATTAAATGTCAATGACAAACAATGTCACGAGTATCTCCCATGCAGATCATTTAAGAAATCATCTTCAACAGGTATTCATATGCAAACGTGATGGCCACATTATTGTAATAGTAGACACGCCTATGCCTATTCAATTCACAGAATCTGTGACTGAAGTGGTAAAATTTCTTTTTTCGATACACAATAATTAGTATGCCGACAAAGATCAAAGGATTTCATCCGTTTGTGGGAACTGGACAAGATGCACAGATATAAAGTATATATTTGTTGGGTCTAACCCAATATAACATCGTATGCAAAAAATGGCATTAATACGTTAGACGGTTAATCAGATAATTACATTTGAAGTTGGGCAAAGCTAGTGAAACGTGCTATAGTATCTATCAGCTAGCATGAAAAAGCCATGAAAAGGACTGCAAGCCCGATCAGCGTTGATAGATACTAAGTCCTGAAAATGACTAACATTATCCATCTGCTAGCCTAAAGCACTAAAAAGGACTCGCCAGATACACCAACGCTGAAGCGAAATGCGAAGTCAGCAATGTAGCATGAAAAAAATGTTGCCAATGGATCGTGGATACAACATTGCAGCTGGTCTGCTTAAAGAAAAGCCTGCACCCACTCAATCATGCACTGGTGCGGTGGTTTCCGTTGTATTGTATCTTACATGATGAGTTTGCCTGCCCCATATTATGTAACACGTATTGTAATAATTAATTCTATTTAATTAATAAGACAAATATTACGATAACTGCTTAGTTTATTTAATTTATTGTTTACATTATTCTACTATTTAATATAATAATATAATAAGTGGTTACCACACTGCGCTGGCGACCGGGTGATCCAGGATCAAACCCGGGTGAGGACATTTGAAGCTTTGTTTTCGTCGACCGGGATTTGGACTGGATTAACTCAAGCCCTGGCGAGACATTTGAATAAATGTCGTCTACCAGGGACTCGGGGCTCCTGAGCCGACCCAGCTCTAATGGGTACCTCCGAAATCGGCAAGTATCTTCCTGAATGGCGAGGGACATCTGTCTCTGTGCAAGAAAAAAGGGATACTCACGTAAAATCAGTCGCAGGTTAGACATTCTAACCTGAGATTTCGCATCGAGTAATAGCGGGCGTACGAAAAAAAAAAAATAATAATAATAATAATAATACTTCATATCTTAATAACTATCTTAATAAATGTAAACAAATACGCATCAACGATTATAATTACCACCAAATAATTATCCCCAATGAAAAACCAAGAGTAATAAAAGTGAAAATAAAACACACGTTTAGATGAATGTCTCTGCTAACGGTACAACGACACATATTTAGACAAACACCGAAAGACTACTCACGATGCTTAGATACATTATCATCATTGACATTTTCCTTGTCTCCCCTTATGCAGCCTGAAGCCAACAATTTAGATTGTAACTGGTCGTCCTTGCAGGAACACTGTACCGTGCATTCACATGATCTTGTAGCGGTCGTTTATGTAGCAATCTGTTTTAAAAGATGAGGTTCCCAGTCTCATGCATAACCTCAGCTTAGGCTTATGTACGACCTGACTGAGGGGGCAGTAAGCCTATTATTTGGTTGTTAAAGTACTTCTAATTAACTTCTAGTTATGCTCTTGTCATACATAATCTCCAGGATGAAGGTCGCATATATTTTATTGAACACATTAACATAAATGTCCCGTATATCTCCGAGTGTCCCGGAGAGACAAAGAAATAATAAGCGTACTGCTCTCTCAGACATGTCGTAGGAGGGGAATAATATAACTTGCTGACTGCTGCCTTTTTATTGGAGTCATTAATGTAGAAGTCTGAGGGCGAACGAGATGTCAAAAACCTTGAGCTGACTACTGCCTTTATTAGAGTCATTAATGTAGATGTCTTAGGGCGAACGAGATGTCAGGAACCTTGAGCTGACTACTGCCTTTACTAGAGTCATTAATGTAGATGTCTGAGGGCGAACGAGATGTCAAAAACCTTGAGCTGACTACTGCCTTTATTAGTCATTAATGTAGAAGTCTGAGGGCGAACGAGATGTCAAGAACCTTGAGCTGACTACTGCCTTTATTAGAGTCATTAATGTAGAAGTCTGAGGGCGAACGAGATGTCAAGAACCTTGAGCTGACTACTGCCTTTATTAGAGTCATTAATGTAGAAGTCTGAGGGCGAACGAGATGTCAAGAACCTTGAGCTGACCACTGCCTTTATTAGAGTCATTAATGTAGAAGTCTGAGGGCGAACGAGATGTCAAGAACCTTGAGCTGACCCCGGCCTTTACTAGAGTCATTAATGTAGAAGTCTGAGGGCGAACGAGATGTCAAGAACCTTGAGCTGACCCCGGCCTTTACTAGAGTCATTAATGTAGAAGTCTGAGGGCGAACGAGATGTCAAGAACCTTGAGCTGACCCCGGCCTTTACTAGAGTCATTAATGTAGAAGTCTGAGGGCGAACGAGATGTCAAGAACCTTGAGCTGACCCCGGCCTTTACTAGAGTCATTAATGTAGAAGTCTGAGGGCGAACGAGATGTCAAGAACCTTGAGCTGACCCCGGCCTTTACTAGAGTCATTAATGTAGAAGTCTGAGGGCGAACGAGATGTCAAGAACCTTGAGCTGACCCCGGCCTTTACTAGAGTCATTAATGTAGAAGTCTGAGGGCGAACGAGATGTCAAGAACCTTGAGCTGACCCCGACCTTTACTAAAGTCATTAATGTAGAAGTCTGAGGGCGAACGAGATGTCAAGAACCTTGAGCTGACCCCGGCCTTTACTAGAGTCATTAATGTAGAAGTCTGAGGGCGAACGAGATGTCAAGAACCTTGAGCTGACCCCGGCCTTTACTAGAGTCATTAATGTAGAAGTCTGAGGGCGAACGAGATGTCAAGAACCTTGAGCTGACCCCGGCCTTTACTAGAGTCATTAATGTAGAAGTCTGAGGGCGAACGAGATGTCAAGAACCTTGAGCTGATCCCGGCCTTTACTAGAGTCATTAATGTAGAAGTCTGAGGGCGAACGAGATGTCAAGAACCTTGAGCTGACCCCGGCCTTTACTAGAGTCATTAATGTAGATGTCTGAGGGCGAACGAGATGTCAAGAACCTTGAGCTGACCCCGGCCTTTACTAGAGTCATTAATGTAGAAGTCTGAGGGCGAACGAGATGTCAAGAACCTTGAGCTGACCCCGGCCTTTACTAGAGTCATTAATGTAGATGTCTGAGGGCGAACGAGATGTCAAGAACCTTGAGCTGACCCCGGCCTTTACTAGAGTCATTAATGTAGAAGTCTGAGGGCGAACGAGGAAGAAGAAGAATATACCTTTTCAGCTGGCAACATCATGATTACAAAACACATTGCTCCAGAAACAACCGGGCTGTAGGAGCAGATGAATGTTTTGATGCAGGCTTCCCGAAAGGCGACCATCTGCTGTGGTTGCTCTATACGTTATAGGGAGCGAAAAGAGGAATGATGATGACTTATATATATGACTTATATATATGACTAATATATATGACTTATATATATGACTTATATATATGACTTATATATATGACTTATATATATGACTTATATATATGACTTATATATATGACTTATATATATGACTTATATATATGACTTATATATAGCTAAATGAGGTGTATCTCGCCACAACTAGGCAATATTTAAGATACTCTCCTGGATTAGCACCAAAAAATTAGATCATGAAAGATGAGTCAGAGACGGTTAGACTATTATTAATGCCTTGATAGTTTATACATTTAATAAAATTAATGAGGGTGGTCACTGGGCGACAAGAAACAATAGACTACAGAGGGGACTTTTGGGTACAGTAGATGAAAGTTTCAAACAGCAGTTCTCAAAGTGTGGTCCGGGTAACCCTGGGGATCACTGTATTAATCACTATATTCGTCAGGCTCAAAACAACAGCGTGTGTAATCAGTTGTGGCGAGATGGAAGTTAGATAGAAAAAAAAATAGCTGTATATGAACTGGAGAAGAGTGCTGGTTAACAAGATACAGGTATGGCACAGGACAAGTAAGGTAGTTAACTGCACAGTCTAGACGGTTGCTGTAGAAGAGAGTTGTAAAGTAAGTCACCTTCTCGCTAGACCTATCCTATGCTCCAGTGGTGTCTCTATTACTAGTTGATGTGGAATGTAGCTCGTTAATCATCCTTACAAATTAAAAATATTAATTAATTCTCTTAATTTCCACGCAAGAACAAAATTTCGAACAGAAACTGAATTTTAACAAAATCAATTAACAGCGATTTATAAAACACATCTGTACATTTATTTATTTAAAATAGAAGGTTGGTAAGGATTACAGATATGTATTAACACAAATCACAGGCTGAAAATTATAGATTGTTAGTGTCTATGTCATCATTTATGGCCATTGGTGACTTTTGGATCGTGTTTCTTCAAGGCAACTGGTTTGATTTGGTTTTAAGGACTATCTTCATTGCACACGGACAACTCCATCAATGCTCCGATCTCCTCCTTTAGATCAACAAGGAGGATCTCTGCATAGTACGCAAACTCTGTAACACCAGCGAGAATCCCAATGTGTGTATATAGGAATCACACATTATAAACATATTTTTGTGGTGGGTAGGTTTCGTATTTTTAAATTTTGCCGGGCAGCCGCCTTACAGGCCTACTCTTTACGATTTCCAACTGCCGTGGGATTTTTAACGTGCGCAACTTGCACACGGGACCTTCTATCCCCCCGACCCCCCTCCCCCCCCCTTTTTTCCGAGAAGGCTATGCATGGGATCTCGCTACCCAGGAGACCGGTGGGAAGTATGATTTCATTAGGGCCACTTATTCTGAAAAAAATGTCCATAAATGATATTCCCTTAATTGGGAATCGAATCTGGTGCCTCTAGAATTCGAGGTGGACGCCATACATCTTAGCCACTCCAACCCCTTTCAAGGTAACTTCTCTTATCTAGTTCAGGTCCTTCCACCACAGACACTTACCGTCAGGTGTTAATTTCCAAGATCCTTATTTCCTTGGACAGGTAGCCAAATGCTACTATTCAGCGAATTGCTGAGGTGGTCCTTTAATGACATACGCTGCAGTCTGTTATGCTTTAGCTTAGAGGCTTTTTATGTGACTCTCGGATAAGAAATCCGTCAGATACGGTATTACGGATCTGAGCTTATCATTTACGCAAGTCTGCTCACACGCTTTTTGTTCTCAGCTATGGCCTTTGGCTATGTGGCTTCAACAAACGTGTGTCAGTCCACTGGACTTCTTTTCAGCTACGAGTGAAATTTTGAGAGTCCAGAATTGAATCTGAGCGGGCCTACATACTGAACCTAGATCTAACCTTTTTCTTCTCGGAGGTCCGCGCTTGAATTCACATTTCCGCTGGTAACTTTTTATTTCATTTCGAGGCTGTTGAGCTAATTTTCAGACAAACTCCTGATTTCTTCGTCAATTACCAAAGATAATGACTTGCCACTGCCCTAATTACATGTGTTTTTAGTTGCTGTTCAATTCCAAAAAAGAATTATCTCGTTCGGTGCTTTAACAATAAAGTTATATCAGAATTAATGATGTACGGTTAAAAATATATCATAGTTAACGTAGCAATTCCAGAGTATCGCTACACAGTAAAGCTGAGCTGAAGGTACAAAAATGTCTGCGTTCCTAGGTCTAAAGTCACCACTTCGCGAATTCTGCTCCACGGGCATCAGACGAAAACAGAGACAACACACCTAGCACTGAGTATTGGCGTATAGAAAATGTGAAATCTACAGACGCTCAGTCTGTACTTGCCGTTATTAGCATAATTAATGGAGGGAATTTCGTTTAATAATAACACTGAAATCTCCTTTCCGCTAAGTTTCTGAAGATTGTAATAACTAGAATAATGACTGAGTGACAGATCCTGCTCAATCTTTAAAGCTAGCAAATACTGAAGTGAAAGGGGATATGAATTACGCCAAAAACAAGGGGCGGTGAATTAAATTAGGCCGTGAGAAGCTCGTAGCGAAAAGAAGCTGAAATAATGAGAGAAATTAAGAATTGAAAAGAAAAGAACGTGGAACACTAAACATAATAAACCTACTAATTAATCCCGGCACATGTGGCAACGATTACATAATTAGGCCCAATAAAAAAGCATTTAAACTGGAAATAAATAATTAAAAGGTTGATCCATGAAAGATGTGTGGACGAATATTTGTACATATTTCTCGCTTACTTTTCTCAGGTCTGGCCATTTCTGATCTGTGCTCGTTGGTGACGCTGGTTGTAACAAATATATGTTACAGTCCTGCATTTGACCATCTGGACTTAAATGTTGACCCCGTCGAACTTCAGTATCTTACTGGAGCGTGGCCACACATTGTTTTCACTAGAGTGACTAGCTGGATCACCGCATTTATCACATTGGAGAGATGCTTGTGTATAACGATGCCTCTAAAGGTTTGCACTGGTTTTTGTGTCCTGAAATGTAAAACCTGTGTCAAAGGGAGTAGGCATCATGTCTCTCCACAGTTTTCTGAGCCACAACATATACTGTTCAAAAAAAAGAAACGCATAGCTACTGAAGGCACACACATAGCCATAATTTTGACATTCAATAACTTTTTTAATTTAATGAGTTAATTGTTCAAATTGCACACAAGAATACCTTAGGGTTCACCCAATAAATTGACAGTTGTTTTGCATCTGGGTCACGAGAGTTTTTTGGCGTACGGGCTTTCCCGTTAGTATGGTGTGTGGCCTCCTCTTGCATCGATCAGCGACTGGCATCTCCTGGGCATGGATGCCATCAGACGTCTGATGTGGGCCTGTGGGATGGCTGCCCACTCTTCCTGGAGTGCCTGGAACAGATCACAACGATCGGCTGGAGCAACGTCTCGGCGACAAACACGTCTTTGCAGCTCATCCCACAGGTGCTCAATCGGACTCATGTCTGGAGACAGGGATGGCTATTGAAGGGTGAGAATGTTGTTGGCAGTCAGGAACTGCGTGGTCAACCGTGCACAATGGGGTCTGGCGTTGTCCTGTTGAAACACAGACCTTTGGGCAGCCAAAAGTGGAAGGACATGGGGTCGAAGAATTTCATTTACGTATCGTTGCGCATTCAAGCCTTCTTCAATGTGCACCAATTGACTCCTTCTGTTGTAGCTGATCATTCTCCACACCATTGCACCTCCACCGCCGTGCGGCGGAGCTTCATCAACGCAATTTTTGGCAAAACGTTCATTTCGCCTACGGTAGACCCTACGCCGTCTATCATGACGCTGCAACAAAAAGAAAGATTCGTCACTAAACCAGACACGTCTCCATTGATTGTCAGCTGCCCAGGGACGATGCTGGTTGGCCCAATGAAGTTGATTTTGGCGATGGCGGCGCGAAAGGACAGGTCCTCGTTGAGGTCGTTGTACCCAAAGTCCAGCGTCATGCAGTCTATTCCGGACAGTTTGATCAGACACATGACGTCCTGCATGCAATAACTGGGCAGTTGAGGAAGCTGTTGTAAACCTGTCTCTGAGGTGACGAAGCCGAATAAAGCGATCCTCCGCTGCTGTTGTCATTCTGGGTCGTCCACTGCGATGCCGGTCTTAAACTGAGCCAGTGGCTTGGAACCGGTGCCAAAGTCGACTGATGGTACTCTGATGCACGTTTAGATGCCTGGCAACCTGACTTTGACTTTCGCCTGCATGCAGTCGGCCAATAGCAATGTTCCTTAAATTTATCGATAGAGACGCCATAAATGTCTGCTTGAAAATGAACTGAATTTTGTGTGTGTAGCGTTATCCTGTTATAGGGTTTCAGTTGCGTAGTCAGTGAATAGTGTTCACCCCAAATTTTGTTGCTTTCACGTGCGCGCAACATGAGCTGTGGTCAAAAATTGCGTCATAAACACTATTGACCACTGCGTTGTAACATTACAAAAACGAACGCAATTCAGGTCAACACGTGCATTTGACACTGTAAAGAACATTTGAGGCTGGTTTTTATATACCCTAGCACCAAATTTTACTTACAAACTCATAAAAACGCGCCCTCGGATAGCTATGCGTTTTTTTTTTTTTTGAACAGTATATGATGTTGACATGCCACTATGTTAAACTGTCCAACTTCTCTGTCTGTCGTCCTCTGTATCTTTTTCTATCAGTCTTTCATAATGTAATATTATATGTCAGCCTTCCTCTTATCACAGCAAAACCCAAAGAACATAAACTGATTTCTTCAAATATGAGGGATTAGCGCTGGCTTCGCTAAGGACAATTTCATTACTCTGATTATACTGTCTATGGCGATCTTATCATTCTTCTGTTTAAAAAAAAACAACTTTGAAGCCTCCAGACATGGTCATGTTTGCTTGTTGATTATTAATGATTCGCCTCCGTATGATTCATCAGCTGTATATAATACTGAAGAACTGTATCTCATACTCCTATTGACAAAGATGTATCAAATGCTTTTCATTTCATAGATGATGCATATGCCGGAGCAATTTCCCTCGTCATCTCTGAGATGCATCTTCTATCAGTTGTTATTAAAAATGTCTAGGTATGTGAATCTATTGACGTGCTTCAAAACTGTCCCATTTATTGTGATGATGCTTTCTGGAGAAGTCATATTGTTGGAGCTGATAATTACGTCTGTCTGTTTTCTATTTAGGCTAAAACTTTGTATTTGCTGTAATATTGTTGCAATCATGTGTTGTAAAATGTTAAAGTCGTATACATGTAATTAATCATTTCATCTTTATAAATGCACTACTTCAAGAGAAGATTTATTGCTGTATTACTTTGTCCTTCTTATTACCTTTCAACTTAACAAGGAGCATTGTGTGCACTGTGCTGAGATCCTCCGTGTGTGATCTAAGGTAGGAGATTGGAGCACTGATGTAACTGTCGGTGTGCAATGAAGATGGTCTTTCAAACCAACCCAAACCAAACCAACCCAAACCAAACCAACCCAAACCAAACCAACCCAAACCAAACCAAGGAGCATAGACGTTCAACAACCGTATGTCATCAACTCCAGGTTTTTCCATATATGCCTCATCATTTTCATTTATATCTCCAGTTCTTTTCTCCATTTGTTTATCGATCTACCACTTCTTTTATCCTCGAGATTCCAGACCAAGGATTATCATGTAATGCTATCAACAGGTTTCCTCAACGTGTGCCCTGTCTATCCCAGCGTCTCTTCTCATCTTGTTTTACATTGGCACTTGCCTGGCTCTTGTCATCGTTGCCATATTAATGATGTAGTCATACCACAGCGACGTTTCTATTCTACGCAAGCACCCTTTTATGACAAACAGTAGCAGGGGTGGACTGGACGGTCGGGTAATCCGGCAATGCTCAAGGGCCAACAGATGTAGGAGGCAGAACCAGTAGTTTATGTTTGATGTGCGATTACGGACCGTTGACTCTTATTGGCCGAGAGTCCAGCACATTGTCAGTCCACCTCTGGATATTACTTTAGTCGAAGCTTAATACTATGAACATATTACTATAGAAAACGTTACATTTTATGAATGTATTACTTTTAGGTGAGAAGTTTTCTTACACCCGCTCGTGTCACGGCCATCATCGTCTGTATTTTTACTATACTCATCACGAGTGTGTCCCCTGTGTACTACGTCAACAGACTACACACAAAGTTTTCTCTAGAACGAAACAGAACAATACTTGGTCTTGTCTACACCCACGACCGAAACCAAGTGGAGGCCATCAACTACGCGATTAACAATGTATTTATCCAACTCGGTGCTTTTGTAACAGTCATCATATGCACAGCTACATTGGTCATGACGTTGCAGAGCAAATCTAAATGGCGAAGGAAGTCGACTGCTTGTGACCATGCCGAGATTTTGTCCGGGCGTGACAAGAAGGTGATCAAAATGGTAGTTGTAATTTCTGCTTTCTTCATCGCCTGCTTCACTCCGCTATGCATGATAATCATATCTATGCTCGTAGAGCCACAGTTATCCCTGCACGGAAGACACATAAATATCTTAATTATTGTCTCTGGGATTGGTTTTGTTCTTGAATCTACCAACTCGTCTGTGAATATTATTATTTACTATTACATGAGCAGTAAATACCGATCTGTGTTTCGTCAACTCTTTTTACACGAAAAGTGACAATCACTTCCATCACCATTTTTACAATATTTTACCTTTTCTTCAAATGATATTCCGTGTGGCTAAGACAATCATTTGTAAAATATTTTACAATCGTTTGATTCTTCGCTTTATTGCACGCAATGGGTAATATTTCCAGATGGTAAGGCAAAGATATAGACTACAGTGCAACTTGGAATGAATGTAATATAAGTTGTTCTCACTTCCTATATGAGTGTTACTGTTTTTTAATTGTGTTTAACTTTCCTTGGGTCTATCATCATCACCATCGCCATCATCATCATCTTCAACACAATCATCATTATTATCATCATCATCCTCATCATAAACATCGCCACCACCATTATTATCATCATCAATCATCATTAAAAGTCATCATCATCATTACCATCATCATTAATCACCATTATCATTATGATCATCATTATTATCATCATTTTCGTTTTCGCTCCGTTTGTAACATGTTGCCATCATTGAAGCTGGTCCCCTTGCAGGAAGCCTGCAACAAGAAGTCACATGCTCTAGCAATGGTGGTTTCCTTGACAATTTGTTTTACATGAACAAGTTCCCGACCTCATGCACAAATCTTATATTAATCGCCTTTCACGACATGACTGTAGTGGGTTTGATGGTATTGTATGATGGTGATATTACTAAATGTAATGTATGAGGCCAGCTGTGAAGGCTACTGAGATAAAATGTAGTTGTGAATTGTCAGAAGGCCTTTCTTGCTACCACTACGACCTCACACTCAATTTTTTTTTCTTAGTGAATGTGGCTATGTAAAATGTCTAGGGTAATGATATGTAATGTGGTGTGATAGTTATAGATACACCCACAGATATTTAAGCAGACTAACATTTAACATATTTACTTACACTGAACTAACTCAAGAGTGTAAAAATTTTTGATAGAATTTATTAAAAGTTTAAAGTAGTGTTGGCACAACAGTATTATTTAGCTGACTGACATGACTGACGCATATATAGACAACACGCAGCTTACTTAAGGCTTCCTAGGATTTAAGCTTTGGTAAAAGTCTAAAGTAGTGTTGGCACAACAGTATTATTTAGCTGACTGACATGACTGACGCATATAGAGACAACATGCAGCTTACTTAAGGCTTCCTAGGGTTTAAACTTTGGTAAAAGTCTAAAGTAGTGTTGGCACAACAGTATTATTTAGCTGACTGACATGACTGACGCATATATTGATCGATTACATCAGATTTGGTTGGTGCATGACTTCAGGATTCAGCTTCCAAACCCAAAGTGCCAAATGGTCGTTTGTAAATACTGGTGTTCTTGCTCCCATGTTTTTAATCTCAGTCATATTACTACGTGTTTTAAGGCAATATACTGTAATCATTGCTACTCGTATAAAAACAACTTGTTAACATTTTATATATTTTCGTTTCCTTGACACGATGTTTATCGTTAGAACTCAGACAAAGACCATAGAATGCTTTCGTAATTTAATGCGAACACACTTCCCCACATTAGAGTATTATGTGGCTTGCTGTCTGGTGTGAATCAATCATCTAATGACTGATCACTTCAGACATGTTTGTGCATAGCTGCAGGAAAAGGCTTATGGACAAATTATGTCACCTGTCAAATTACATTTACTTGTCACACCACGGTTTCGCATTGTCACCATTGTCTACACGCTATAAAAATCCTGTAAATTAATATGAAACAAACATAAAGGTATGTTTTCAGGCACTCGTAAGAAATAAAGTAGAACACTAGACAACAGAAAAACAACAGACATGAGTGGCTTACCCAGGATTTGAACACTGGACCTTCCGTGCGACAACCCCGCCTAACTATGCAAGCGAATCACACTATCCTCTCTGCCATCTACGCATCACCAAAAAATGATGCTTTGATGACAGGTCAATAGTGCGAACCGAAAGACATAACACCGGAAGTCCACCATTGGCAGTACGGCCTATTAATGACGCAATCACTTCTGTTGTTTCCCTATCAGACAGCATAGGCCAGTCCACACAAGACAAAGAGACCTTAATACTGTGTCTAGTACCTGATAACCAACGGGCTGATCACCCGTTTGCCAGTCACTTTGATTACGGAAACAACAGCAAACGGATTGATTTGTCGTTGCCCTAAAGACGCCATTAGGCGTGATGGGAACAACGGCAAAGAAAATCTATTCGCTGTTGCCCTTAAGACGCCACTAGGCGTAATGGCCACTGACTGCTTTGCCGGTCGTTGGCTAAGGACAGAAGAAGAAGAAGTACCTGATAGTAGACTTAGAACAGTAAGTGCAGGACAGAAGGTAGGTTTTGGTATTGTATAAATATTTATAACATATAAGGAAGGGGTATAAATGTTTATAAAAATCCTGCTGTGCTTGTCTGTGTATTGTTACCTTTACAGTTGTACCGCATATTTTAAGGCACACAAATTTAACCACTGCTGTAAAGAACAGCCTAGATGAGAAAAAAAGGGTGGGGGAGGGAGAGAGAATGCGTGTACTAGAATATTCGGAAATGAAAAAAACAATACATAAATTATACAGACCATTCGGGAGTTTTGCAACAGTTGTCTATCCATCTGCGTCTGGGTCTTCCCTGTGCCCCGGAACCAGATCTTGCTGTTGTAGGAGAGTGATGGTAAGTTATTGGGTTCCATTCTCATGAGATGGCTAAATCACTTAATTTTTTTGTCTCTCTATGTACTAACCACAGGATATAGTTCCTACAATTTTTCTGATGTCACCATTTATCATTCTGTCTTTCCTGGTAATATGAATGGCTTTTCTTAAGCATCTCATCTCACAGGATGGGATTTCCCTCTCCTCTGCTTTGGTTATGGACCATGTTTGACACTGATAGTAAAGTGCTGGTAAGAATACGCTATTTATCAGCTATCGTTTAGTCTCGATACTGATATAGAGATGTTTGAGTAGTGTTGACAGTTGGTAAGTCACTGCACTGACTTTTTGACCTAAATAAATTTTTCTGTGAAGTCTTTCATTTTCTGTGAAAATGCATCCTAGGTACTTGAACCTGTTTAAGCTTGGTGTTGTTGACGTGTATGCTAAGTGGGCCTTACGATCTTTATAATATCTGTATTTGATGTGCTAATCTTCAAGTTGTATTTTCAGCAAGTTGAATTAAGTGTATTTGTTTGATTTTTCATTATTTTTCAGCTGCAAACATTATACTTTCAGCTGCAAACATTATACTTTCAGCTGCAAACATTATACTTTCAGCTGCAAACATTATACTTTCAGTTGCAAACATTATACTTTCAGCTGCAAACATGATACTTTCAGCTGCAAAAATTATACTTTCAGCAGCAAACATTATACTTTCAGCTGCAAACATTATACTTTCAGCTGCAAACATTATACTTTCAGCTGCAAACATTATACTTTCAGCTGCAAACATTATACTTTCAGCTGCAAACATTATACTTTCAGCGTCCGATTGACAGAGTGGTTTGAGCGCTGATCTCTCGCGGCAAAGGTGTCGGGGTCGATTCTAGGTATCGACACGCTTCAGTCTACCCAGGTGTGAGTGGGTACCTGACTTTGCACTTGAGTTAGGGAAGAAAAAGGCAGCGAGGAAGGGAACTTGTCACCCTAGTCTCTAACACTTCACTACCCTACTGCAGTATCTGCTATGAGACTAAATTTTACCCTTACATTACACTTTGGTCATCTACAAAACGTAACTCATTCAGTGGGCTGTATTTTTCACTTTCTTGGTTTATTTCCTCTCCTGGGTTTCCTTGCGATGTTAAATTAAAGATATTCATATTGAACGGTAGTGGTGATTGCACACAGCCTTGCTGAACTCCTGTGGTTATATCAAATACATCAGCTGTTCTTACTTACATGTCTGCATGCATGGCACAGGGTTCTCAAGTTAACTAATAGCTGCCATTGTATTCGTAGTTATCTAATCCTGACCAAAGTTTACTCCCTATCCACGTTATTGAATGTCTTTTCCTGGTCTATAAATACTATATTTAGTTGACTGTCATATTCGATTGTTCTTTCATTTAACTGTCTTAATGAGAACAAAGCATGATCATATCTCATTCCTTTATTGAATCGAAAATTGTACCCTACCCAAAATCATGTTGTTTAACAATGCGTCTTATTCTGTGTTCCAATATTTGTGCATACATTTTTCCTGTGTGACGTAATGGTGAAATAAAGTAAAGGTAACGCCCCCATAGCAGATACTGCCGTAGGGTGTGAAGTGTTAGAGACTTCACCATACTTGGTCCTGTATCGAAAGGTGGGGTGACCAGTTCTCTTTCTCGCTGCCTTTTCCTTCCCTAACTCAAAGAGAAGAGTTAGGTACCCATTTACAGCTGCGGAGACTGGAGAGGGCCCGTACCGTGATTCGAACCCAACATCTTTGCCGCGAGAGACCAGCGCTCTAACCACTCTGTCAATCGTAGAAACAGTATTTGCCTGTCAACATCTCATCCATAGGTCAACATTTCTTTTCCGCTTCCGCTCATTTTTGTGTGTGAATAATTTGTTTTATATCCATGTAATATCATTATTATATTCACTTTAAAATATTATTATATAATGTAATGTATGTGTGAATGTACCCACATAATACTGTACTTTAGAAATGTGAGTCGTGAGAATGTACCCGCATACCAAAAATACAGATTAATTGTAAACGGATTGACCGCATGAGTGAGTGTCGGTATACAGAGTTTATTTATTTTTATTTATTGTTTTATTTATTTTATTTTATTATTACTTTTTTCCTCCATTTACTAGCTTGTTTGTTAAAAAAAAAAACCCTACACATTTTTTTTATTATGCTTGCATACTGTAAATGAATGCTGTTATGGTAACTTTATAATGTTGCATGCCTTTAAATTAATGCTTAAAGCATCATGTGGGAATGAAAGGATATAGTATGCAAGATTAATGAGAGTGGAAGGGCAGAATGTTAGACGGGCCTGCGCGCCCAATTCTTTACCCTTTGAAAATAAAGTTTGTTCGTTCGTTCGTTCGTTCGGACGCACAATAGTGAAATACATCTGTATATGTCACATTCACTTTTGTTACCTTTCTTTTTCTAATTTGGTATCACTATGGCTTTTTTCCCAGTCATTCTGGGGCCCTTCTTTCTGTCCCTGCTACGGTAAAAATTCTTTTCAGCCATGTTACTCCTGCCTCGTCGCATCTTGAATCGCTTCTGCTCTTATTTCGTCTACAACAGGTGATTTATTTATATAACTGATATTTATAACTCTTCTATTTCATGAAGCAATTTATGAGGTTCTTGCCGTTATTCTTACCATGGTGTATATAGAGTCTCTCTGTCTGCCTGGCGGGTTTCTTACACACAAAAAAAAAAAATTATTTCCGACTAGGCTTGTTTCTTTTTTAAGTGAAATTACTGCAACAGAAACAGTAGAAACAATAAAGGGACAATACCCTGGTTGAAAATAAAATCCGGTTGCATTAAATTCCCTGATTGTGTTAATGCAAGATGGCTGGATGCGACATTGATAGCTTACGGTACTAATTTTTGTTTCTTCACGTCGCTGTAATTAATTATATAATTATATTACGTTCTCTAGTTTTTATTTGTTTGTTTTTTTAATTTGCACTTAAAAAAAAACCAGAAATAAACTATTAGTCTCGCTATTTGCATGTGATGTCTTCTTGGCAACTGAGGATGTTTAAAAGATGTATGTGTTTTACCACGTGCTAGGATGAAGATCCAGCGTACGTTTTGAAATAATGTAACAGGAGCGCTTTTCTGAGATGGGAATGTTTGTGTTTGACAAAGGTGTCGGATCGAATCACGGTTGCGACACACTCTAGTCTACCCAGCAGTAAATAGGTACCTGACAGCTCTCTGAGTTAGGGAAGGAAGAGGCAGTGATGAAAGGAACTGATCACTTCCGCCTCTCGATGCTGGACATAGTATGTGAAGTCTCTAACATTTCCCTGCGGCCATTATCTGCTATGTGACTACCTTGACCTTACATACACTAGAATAGAAGGATTGAAGTAGTGCAACAAGATGACTACTGTGGACACGATGACCAGACGTAGACTAGCGCCATTGAAAAAAAAACAGATCAAAAGACGACGCTGGAGATGGATAGGCCACACATTGTCAACATCTTTACATGACACTACCAGCCAGTTCTTGTTTTGGAATCTCTAATGTAAGAGAGGCAGAGAAAGACCCAAGATTCCATGGAGAAAAGAACTGGAGATAGACGTGAAGGAGATGAAGAAGACATAGAAAACCCTTGAGATGATGGTACAGGAAGACTCGGCACACGTTTGTTGAAGGGCTTTGCTCCTTGGGGAGTTGAAAGGTCAAAAAAAAAAGACATAACTCAGAAACACACACGCTCGCATACACATATATTCAAAAATATACAAAGGAGATTATTTTCTGTCTTCTCTTGACTGATAATATTTAAATGATTAATTCATTGATTACCTTTTGGCTCCTATTGGAGCACATGCCGTCAACTCTTGCCATTGTGTGCTGTGCTATTGGTTCAATGTCTTCTCATATCTACTTTATCCCCTTCATGTATATTGTAGCGAGAGGTTTATATAGATGTAGTGATAGTATTGACAGAAGTAGTGTTCTCTCCTGAACAATGGTGAAGTCCCAGTGTCTAGGGTTCACTGGTCTCACCCTCACAAGAAGATCAAGGCTGTGAATAATCTGTGGCAAGGATTAGATATAGACAAGCAGATTATACTGGCGTTCTCTCACCTTTTGATCCCCTATGATGTACTTATTTAACTTTGAAAATAGAACTGTAACTCCTTTGAATAAAAGTAATTAATAACTCAAGTGGCTTACAATTCAATTAATTTATTATCTACACTATGTACTATTGTGATGATGGGTGAATGTTGAGGCAATGGTGATTATGGTCGAGTATGTACATTCCAATCCATTTGTAAGTAAATACTAAAAAAAAGGATCCACTTTGGATCTATTAATTAACAAGTTCCTTTACACTCTATCTTGTCCACCAGGAATGTTCACCATCCTTCTGTTTTTATTTTAATAGAGAAAAATTAAAGTTTATCTGTCTCTCCTATCTTTCCAGCTCAAGTTCATCATTTAAAACATTCTATTGACAGTAGTAGCTGGTCTCACACTGGTTACTAGATACATGGGACTTAATTCTGGTCCAAGTCAGTTGCACTTTACTAACACACTGATAGTCTGTTCTGCACAAACTCCCAAACAGTAAGGGGAATGACAGTAATAGGCTCTTTCTATCTCTGGGCTTCACATACAGCAAGATATAGGACCTCAGACCTCATAAACATGATCACACCTGTGGTATGTGCACTAGGATCCTTAAACAATGAATATGATGTGTCCAGTGGTTGCCTAGGATGCTTGTTATTCCTACGGTGTGCTGAGATGAGAATGTGTTTTTTTTTCAGATGATGTGTGTATAATGGATGATAAATGGCTCTGTATGATACAGAGTAGGGAGACAGATTAATGTCTACTGCAAAACATTCTCAATCAAATAATAAACAATCAAAATGAAAATATGCCCATGATGCAGTCTTTGCCTTCCACACTCTCATGCCAAGTCACTGCTGGTCCTTTAATGGTAGTTAGTAAAATGGTACTAGTAGACCATACTGGATATGCTTATTGTTAGCAATGACTGCTGTGGGTAGTTTTAAAGGCTTGACAATCTTTAGCCATCCTATTCACACAATCAATATGTTTGGTATATTCACAAGCTTATTAATTCCTGAAATAAAATGAAAATTCACATAAATACTTATGATAGTCCTATATACCCTCTAAGAATCTTTCTCCAACACAGAATTACACTTTTAGTGAAGATGCCTGCCCTGCATACAGTCAAAAATGGCTTGGCAATGACAGTGCTCTACTCTGCTTCTTCTGGCTGGGCTTAACAAGGTTGTGTGTGATAAATGAATTTCTTCTTCTTCATTTTAGTCGACTATTGTGTTTTTATACCCTGTTCAACATGGAAATTGGTTATAATTGGGGTATATTGTGTGTTTGATAAATGAATTTCGAAACTGCCACCTTTATATATCAGTGTCGCGTACGTTGGAGGGAGTCGTTTCCGATTGGCCAGAAATAATCCAGAAAATGCCGTCTATGGGCTCATTGTGTTTAACCTTGCAACTTATTAAGGCTTGTATTCTCTTAGAGGGCCTGGGTTATCACCGTCTGGTCAATATCCTTCAAAATCCCCCGCGACGAGCTTCAAATCCACTCCTTGATATTAGCTTTCCATGTGGGCATGCAGTTTAAAAAAATTTTTAAAGATTAATACTAGGCCTACCTTCGAACGTGGCCATCTCACAAACTTATCGATATTTCAGTAGATACATCCTCCTTACCAATTTCCTTTTAGATTTCCATGTATGAACATTCTCACTAGCGAACTCAGTTATTATTATTGTAAAACAACACTGCCCCAATTCGTCCTTTAAGAAATTCCATCCGTCGTCATGCACAAATTGCTTCTCCATTATTACGGTTTTGGCTTTCCTCTCCTTCCCCGGCGAGGTTAAGACTGTGCATGCGTCTGCTAGTACTGTGGAAATTAACCCTTGGGTGATGCAGTGTGTTTACATACTAAAATCTAACTAAGCGTGTTTTTCCATTATGCTACATATATCATCACCTTAGTACTGTTTTTTCCATCACCACTTGTGGCCAAAATTGACCTGAGGTCATAAATTTATATCTAATGGTTTAATCTATCATCCTACACAGTATCATACAATTACCAGTTTGGATCATCATGCACAATTTCATTTTAATGTGATTTATCCATCTTTTCAGGTAGTAATCCAAAATCATTGTACGCATTTTTCTCAAAATTAGAATAAGTGGAGACGGAATAAAACAGTCCTCAAGGTACGTTATGTCTACATTTCATCTCCATGCGTTTTTGGTCTCCCACTATTTCTCTAAATTATTTATTTCTGAGCAATGACAGATCTGTAACAGCACCAGCCGGTCTTGCCAATATGCGTCGTGTACAAAAACAGTCTTTTCCGGACAGCTTGTTCCACTGGCACTTGTGTGGTTCATTTCATAAGTTCTACATTTCTTGTTCTCTTTTAAAATCATCTGCACATTAACGAAAGGGTATTTCTTTCTGCTTGCCGTTTTACTTACTCTCTGTGCTACATGACATCACTGACATTGGCACTGAGGACACATATTCATAATATAGTGGACAATAAATTATTTCTCACGGCTTCCTCCTACCTTTCGTATGTTGTGCAGATTTTTTTTTGCAGATGTAGAACAACTCATGAAATGCATCTCTGTATCTGCTGCTCATACGATAATACACACAAATATTCACAGATGAATTTATGGATTCCATAAAAACTCCTAGGCCACCGACTAATATTAGCACGTTTCTGTTCTGTCCATCAAAAGAAAAACTTGGTTCCGTAGATATGGCCAAAAATGTGATGCTGACAGGGACAAAACAGGCGATAAAAAGTATGGAAATCATCAAAACCATTTTGGCCACGTTTTGGTTTCGGCTGGAAACGTTGTCAGCTTGAGGAAGACACAGAAGATAATAATAAGCGTTCTTGTCGGCGTGATGATCGTTTTGACCTAGATGGGATTAAAAACAGAATCTGCCAGATGCACATTTTTGTAGATAAAACACGGAATGAGATTCTGATATAATATCTAACCAAGAATTAATCAAGAAAACCTGGATGATGTGAAATTGGTTTTTAATAATAAGTTACTTTTATATCTCAGTCTTAAATCAGGAGCCCACTGCTATGATAAAGCACCTGGATTATTTCCCTCATTGTATTAAATGAAACATATACTGACATCCAAACAGTTATCTCACAAATTAAAACTGAGAATCATAAAGTGTTATATATATTCTGCATTTCTGTATGGTGCAGAAACATGGACGATGAATAAGCAGTTGGAAGAAAGAATTGAGGCTCTTGAAATGTGGATATATAGAAGAATGGGGCGTATCTCATGGAAAGAGATGAAAACAAATAAGGAGGTCCTAGAAAATCTAGGTATGAAAAGAGAACTAATGAGGGAGGTCAAAGTTCGACAGCTAAAATACTTTGGCCACATAAAAAGGCATAACACCTTGCAGAAGACCATAACAGAAGGGAGAGTTGAAGGCAAACGTGCAAGGGGAAGACAGCGCTATAAGTGGGAAGACAACATCAAGAGATGGACAGGAAAGAGTCTATCAGAGTGCACCACCAAGACAAGAGACAGAAGACGTTGGAGATCCATTACAGCCAACCTTCGTTGTGGAGATGGCAACTGATGATGATGATGATGATGATTAAATTATTTCGTTCCAATTATATCATCAGACGGACGGGAACTACAGATACATCCACGAACATAACGATTACGAACAAACACAAACATTATGGAGTTCTATGATTTTTATCTACGAATGTAATATGTAATTTTTAAGTTAAAACACAGGCTTCTTTGTATAAAGGACATCTTTACACCCGAACGTGTAGCGACCATTGTGGGAACACTGAGTATGGATAAGAGAGAAATACTAAGGATAACTAATGACCACCTGTTAGAAAAAGGCACTGTAATAGATGAATCAACAAGATTAACACTGCTTGAATTTGGCATCAAACGTTAGACTAGCAGGGACGGACGCATGAGAGAATATATCCGGCGTGTATACAACTAACGCGCTACAGGAACAGTTAGCATTCACATCCTTCAACATTTGCTGTGAGAGACTGAGCACCAATTGCTTTACCTGGAGTGCAGTGATATCGATTCCGGTAAACAATAGCAATTATAACTTCCATGTCGAGTAGTACTTGCCGGACATGCAAAGAAATTATATGAATTATTCTAACCAACCCTGGATGTGTTTAAACTAAAATATACGCTACACGCACACATATATACGCTTAATAAATTCGATCTTAACGCTGTGCGCTAAATTCCACGATAGGCAGGAGTATAACCTTTCAAGTTCATTTAGAATGTTGGGGGGGAAGCATTTTCATTGCTAATATAATGAAGCATGACCCAAATATGAATGCTATTATCTCGTAATTCGTAACATAGAACAGGATCTTAACTGCTATACAGTACGTCTTCAGAACAAAATGGTCGCCAAGGAAAGTAAGCTCGATTTGTTTTGTTGTTGTTGTTTTTTTTTGTGTGTTTTTTTTAATCTCCTCTAATATCTTCTGTCCCGTTGACCAAGTAGCCGGACCTTCTACATCCGGAGCCAGAAAAAGTTTTCAGCACCTACAAAACCTTCTGCTAACCAGTCCTCTGATGACGAAGCCAGCGTCACTGTGACAACTGTAGCCCAACAAGTGATGGAAGTAGTAGCGATTAAAGTTTTATAATAATTTTGTATCTAATACCGTAATTCCCGCCGTAAGTACGTCGGTCGGTCAGTCATGCACACCGTCATTTGCGCACTTTTCTATTTTCGAGAGAGTACATTAACTTTCAACCACAGCTAAGGGGTGCAACTGTGGTTGAAAGTTAGACAATAATTGTATTGTTTCCCTTATATGTACCCTCCCGAAAATAGAAAAGTGCGCAAATGATGGTGTGCATGAACAGCTTTATTATGGACAGAAGCCAACAACACAGTTGATAAACAGTACATGAACTGGAAACAGAAGGTGCGGAGATGCAGATTATATCAACAGACTATCAAGATACTCTTCTGTCCAGTTTCATTCGGGAAACGGATTTAACTCCTCATTTTCTTAAAAATAACCTTAAAATGTAAGTTTTCGATTCTTTCTTCAAGACAAAAATTTAATTTAAAGTATTGCAGTCTTATTATTAGGGGTTAAAATGATAAGATGGCTGCAATTAAAAACCTGTCAATTTTGAAGGGTTATTGCTAGTATTTTTATAATTACGGTACAAACATAATATTTTGTTTATGTTTACTATATGTGTGATAATGATATGAAGTTAAAATTGTGGTTAACTATTTAGCCCCCTTCAGACCCAAGTAGAACAGTCCCAACTAAGATGGTTTGGCCATGTCTGCAGAATGGGAGAAGATCGGCTACCACGACAAGCATGGGAAACAAAGAGCCAGGGATCCAGACCCCCCAGGACGACCCAGAGTCCGCTGAGAGGACAACATTAGACAATCTTTGAAGGACCGAGGACTAGAATGGAACCAAGCCAGGAGGAAGACAGCCGATAGGATAGCCTGGCGCTCTCTCTTCCAAACCTCGACACCTCACGGTAGAAGGGGAACGACTAAGTAAGTAAGTTATCTATTTAGTGTTTGTTCTATATGACCTTTACTTAATTTTGTTACAGTTTTTTGGACCTTGGGAAGAAAATTAATTGTTTGCTGTTATGTCTTATTATAAATCAATATTCGTTTAGCGCTTTTTTCAGTTAGCGCTCGATACATCAAGAACGAATTAAAAGCGCTAAGCGGGTGATTGCTGTATATGCATAATATACAGGGCGATCGACAGAGTGGTTAGAACGTTGGTCTCTTCCGGTAAATGTTTCGGGTTCCATTCACAGTACCGATACGCTCCAGTCTACAAAGGTGCAAATGGGTACTTGTCGCGAGAGGTTCAGATGTTATTGAAAATAAGAAGATATTCTGGACATACAGATGTATCAGATGATACTAAGATAGTGCCAGATAAAGGTCTGGTCTTATCAGTAATACCCCCTTCTCTGAAACAAAGTAAGGGTGTATAGACCACAAAGGTAGGGTCAAGCTGTGTAAGTTCCCAGAGAAGATGGTGATGTAGTACTCTGAGTCCCTATCTGCTACCTCTCCTGATCCACCTCTGTGATTATGATAGATAATATTGTTTCTGACTCTGCCAGGGGAAATTATTTAAGTAAAATTTACCAACATTGAATAACAACTTAACTTAAAGAATTTAAGTAAATCTGCTGGTAAATATTTACAACTTTATTTATATATGAACTCTTTTCTGTTTGAAAAGTTGTTTTTTAAATAAAATATTTTACAAAAGTAAATAAATAAGAACAGTTCAACTAATGCCTTTCACTTGTGTTAAAATGTCTATCATCTTGTAGATAGTTTAGCTTGCTTGATCTTTCATGAAGAATTACTAGTGTTATTAGTTCAATTTAATTGAAGCTCTATATTGTGCTGTTCATCACGAACTGATTGCGTTTATTTTGGTGAACAGGCATACGCTACACAGGTGCATTGAGAGCAACTTAACTGAGTCACTGCAGATGGTTCCCTCTGATGCTGGAGATAATTTTCAGATGAAAACATTCCAACTGTTACACACGATATGGCTGGCCCTCTACCATAGACTGGCACTGCATTCGTGCACTTTCAGTAAGAGAAGCCTCTTCTTATTTGTTGTAGGCTTTAAGTTAAAGGATTAAACCTGAAACGAAGTCAAACGCAATCCCTGTATTTGCATATCAATATCCCTCTATGACACAGATGGGGACGATAGACAGTTTCAGACTAGCGTGCTAGCAGATGCACAAAGTATAGTATAGTAGCAACAATCATTTTAGTTCAATGTGATCATAATTTCCTTCTACCTTCGTAATCATCATTCGTTTCCCATGATTCGCCTCCCTACAATAATTTGGTTGCGAATAAAACTACTAATGTAATAGGTCAAATTATTCAGTACTTCAATCCCTTTCATCCCTCCTTATGTTCCTGGTAGTTGTCTCATTCCATTCAAGAAATACTTCTTTAAATACAGTTCTAAACTCATAGACACAATTGGCCATCATTCTCAATATTTTTAATATTTCCGAAGGCAGGCTTTGCCTTTAGAATTACACATGAGTCTGTAAGTTTCACCAGTACACACTATCTATACCTAACACATTTATACACTTATCGCACAGATGGATTAATCAATAGAATTACATATAAATATATACATATATACATATATATATACACACACACACACACATATATATATATATATATATATATATATATATATATATATATATATATATATATATATATATATATATATATATATACATATATATATATATTCATTCTTACCCTGAGGTACACACAGAGACGAGCCCTTAATGGTTGATTAAGGTCTGCTAACAGGTGCAGAAGGCAAACACTTGCATTAACATATGCTCCTTTTTGCCGCTCTCTCTCTCTTTCTCTCTCTCTCTCTGTATTCAAATAATAGTGACTGACCCAAGTTTGTTAGTCAAGTCTATTTATAGTGTGACCTCGGACGTACGAGATGGTAAACCCGAGGAATGAAATCACGAACAGAAAATATTGGTACCTTTTTGCCTATCGTTCAATGTAGGAAAACTACTTTTTAAATTATCTTCGTTATTCCTGATGCGATTTTATTAATCCAAAGCTTAAATTATACTTGGAATTAGGCTTTATATATCTATGTAATAATCTTTTAGTTTCTTCACGACAGAGCCTCCCAATTCAAATGCGTAAACCCGATGTTGGAGCTTCTTGTCTGGATTCACAATCACGACATTTTTCCAATATGGGATTCACTCTGTCTTACTCTTCTCCTGGTTTCCTTCAGGTGGGTGCCTGCTCAAAACATCTGCCCCAACATTCTGAGATCCAGGGATATATTCTATGGTAAACGAGTAAGGTTGTGATAAACAGAGACCACCTTAACAATCTTGCATTACCATGTTTTGCCTAGGCCAGAAAAACCAGTGGCTGGTTGTAGTAAAATCTGCGAGATAATCGCTCATTTCAGTAAGATTTTAGTCCTATGATAATAAATAACCCCGCCCGATTGTGTCTGACTATAAGCATCTCACACGCCAGCATCGCGCTGAATTTTGTGCCATGGTAATGCTTAGAAACGATCCCGCCGTATAACCATACTCGCTTTCCTTGTGACGTACAATAAACATTTTTAACATTTTGCCCGATCTGATAGAGACTGCGGCAAGACTTATAATTAACGATCTACCAGAAATGTGCCGCCAAACTACTGTCTGAATTAACGTAATACTTTAACTTTAACGCCTTTAATTGTAGTGATTCGGACATTTTTTGGTAGTGTAACACGAGACAACAGTAATAATTAACGCCAATTCTAACACCCGCCGGGCAAAACCCCGCTTCGCTTGACACGCTGTGGGATTGGCCCGATGATATATACACACAGACAGTTTAAATTCTCGCCGAGTAATGTATTTCTGATGTCACTCAAACAAGTTAGTTATTTGAATAAAAATGCTAGAGAGAGATGAGAGGGGGAAGATGGCCGACTTGTGTAAAATTTTTATTTGACGATTGACAGTGACAAAATTGAAAATCTAAACCACACTGAAACTGACCATAAAAATCATATGGTAGTATAGCTTAGAGTCCCCTGAGCAAAAATGTGTATTAAAAAATATGGTAGTCCAAGTATTAGCCAAGTTATTGAGATAATACTATATGTCTAGTAACACTAAGACGGAAAACTTTGGTTCCTGCTTGTTTTTTTCATGACGTTAGTGGGGACGCCAGCTTAGAAAGAGGCACTGGAGTAAATTCAAATCCGATTGGGTAAAAAGAGTATAGGAGTAAAGGGGAGCGGTAGGTAAATGTTAACCAAAACTAAACATCTTTTTGTATTGGCATAACTAACGCAGACTGACCAATCGACTACCAGACACAGAGTTTGTTTGGAACTTTTTTTTTGTTTTTCAAAAACTACATTTGAATTCTGGAATTCGCAAGTTTTCCATTGGCCAGTACTAAAAACGTTTTCTATCAAATACGCTGAGATCAGCTGTGTTAATGTATAAAATAAAGATTTAATTCGCAGTCTGGGCAGGGCAGAGAACAACTGAGGCCATTCTTTGCAAGTCAGCGTTATTTGTTATATATTTTTTGAAATTGTGGTAAGAATGCTTTATGTATTAATATGTTTATTACAACTGCCAAAGTTAGATACTGCTATTGGGAAAAGTGAAGGACATTCCGGGAGCAGACATTGTTGAGTCCTCACATTGAACTGTATCTAACTGTTGTATATTGTCATGATTTTGTTTTAATATTATTGTATTAGAATATGGTAGTAAGCCTCCGTGTTCCATGAACACTGGTCCACATGCCTGGAGCGTTTATAATTTAAAAAAAGAAGAGCAAATCATACCAAAGGAAATTTGGTTACTCCACGTTATTGTATTGAGGAAAACTATGTAAAAGTACAGTGGCGTATCTGCCATAGAGACCTGAGGGTGTAGGGTCACAGCAAGGTTTGAGTCATATAAAATTAGGGGCGAATGCACCTGTATGCACGCGAGGCTGACCCCATACCACCATATGTAAATAATAATAATAAAGTGTGATCAGATATAAAAAGGCCAGGGTGTCCTTTTATTGCAGAGGTTTTATTTCCTGTTACCACCGGTGACAGGAAAACCTGATGAGTGAGTGAGGTAACGCCAACAAGTCTCCGTAAAAACGTTTATGCTGTCAGCAGATAGCTGAGGAGCTTGTGTGTGCTGATAGATCTATATTTTCTGCAATGACATACTGAACTCAATCCTTCTACACAAAGAATCCCAGGTGATGTTTTTAGCATCTGGGTAATATCTGACACTTCAGTTACAATAAAACTTTGTATTTTCAATCATACCCAGGATGTTATGGGGCGTGATGAAACTACAGTCCCTCATAACAAATGAACAAACACTATTAGAGTAATAAAGTTGTAATCTGTGAATACACCAACAGGAGAGATAAGAGTGACGTTATACTTATTGACAAAGAGTCCCACACATTTTAGTTAATCCTTTTTTATGTAAACTATCTTTTCCTCATTTTCAAAGACCTGTCCAAAAGAGATGGCGGGACAGGCAGATTAAATTTTAAAAAAGAAAATATGCAATTTTAAATAAAAAACCTTAACCACTGTTTTCTTCAGTTCCTTATAGTGAGTTATAGTGTTTTGTGTTTATGTACCATCATTTTCATTTCTTCCCTAGACATTAGGTACATCATACACCAGACACTAGAGCCAAAATAGTGACCGTGTGAGATCTAGGGATGTAGCGTTAGGTTCCCTGCAAATACATCATCATCTATTAGAGTCAGGGGCCTACATGTGCTTGACCTCACACGGTTAACACAGACACAGATTTCTTTCTTTTTAGGTATAACATCATAACCTCCCCAGCAAATTAAACTTGCTACACCGGTGATCGCTTTGGACCACGAACTGTCTACCATATATGTAGATCTGGAACTTCTTTATTGCCCAGACTAACGCCAAACATTCTTTCTCAATCGTTGTCACAGAGAGTTATGATCATTAAATTCTCTATATACTCTTCTTTTCTTCACCCGTGTCCTCTATTTTATTATCACTCTTTTATCCTTTTTGTAATTTTTCGCATTCGTTCGTTTGCGACTTAAACATTACTATTTTTCCATTCAAACTTTCGCCGAGTGTCTGTTCTCATTTAGAAACGCACTAGTGATGTTATTACGTAGATGCCAGGCTCGGGAGATTATTGCGTAGGGGACGAAACTGTGAATATTTGCTTTCGCCAGACCTATAGGCGACATTGTGTCTGCATTTTCACCTGCCACAACGAGTTGCATCGGCTTAGCTCTCAAGTGAGGCGCGATAACCGACATCTCCTCGGCGCAGTTTGAGACATTTGTCTGGAAATCCCAGCTGACAAGTCACTCACTGTTGGCCCTGTTCAGCGTGAGGTGTGAAAACGCACGAGTGTCAGTTCATGGTAGTCTTCTAGTTTATGTAAGATGTAAGAATGAGAAGGGGAGATTATTTCGTTTGGCGAAATAAGTTGTGACCCCTTTGTCCTGGTTTAAGATATTTACCGGAGTTTAAAACTAGATTTTCATTCATTCTCCTAATTCGCAGTAGACAGGTTGCTCATGAATAGAATAAGCTGTATAGCGAAGTTTCTCAGTTTGTTTCGACAATTTGTCGAACTTCTAGACTTCAATAAATATATCAGCGTATGATTCTAAAGTTGTGCGACCACCTGTAGTTCTGTGTTGAGTGAATACTGGGGTTAACCCAAAACTTTGCCAGCGTTAAGTACGGATGAGTGATATCTTGAAGAACTAAAACATTTTCCTTGAAAAAAACCTGGGGGCATAATCTTTACAAGTACCCTATAGGTTAAATGAAGTAACAGGCCTATCGCGCCATATTTAACTCTTCCTGAGAAAAAACTCAAGTACGTTTTAGCCTATGTGACAAGTAACATATTAATGTCAGTAACATTCCGACGGAGTTTTGACTAGTGATGTGGTGACCAAATATAGTCCTATCTGGAAAGAAGACACCGACATGACATTCCTCATTTCTAGAATACCTAACCTAGTGACACTGTGCTCTTTGTTAATGTTCGTGCCTGGACAATTTTTTAATGTGACTTAGACAGACATTCGAAAAGAAATAAGAACACCCAAGGAATCGTTCCCTGAAGCAGAGAATTTCAACCCGTCTTTTTGGAACTGGGGATTTCTTGGTCAAGACTGCATTTGACGAGTCTGTATGTGAATGTCCCTAAGAATTATGTTCCAGATGCTGCGAACAAAGCTGTAAGTATGCAAGAGAGCACGTGGCCGCGACTGAATGAATAGAGTGAGTGCAGGTCTGAGTGATTCATTATTTATGTATTTTGGCACTCATTTTGCTGTCTTAACTTTCTTTATGCAAGTATTGCTAACCATATTTCCCTTAAAATAGAGCAGAGATATCAAGTCGGTCCATACCTTAAAAGGGGGAAATATTAGACAAAATCATATGTATCTGTGTCTCTTTGGGGCTATCACTGTCTTCTAACGGGACTGTGAGCTATACATCGAGGGGAAGGATCCTACCAACGGGTCTATCATTTCTTGTAGCAATCCCTTGATTTTTTATGACTATTTGTATATGCTTTGATGTAATTTATATATGTTGTGAGAGAAGTTTGTTATGATAATTAAACTACTCAATAATTATTCCAGCGTGTCGGTCAGTTTCGTTCCAAAATATCTATATAATCACTGTTATAGTTTTCCCACGTCTGTGTGTTTAACTGTCGTCACTTGAATGTGCGTGCACGTGAGTGGATAGAAATATATAAATATATATATATGTGTTTAGACTGTCTGACTCCTCTAAATCTGTCGTAGAAGATAGGCAGAGAGAGGGAAGATTTCTTGATCTCAGAGACAGCCTCTATCACATTCTGCCATCTCACTCGTGGAAATCTCCTTTCTATTATCATCTCTCACTATGACTATCACTTATTCTAATCTATTCAGAAGGGACCAACCCAAGTCTTAATTTCCTATCAAAAATCTACGACAATCGTTGAGTAATTTTTTTCTGCTTTATTTAGTTTGCGGCTGGCATAAGCAACAGGGTTTAATTCTTCGGGCTGAGATTGTGATCTTTGTAATAATGCTGCCCCTAACCCTATATTGCTAGCATCAGTCCTAACCACAAATTCTTGACTTAGATCTGGAAGACTCAGTATAGGCCTACTGGTGAGTTTATGCTTCAGTTCTGTATATGCTTGCTCACACTCCGCCGTCCACTCTATTTTGTCTGGCTTTCCTTTTTTAGTTAAGTCAGTCAGAGGAGCACACACACTCTTACAATTTTTGATGTATTTTTGGTATAACCCACACAGTGAGACAAATGATCTCACATCTTTCTTTGTTTGTGGTCGTGGGGCTTTCTGCAACTTTTCTAAATTCTTGGGGTCAGGGGTCATATTACCCTGTGTTACTGTGTGCCCCAAGAATTCAAATTCATGGCAACCAATACAACATTTAGTAGGGCGAGTGGTTAAATTTGCCTCACTGAGTCTATCCAATAACATGTCTAGAGATGAAATATGTTCCTCAAATATTTCTGTTGCAATGAGGATGTCATCCATGAAATTAGTGATAGCTGGGTTTTGCAGGGGATCCAATAATTTCCTCATCATCCTACAGAAAACACTTGGAGCATTTTTAAGTCCAAACGGCAACATATTAAATTCATAGTGCCCCTCCGAAGTGCTAAAGGCCAGCAATGGTCTGATCTCAGGTTTGACGGCAATTTGATAATACCCTTTACTTAGATCAACATTAGAGAAATAGTTTGCCTTATTTAACCTGGCAAACAGCTGATTGGTGTCTGGTAAAGGATCCACCTGTGACTTTGAGACTGCGTTCAATTTTTTATAATCAATACAGTGTCTATGTTCCCCAGAGGGTTTCCTAAGCAAAACCACACTGGAGCTATACGATGATTCACTATGAGAGATGATACCTTCTTGTAATAAATACTCTATCTCTCCCTTTAAAGCTTGTTCCTTGGCGAAAGGAATAGAATACGCTTTCATCTATTAATCTCATGTCATATTCTAACAAGTTTGTGTGCCCCGGTTTTTCCGTTAACACGTCTTTATGATTTTCCAAAACCTTTTGAACCTGCTCCCTCTGCCCTTTTGTCAGGTGTTTACTAACTTTTACCTGTGCAGGAGTCTCACAGCGTCTTAATGGGTATCCATATGAGGTGAGAGATTCAATCTTCATCTCCGTAGCTATGGCCAGGGTCATTAAATGGGCACCTTCAGAAACCTCTCTATCATGATACTTCTTGAGTAGGTTCACATGATAGACCTTTTCTTTTCCCTTCTTGTCTATCTTGTAATTAGTTCTAGATTGCTTTTCTAGAACTGTGTATGGGCCCTGCCATCCTATTTGAAGTTTGTTGCTGCTGTCTGGTAACAGAAGAAGCACCTTCTCCCCAACAGCTAGCTCTCTTTCCTTCGCCTTCTTATTATAATACGCAGCATGTTTCCTTCTGGCTTTCCTCAGATTGTCATTTGCTAATTTCCAGCCAGTTTTTAAGCGACATGTCAACTCGTTCACATACTGGTATGATGAAGTTACAGTCTCTTCTGCTTTCTCATCTGTCCATGTCCTCATTAAGGCTTCTAATGGACCTTTTATGGGCCGGCCAAATAACAATGTTGCCGGAGCCATACCTGTTGAACTATGTGGGACTTCCCGGTAAGCAAATGATGCAGCGGGTAAGTAGAGATCGCACGTATCAGGTTTTTCATGTGCCAGCTTCCGCTGGATAGAAATAAGCGTTCCATTGAATCTTTCCACCTGCCCGTTCCCTTCGGCGTGATAAGGACTACAGTGAAAGTGCCTGGCTTGGAAGATTCTGAATACTTCATCAGTTAGTCTTTCCTTGAACTGAGATCCATTATCAGTCAAGATTTGGTGGGGAAAACCTAACCTAGTGAATATTGTAAGTAACGCCTCTGCCACATGTTTTGAATCTATTGATGACATGGCTACCGCCTCTCCCCACATAGAGCGTGTGTCCACCAGAGTAAGAATATAACTGTTTCTCCTCTTGGTTCGTGTGAGAGGTCCAACAATATCCACCACAACTCTTTCAAATGGAGTTCCCATGATGGGCATTTCTCCAAGAGTTGCAGGTGCAGTCCAGTGCTTTGGAGCTACCCTTTGACATTCTGGGCAGGATTTTATATATCTTTTTATATCCTCTGTAATCCCTGGCCAGAAATAGTGACATGCTATTCGTTGTCCCGTGGAGCTAATGCCCATATGGCCACTAAATGGTATTGCATGTCCGAACTCCATAACTCTTTCCCTTTATGAAGTGGGCAGTACCAATTGTCCATGGTCATTGGCTCCTGTTCCAGCTTTTCTATAAAGCAATTTATTCTTCATATAGAAGTCCCCTTTATTTGGAGGAGTATGGCTTTTTGGCAGTTTTCGTTAACAAGGCTATAATGAGCTATCTTCAGCTTATGCCTTCCTCATCTCCTCTGGGTGAGTGTTTATAGGGCTGTCTTCCTTTTTCCTAGATGGGATCTGGTCTGTACGTCCGCCATGATCACAGGTCGTTTGGGATTTCCCAAAAACACATATCTACACCCCAATATCAGAGGGTAGATTGGTTCATTTATCACTGCTGCAACTTAACTGAGTCACTGCAGATGGCTCCCTCTGATGCTGGAGATAATCTTCAGATGAAAACATTCCAACTGATACACACGATATGGCTGGCCCTCTACCATAGACTGGCACTGCATTCGTGCACTTTCAGTAAGAGAAGCCTCTTCTTATTTGTTGTAGGCTTTAAGTTAAAGGATTAAACCTGAAACGAAGTCAAATACAATCCCTGTATTAGCCTATCAATATCCCTCAATGACACAGATGGGGACGATAGACAGTTTCAGACAAGCGTGCTAGCAGATGCACAAGGTATAGTATAGTAGCAACAATCATTTTAGTTCAATGTGATCATAATTTTCTTCTACCTTCTAATTATCATTCGTTTCCCATGATTCGCCTGCCTACAATAATTTGGTTGCGAATAAAACTACTAAGTAATAGGTCAAATTGTACAGTACTTCAATCCCTTTCATCCCTCCTTGTGTTCCTGGTAGTTTTCTCATACCATTTAAGAAATACTTATTTAAATACAATTCTAAACTCATAGACACACTTGGCCATCATTCTCAATATTTTAAATATTTCCGAAGGCAGGCTTTGCCTTTAGAATAACACATGAGTCTGTAAGTTTCACCAGTACACACTATCCTTTTCTAACACATTTATACACTTATCGCACAGATGGATTAGTCAATAGAATTACATATATATATATATATATATATATATATATATATATATATATATATATATATATAGATTTATTTTTATCTATATATAATATATATTATATATATATATATATATATATATATATATATATATATATATATATATATAGATTTATTCTTACCCTCAGGTACACAATGAGACGAGCCGTTAATGGTTGAGTAAGGTCTGCTAACAGGTGCAGAAGGCAAACCCTTGCATTAACATATGCTCCTTTTTTGCCGCTCTCTCTCTCTCTCTCTGTATTCAAATAATAGTGACTGACCCGAGTTTGTTAGGCAAGTCTATTTATAGTGTGACCTCGGACGTACGAGATGGGAAACCCGAGGAATGAAATCACGAACAGAAAATATTGGTACCTTTTTGCCTATCGTTCAATGTAGGAAAACTACTTGTTTAATTATCTTCGTTATTCCTAATGCAATTTTATTAATCCAAAGCTTAAATTGTACTTGGATGTAGGCTTTATATATCTATGTAATAATCTTTTAGTTTCTAAATTGCATTTTATTTTATGCATAGTTTAAACTGCTAAATTTAGAACAACCTGAAGGTTTGAATGCATTCAACCCAAGATTTCTCCCGTCCTATATTAGTATTAGTAAAAGTATTATTACTTACGGGTAGAGTAACATCCCTAATATTGTTTTGGTACCCTCTTTCAAGTGGTACTTCTTCCAAAATGCCGTAGTAAAATTCCGAAGTTAATCAGGTTATACAGATTGGGCCTTGCCATCTTTATTTTCCCAGCGGTAGTAAACACAAGACCAAAAAAGCGTTTTCATTGGTTAGTGTATCATATCTTTCCACGAATGTATGGCGCGCGGTATGGTCAGAATTATTTAGAATTCGTGATGTGAGACAGACGTCGTTTCACAACAGTACTTGACTGTGTTCGTGAGCTAGAGAAGGAAAAGGCAGCGAGGAAGGGAACTGGTCACCCCACTTCTCGATGCTGGACATAGTATAGTGAAGTCTCTAACACGTCACTCCCTACGGCATTATCTGCAATAAAACTACCTTTACCCTTATTTACTACAAACTTGAAAGAATACAGAATAAAAATTGTTCAGGCTGCTAGGTGTGTCTGTTAACACCATACACAGAAAGACCCAAACACAAAACAAAACAACAAAAACACATTAGAATGAACTAAAAAAGCAGATTTCTTGGAGTTATGACGCTGAACGGTAAAACATTCTGCCTTCCAAATATGTCCGCATGCAGATTAAAAATTTACAAGGCAATATGAACTGAGGATGTAAAGAAAGAAAACTGCGCAACCATTAACATTACCGTTGTACTGCACTATTGTTATACCATTTTGATGTTATCACTAACCTTTAATGGCGCAGTAATACACAGGCATCTCTCCAGCGTGATAAAGGCCGTGATCCAGCAAGTGACGCGGGAAAATGACACGTATAACATTCCAACTGAAGCGTAGGTGACTTCTATAGAATCAAACGGTAAATCGGCTGCTCTGAATGTTGGAGTGTAGCAGATGTTTGTCCAGATTAATGTTATAAGACATCCTAGGTCAGAGATGGCCAGACCTAAATGAAATTATATATATATATATATATATATATATATATATATATATATATATATATATATATATATATATATATATATATATATATATAATACAATCTCGCATTAATCAATTAACAATAATCTTTTTCATTCAGAATACTGTGGCTGTCTGTGCTAACAGGTGGTTACCTCACTTGGCCATTGTATGCCCAGATTCTTTGCCTCAGTAGATAGCGATGATGGATATGTACAACAACAATAACGAGTGGTCATACACTACGAAGTGGTACTTCTTTATACAACTTGAGGAACACCGCTTGAACTGGAACACTGTTTATTTACACTGTACAACAGTAATATGACCTCCAACAAAAGTTGGTCCTGTCGACCTACTTTCATACAGCTCCTTGCCAATGACAGTAGACTCTGTTTTTTATTGCTTTATCTGTCTCTCTTTAGATGTTACTGTTGCGTATCAGTGTATGTAGGTTAAAGAGAGAGGGATAGTACCTCACGGTGAGAGACAGCCATGTCCTTTTTAGGATAGTCAGGATCCTATTTGGTTCTCCTCTCTTTATCTAGCTCATGTATGGCTCCTCGAATACCGCTTGTGTACGGCGGTGGCCACATCCCGGGCAACAGTCTTGGCTGACTGGCTAAACTACATGGGTGGAGTAGAAGCAATCTTACTCAAGGGAATGTCCATCCCTAGTACACAAAGACTGAGACGATGAGTGAGGCGGAGGAATTTGAGAAGATCAACGGCTCGCAAAGCGAAACAGCAAAGTGTGTGGCGCATTAGAGGCATGTCGGACATAGAAAAAGACAATGGCTAGCAACCGTGGAAGAGATTGGGGCCTTACCACGTACTTCCTACAGAACGTAGTGGGATCACAACAACAAGATATGAACCGATATGTAGAGAACTCTCTGTCCCCTGGGGAAGAATCTACTGTACAAATTAGCAGGGAAGAGGCAACTCCTCTAATGAGTAAGGAAGTACATAATGACGAGTGTTCCTTAAATTCTGTTGAAAGGGAGCATTCTGAGAAAGACCACATAAAAACTAGTAGGAGAAGCCTAAAAATAGGAACATGGAATGTTAGAACTCTAAACCGAGAAGGAAAGCTTGACAATCTTATATTAGAGGCAACAGACATGAAACTCGATATACTGGGAGTTGCAGAGGCAAGACTTTTGGATACAGGCTACATAACAAGAGACCAGTACACGCTTATACACTCAGGAGGAGAAAAACATGAAAGAGGGTTAGGAATGTTGATAAAGAAGGAGTTAGAAAAATACGTATGTGGATACTGGACACACAATGACAGAATGATGTTACTAAAGATGAGAGCAAAGCCATTCGACATATCAATCTTACAAACTTATGCACCAACTAAAGATCACAGCGAGGAAGAAATAGAAGAATACTATGAAGAGCTACAACAAGCACTTAAACCAGTCAAATCTACAGATGTGTTGATATTAATGGGTGACATGAATGCAAAAGTAGGAAAAGGAAAATACAAGAAAATAGTAGGACAGTATGGATTAGGGACAAGAAATGATAGAGGAGACAGACTTATCCAGTTCTGTGAAGAAAACCAGCTGGTCATATGTAACACCTTTTTTGAACACCACCCAAGGAAATTATACACATGGAAAAGCCCAGGAGATGTAACACGAAATCAAATCAACTATATCATGATAAAACATAGATTTAAGAACAGTGTCACAAGTGCAAAGACACATCCTGGCGCTGATATAAATTCAGATCACAATCCAGTCGTCATCAAAGTAAATATAAAGCTGAAAAGAGCAGGAAACAGAAGACAGGAGGAACCCCAGATAGAAATATCAGCGCTGAAACAACCAGATATAAAACAGAAATATTTAATCGATGTCAAAAATAAATATCAACAGTTATTGACAGAAAGCATGGAGCAGTATAGAAGAGAAAACCCAGACGAAAAAGCAACCGCAAAATGGGAATGCTTAAAAACAAGCATACAATCAGCAAATGCAAATTTACATAAAAAGGAGTCTAAGAAAAATCAAATTTGGATGACAGATGACATCTTGAATAAAATGGCAGAAAGGAAGAAAGCAAAAAACACTCCAGAATATAAAACAATAGACAATGACATACGTACTATGTGTAGAGAAGCAAAAGAACGGTGGATAGAAACAAACTGCAAGGAAATAGAAGACTTGGAAGCAAAGCACATGACAAGAGACATGCATGAAGAAATAAAGAAATTATCAAATCGGTCGCGGTTTGCACAAGGAGGAAGCTGTATCAAGAACAAAAAATAACACGCTCTTCCACTCTTCACCTCCTTGTCAGGATAGTACAATATATATTGAAAACTTGTACTGCACACATCTGCCACCGCAGACCTACGAATTTACATAGAATCTTGAGCAAGTCACTGTCGCCTCAACATGGCTACCCTCGTATATCTGGGGTATGTACGACCTGCACTGCTTCACTCACGCTTCTGACTGACTTGCTGAAAAGCGTGCCTAACCGGATTTGTTAATGTCTTTTCGGATTCTCCGTCTCATGCACATTGTTTCTACAGGATCAAGTAACCAACCCCATGTCTTGCCCTCATTAATTCCTTTTTACGACACGTACAGTAGATTACAATTTTACGTTTCTTACCTCTGTTTTCGGACCTAAGAAACACATTGGTGATTGTGAAACATGCACTTCTTCATTACTCCAACAAATGGACTTTATGAACTCTTTTTGTCTATAATTTGTTTGTCTCTTTTCTTTTCTATTATTTACATTGATGTGTAGTTCTATCTTACTACTTCTTCTATTATATTTCATAAACACTAATGAGTAAAGACACGGAAGTCGAAAAATGTTTTTCTTTACAAAGCTTGTGACAATACACTAAACTAAAATAAAACACATGAATATATTTAACAGAAGTAATATTAATAATAGCCCCTTCAGTCATAACTGACTATGGGAATGGGCCCCTGAGGTGAAAGCCCTCTGCTGCTATTTTTTATGGTGACTGGAAAGGAATTTCGACGTTTTCTCCTCCCTTCTGCTTGCTGTGAGAGCGTCTTTTTGCACAATCTCAGGTGGCGCCGTAGAGAGCACTGCCGCTTGGTGCCATCCGCAGCTTCATCATCCCAGGTTGCTGGATTTATATCCATTGCCCTTGTGTCTCTCTTGCACACATCTTTGTACCTCTGGTCGTCCAACTGTTCTTGTCAACAGAAGTATATTTAAAAAGGGGACAATAACCATTGCTGGAAGAACATGTAAATGCATTGTGTAGACTTCCTGCAAGCAAACCTGTTGCACTGATAGAGTCGTGCTCCGTAAGAAGATCACAGATGTACAAGAAAATGAAGAAGACCATGATTTGCGTTTAGCGATTACTCCTGTAATGTGACAAATTATTGCCGCTGCTATGACAGTGACGCCTGTCACATGATTCTGTCAGTATTTGAGTATCAGTGTATTTACATCTGTGTACGTGTACGGCATAAAAAGGAAAATACCATAGAAGCTTCGAATCTTCATGATCTACTGTCCTGGTCATGCATAGGTGCGTGGTAATGAGAGAGCTGACAGACTAGCGTCCAGAAAACCCATAGTGGGAACATTGGCTATGGATAAGGGACATATACTGAGGACAATTAATGCTCGCCTGTTAGAGAACGACATTGTAATACATTAACCAACAAGGCTAAGGTTGCTGTAATTTGGCATCAGGCGTAAGGCTAGCAGGGATGGACGTATGAGAAGATGTATTCGTCGTGGATACAACTAGCGTGCAACAGGAGCAGTTACGTAGATTATGTTCAACATTAATACGTGTAACGGTGAATTAGAAAAGTCCGTGTTCACATCAGGTCAGTGACTACAGATGACAAAATGTTTGTAATTACGAGTGATAACAATGGTTCGTTTTTATAACAATATTATTGAAGTTAAAAACTGCTCAACGTACCCAGGAGACTGACATTGACTGAATCCTTGAAACCTTGTTTGATAAAGCAGATAATATTGATGATGTTGGTCCCAGTTCCAAAAATATTGATTATTTGACACATCACAGTGAATAGAATCCACTGAATCAGTAATAACGCGTCATCACTTAATAATTTGTTAGTAGCTAGGCCTGTACCAGAAGTAACAAAGACAGGTGGTCCAGAATTTGTAAAGTTCTCTCTCTTTTCTTCTTCGTTCATTGTTTGTTTAGACCCTGCGATATATCGGATATGATCAGGCGTTATTGCTACCATAATACATAGACCCCCTGTCTATGTAAAAAAATCGAATTTACTGAAACAACAACGAATGAACAAACTTTACTGCGTGACGGACATCCGGAGTCTGAGGCTCGTATGACTGTCAGTGGTGAAAGCCGAAAGAAAGCCACTGACACGAGAACGGACGTCCTGACCGCAAAACATGATACAAGAGTAGGATTTTGGAATGTCAGGACAATGAATGAGACGGATAAACTAAAACAGGTCACAGCAGAAATTAGAAACTATAGGTTACACATTCTTATGATAAGCGAGAGCAGATGGACAGGGGCAGGAAAAGTTAAAACAGCAACAGGAGAAACAGTACTTTACTCTGGAAGAGAGGATGGACAGCACAATGAAGGTGTAGCCATTATTCTACAGAAAGGAATAGAAATGACATTACTGGAATGGAAACCCATCAACAACAGACTGACAAGATTAAGATTGAGAAGTAGATTCACCAATACTACAATAATACAATGCTACGCACCAACGAATGACAGCGATGAAGAGGTCAAGAATGAATTCTATCAACAACTGCAGAAAGAAATGGAAGACACACCTAGATATGATCTTATTATAGTAATGGGAGACCTCAATGCGAAAGTTGGTACACACAATACATATAATGAAAGAGTAATGGGGAAATGCGGCAGCGGAACAGCAAACGAAAATGGGGATAAACTAATAAGTTTCTGTAGTATTAACAACCTGGTCATTGGAGGAACACTTTTTCCACATAAAGAAATTCACAAAATAACATGGGAATCACCAAATGGTCGGGACAGAAACCAGATAGATCACATCATGATTAATGGTAGATGGAGACATGCATTACAAGATGTGAAGGTAAGAAGAGGTGCAGATGTGGGAAGTGATCACGATTTAGTAGTAGCAAAACTGAAAGTGAAACTAAGAAGGGCTGGACCAACTGTAACTACACAGAAAAGGTTTGACATCAGCAAATTGAAGGACCCCCTTACCAGAAAAGCTTTTGCGGCTGACATAAAGAAACGATATCAATTTGCCAAAAGTCAGGAAAAGACATTGACTGATGATATAGACCAGAAATTCAACACCATTTCAACAATATATAAGACAAGCATCAAATAATGCTTGGGATTCCGGGAAAGGAAGAAGCAAGACTGGATAACACCAGAAACATTACACACCATAACACTGAGAAAGGTAATGAAAAGAAAGAAAACAGAAGCGAAGTCCCCCAGGTTAAAGCAACTATATAGCGAACAGTACAGTCAGCTGGACAAGGAAGTTAAACGCCAAACCCGAGCCAACAAAAGGAATTTCCTAGACGATCTTGCAAGACAGGCAGAAGAGGCAGCACTGAGAAATGAACAAAGCACAGTATACAAAATAACTAAATTCATCAGCGGAAAACGAGGTGCAAACAACATTACATTAGTAAGAGATAAGCAAGGAAATCTCATCACGACAGCAGAGGGACAGGAAACACGATGGGCAGAGCACTTCAGAGAAACTCTGAACAAGGAACCACCAGAGACACAATTGAATGTTCCTGAGGCTGAAAACGATCTAGATGTAAATGCAGACACTCCACGAAAAGAAGAAATCATCACAGCAATCAAAGGGTTAAAGAACGGAAAAGCTCCTGACCATGATAACTTAAATGCAAAGCTATTTAAGACAGACCCTGAGCTAGCAGCAGAACTATTAGAACCACTATTTGCACAAGTCTGGAAAACAGGGACACCACCATCAGAGTGGAACAAAGGAATAATTGTCAAATTGCCCAAGAAGGGAGATCTTGCAGACTGCAACAATTGGAGAGGAATCACTCTTCTCTCAGTTCCCAGCAAAATACTAGGCAGGATAATTATACAGAGAATTTTAAAAGCAGTAGACTACAAACTGAGGAAAGAACAAGCAGGATTTAGAAAGAACAGACGATGTGGGGATCATATATTCACTCTCAGGAATATTATAGAGCAGTGCTCAGAATGCAAAGACAGCTGTACATTAATTTCGTTGATTTTGAAAAGGCTTTTGACAGCATACATAGGGACAGTTTATGGAAAATACTGAGGGCTTATGGCATTCCAAGCTGCATAGTGTCAATCATAAAAAGCCTCTATGCCAACTTTACATGTAGTGTTGGGCAAAGCAACCTAACCTTTGAGGTGAAGACAGGTATACGACTCTATTTTTAACAGTCATAGACTGGGTGATGCGCCAGACATTAGAGGGCAGTTCAAGAGGAATAAGATGGACTACATTTTCTACATTGGAAGATCTTGAATATGCAGATGACATTGCACTACTAGCACATTCACATCAACACATCCAGGAAAAAACGGATAGGCTTAATAAGTATAGCCAGCAGGTGGGCTTGAACATCAATTTAAAGAAGTCAGAGGTCATGACGCTCAATGTGAGCAACCCTGAGCCCATATCAGTAAGGAATCAGCAACTGGTACAGACAGACACCTTCACATACCTAGGATGCATAGTAACACCAGACGGCGGGGCAGGCAAAGACATCAACATCAGAATCAATAAAGCAAGAACAGCCCTTTTTAGCCTAAACAACATCTAGAAGTTCTCTCAATACAGCACAAGCACACAATTAAAATTATATCAGAACTGTGTGCTCTCTGTGCTTCTCTATGGTGCGTAATGCTGGAGAGTTACAGAGAAGGAAATGTCGAAATTGTCCTCTTCACACAACATGCCTAAGAAAAATTCACCGCATCTTTTGGCCGAATACCATCACCAACCAAGATCTGCTTACTTGGAGCAAGCAGGAGGACATGCACACCATCATAGCTGGCAGACGCTGGAGCTGGATTGGCCATGTCCTCAGAAGAGACCCCGATGCAATCACAAGAACAGCTATGCTTTGGACCCCTGAAGGAAAACGAAAGAGAGGCCGACCAAAAACAACCTGGCGGAGGACTGTGGAGGCTGAGATGCAAAGAATGAACCAGAGTTGGGGCACTGTACGAAGGATGGCCACCGATCGAGCAAAGTGGAATCAATTTGTTGTTGCCCTACAAGACGCCACTAGGCGTGATGGCCACTGACTGCTTTGACGGTCGGTGGTTAAGGATCTAAGAAGAAGAAGAATACATAGACACTACCATCGTACAATGTTTTTGGGAAACTGGTTTTTGAGACCGTTTGGGAATATTGCACTCGACATTTATAAAGCAACGATTTTTGTTAATTCCTAAAATAAAAAAAGCGTATGTTGGGAAATAACCAAAAAGGGTGTCTTTATCGTCAACAGGACAATATTATATGTAATTATGATCATCGTGTCATCTTTTATTAATATTACCAAAAGAAATAGAATCATCGTGTTAGATAAATGCTTGCTTATTTTATAGTTTCTATATAACATTTCTGTACACAAATAAATATGTTATTATCGTACTAGGAATGCTATAGGATGAATATATGTTTTAAAACGTTTACATCAAAGTGCAATTAAAGACTTGTACCTCGTAAAAGTTTCCAAATACAACCCAAGCTACAAAAACTACAATCTATAATGATTACACTGTGGTGGTTAAACGTATTGATGTATTAAGAAAGATGTAAAGGCCGGCCAAAGAAATGATAATGACAGTGAAATATCAGCAAACATATATGTTTACGTCAATTACATAAAGAGGAAATAAAATTTGTGTAACCACGGCGTCTAATATCAAAAGACGGACTAGAAGTATACTATGATCTCTGGAGGAATGCATGTCAAATGGAAATAACAGGCGTTCTTACTTTTCCCCGCATTATTACATGTTATCTCACAAGTATACCTGAAGAAATTAGATAATTTTGATATAATCAGATGTTGGCAGTAACAATTAGTGTCTACTTTAATAACATGGTCCGGTTTTAGTATCTATGCACTTACTTACTTACTTAGTCGTTCCCCTTCTACCGTGAAGTGTAGAGGTATCTATGCACTAATAAATATATTATTTAATGTCATTAGGTTGCCCACTACCTGTCATATAGCTGTAATTGTTCCGTTAAAGGTCATGTTAAATTCTCGCCGTTTAAGCTATGTGACTTTGACGGTATTGCCTCCCCTGCTTTGCAGAAGTGGTCAAACAGTGGCCAAAACTCAAGAGTATCTAATATGAGCTTCAAAGGTATCTACCTTCGCACAAGATTACTCTTGGCAGAGATGTAGATAGAAGGGTGATGACACTTCTATTACAAAGGGAGTCTTCACAAGATATTAAGAATAAGCGAGAACAATACTGCATTGGCTGAGTATGTTAACTTTGTATTTCTGCCAACGCTTTTGAAAAGGATTTAAGCACTTATATATTTCAGCTCGTTTAAGCCCCTATCCCAGATTTACTCAGTGGAATTCTATTATTCGAGTATAGCTCTGTTTAGAGTGTGTGTAGTAAATTGACTGAGACAAACATGCAGTAACTTTAAAATGATTAACATTAAATTTGTAACATTACAAATAACAAAATGTAATAATCACTTTAGGTTTTAACAGTTGGAAAATACTTTGAATAGTTATGGATCAAGAAAGGTTATCATCATGGTCTTTAAGGATTGTGATGTGTTACACGAAGTTCAAGTGGCAGCATAGATTTGAACTTAGCTGCCAATGACGGTTCTGCTGCTTCTTATGAGTTGGTTCTTTTCAATCTGCTCACGCTCGTCTCTGATCAAGGTTGTCGGGGGTAGCTCGTTTCCCAGAAATTTCAAGGAGAGTCTACCACGTGGGTCCTTCGTCTCAAAGGTTAGGACACGATTCCCTTCTTGTTCCAGCGATAGTACTTTCTGCTGGTACGACCAATAACTATGGTAAAAGAATAGAACGAAACGCTCTTCTGAGTATGGCGTTTTCCACCCCATAGTTATGGGTTCCTTTCTTCCCATACCACCATCCCAATTACTCACACTTTACCCTCGATGAGAATTAAATTTAATCCCTCGGGATAAAACTTTCTTTACTTTTAAATAGAATAGCTTCCATAGCTACTTTATATTTAAATGAAAAGGTTAATAATACAGATAGAGTCTGGTTACATATACATCTCCACTGATTGGAAAGTGTTCACAATATAAATTGAATAAGTTTTCATTTATATTTACACTGATTGCAAAGTTTAAAACTTCCATTAACTTTAAAATGACAATGTTTATACTGACAATTTACACTGCTTTGAAAATGTAAGTATTATACTTATTATGTACATCATTTCTTTCATCTTGCCCTCCCTGCTCCGTATGGAACATGGGACTACTGTATGCTTTTAGTTCTCTTTACGAAACTAGCAATAAAGCAATCACCAACGCGTGGAGTGGTGGTTCATGAAACATCATTCTTTATGCTGGGGTTGCCAGCCTCAAATAACTTTGACATCCAACAGCGAGTTTCACATATTAAACTTGACATGGTAATATATATATATATATATATATATATATATATATATATATATATATATATATATATATATATATATATATATATATATATATATATATATATATATATATATATATATATATATATACTGAAGCACATTAAAAACACACAACTATTATATATACTGATGCCGAGAAGCTGGGAAAAAAAATTGTGGGAATGGATTTTCCCCGTGTTTGCCATGAGGTAGAGAGCGAATGGTTGCTGGAATGGAAAGTGCATGATTCAACCAACGGGTTTGTGTACAGACTACATGAAAACAATGAGAGTTACACGTGCAACACGATTCCCAACAGCTATGACCCTGAAAATGTGTACGCGTTGTGGCAGTATACTCGGTATAAAAAGGCCGTTGAGACAAAACACTTTTTAATATACCCCAATTATAACCAACTTTCAGGTTGAACATGGTATTACAAAAACATAGTAGACGAAAACAACAACAACAACAACACCCAGTACATGTGCTTGAAATGCCACGACTATCTAAAAACGACCGCCAACGAGCCATTGGTATGTTGGAGACCGGAATGAGCTCGCGGGCCATTGCCAGAAGGATGAATTGCCACCACAGCACTATTGTACGTCTCAATGAACGTTACGGAACCACTGGCAGTGCCCGGGATAGACTTCGGAGTGGCCAACCACGAGTTACTACCCCTGCGCAAGATCGTCATATTGTGCTGAGTCACCTAAGGAATCGTTCTCTCCCGGCAAGTCAAACAGCAAGAGCAATAGTGGTTAGACGTGGGCAAGTCTCTCGAAGTACAGTCATAAGACTTAAAGATACAGGCCTTACTGCAAGACGACCTTATGTTGGGCCAAACTTGACTCACAGACATCGTCAGCAGCGCCTGCAATGGGCAGAGCAACATGTCAGATGTACTAGACTGCAGTGGAATGCTGTCCTATTCACAGACGAGAGCAGATTCAACATATCCTTTGCTGATGGACGTATGCGGATTTGGCGACGGTGTGGAGAGCGCTTTGCAGATTGCTGTGTTCGTCAGTACAACCGATTTGGAGGTGGCAGTATTCACATTTGGGGAGGATTCAGTTTTCACCATCGCTTGCCTCTTCACGTCTTCCGTGGACATGTTAATGCTGTGACATATCGAGATGAGGTTCTGGATGCATTGGTTGCTCCTGCTTTCACAAATTATCCAGACTTGCAGCTTCTCCAGCAGGATAACGCACGTGCGCACACCGCATGCATTACGCAGCAATATCTACAGCAGCAGAACATTGTGACGATTGATTGGCCTGCCCTATCACCAGACATGTCCCCTATAGACCATCTGTGGGACGAGCTTGGACTCAGAGTCTACAGGCAAGATTCTCCAGCTAATCTGCAACAGCTCGAAGCTGCTCTTACACGTGAATGGGACTTGATTCCCCGGAATTTCCTTCTATATATATATGGTAGTTCACATGTTAGTAATAAAATATGAAATGTAAGTCACAACTTACGCGGCAATCCTGACTCACATACTTTTTGCTCAGATGAATAAAAGAGACTTGAATCGGCCTCTTACACGCGTCTGGGATGTCGTTAATTTATTAAGTTCCCTCTCTGACTTTGTGTGGTCCTTCAGTTTCCTCAGTCTTGGTTTCCTTATTTGAAATGTTAGAGATGCCCTGGGCTATATTGTAAGTCCTGAAGAATACTCCAATAAAAGGTGTCCAGTATATTAAGAAAGAATTCTGAATTCTAGTTCTTCACTGTAGCAGTCTGGTGTCTTGGCGAGCAATTTCTCAAGTGAAATAGCTTGAGAAAATGGTCAGTTTATATGCCCTGCCTTTCCACGCTTTCGTTTGTTATGAGCGATCAAAAAACTCCAATCATATTCAAACAGGCGGGTTATGGGGTAATTTCAAAATATTCCGACATCGGATAACTTTGAACGTAAAGCAGAGGTCATCTCTCCCATATCTGGTAATACTATGTCCGATGCTATTGCGTACCAACTTACAGACAGATCGGTAAACTCATAGAACAGCGTGTTCAAAATGTAACATCATTAATTTATCAGAAAGTACTGCTGTCATAACAAGTAGGACAGGAAACGCTTATGACATCAGTTTCCGCCACGTACACGAGATCTTGTGCTAATCTTAGCCAAGCTGTGCCGCTCCCTTGCGACTGCGAGTAATTATCTCAGCAAATATGGGTAGTGTTACGGTATATATGTATGTCCTCAGACTTTTGCCCATCTTTTTCAGGCATAGGGCTGAGCACATCCACTTGTATTAATGGGGTTTTTATGTTGAGATACGAATGCACCATAATTGTACAGTGCATCGTTCAGATGTGACGCTAGCAAGCGTCCGCGTTGGTTGCTTGACGATAGTAGGTCGAGGCCTTTGATAATTTTGTGTTTCCCGTGAGCGGATGTACGTTGTTGTAGTCATTTAATTGTTGTAGTCACTAATTGTGGTAGTCGTGTATTGGTGGTGATGACTACAACCTTTGTACTGATAACGCGAATATTACTTTTCAGTTAAGTGGCGATCAGGCCAACAGTAATACGAACAATGTCAAGTGAAGCATACTGGAACTCTTTGGTAAACTGGATACAATTTATTTGACGATCAACGTTGAACGAGACAAGACGTCTGACATTGACGTTTGACATATTAATAAACATGATGAGATGTCAAAAATATATTCTCACTGTTCACGTATGACAGGACATCTTAGTTAACAAATCAATGTTCATGAATGATCAGGCAGTTTGGATCATGAGATTAATCCTATACCAACGGGCTGATCACCCGTTTGCCAGTCACTTCGATTACGGAAACAACAGCAAATGGATTGATTTGCCGTTGCCCTAAAGACGCCAATAGGCATGATGGGAAACAATGGCAAAGAAAACCTATCTGCTGTTGCCCTAAGACGCCACTAGGCGTAATGGCCACTGACTGCTTTGACGGTCGGTGGCTAAGGACGGAAGAAGAAGAAGAAGAAGATTAATCCTATAACGGCTGACCTCTCAAGGGCAGAGGTAATTATTATGATCCATAGTATATAATACATCATAAATATTTCATCTTTAAATGGCCTCGTAAATAAGAAATCTGGAACCTCTGAACATCATCATTGAGGCATTACAATGCATACAAATTCTAAAGTTCTGAATTTGAAAGACCTCTCCTTATGTGTCGTAATCCTTAGGGCGGCGAATAAATACTTTATATTTGTAGTTATGTTTCTGTAATACCATTTCTTCAAAATAATAGGCTGGATTGTAATGACTTCGCTTTATATATTCTCCATTTCAATACATCCAAATGAAGGGTCAACGATTCCCAAGGAATGTACTGACTAGATACAGTATTACAAAAGGACGTAGAATATATTTACATTATTATAAATCAACTTACTGTAAAATCTTCACGGCAATGGCTTCCGTATGGAAGGCCGTATACAATCGATTTAAACAGAAGATAACCCACTATATGGGGTTCAAACAAACAGACATCAGTCTGACTTCATTCTACATTCACAGCCCTGACATCTCTCTCTGGAGGTCACTACGTCATCTACTGTTTAGCAACAAAACGCGAAATACTTACGCACAAATATGTGCGCTTCCGTGCGCGATGAATTTAATTTACAAATATATTCTTACCACATTAGTTGATGCGTACCCTCTTAACAGTAGTAAGACTATGTTAACTATTATACTATTAAGGAACCCAAAAAGGACGCAACAACGTTTAGTTATACTCCTGTTGGAGTTTCTCACCAGCCTTGATACATGGCTGTGATGTGTGTAATGCCGGCCTTTATCTTGATACATGGCTGTGATGTGTATAATGCAAGCCATTGATATTGCAGATCTTTAATTATGTGATACTGCCACACCTGTTTGGCAATAAAGATTATGCGAGACGTATCTACCTCGCCGTTATTATACGTGGCCGCAGTACTGCAACTGTGTCACTCCTAGAACAGTTGTAAGTCTTATCGGCTCACGAGTTATTATTATATATGTATGAACATTATCTTGACTCGACGGAACCCAAAACGTCCATAGATATTACCTTGTATTGCTATGACATGATTGTAAAGATGATCCCGTGTCTTCGGATATTGTTATTGTAAAATATTTTTGTACCTTGGTTTTTTCGAGCGTTTTGTTTGTATTTGTGGATCTAACCTTCCTGTCGCTTGGTTTCATACGCACTTCATGTTTATATATATTGTAATATTGTCATGTCTTGTCATCTTTTTTACAGCAACGTTGCCTTTTTTGCAACATTTTTTATCTTTGATTTTGGTTTAATTTTAGTTAATTCTGTAAACGTCCTGATTTGTCTTTGTGATTTGTCCACCTCTATAGTAGATCTTTTGTGCATTTATAATATCTTGCTATTGTTTTTTCTTTACAATTTTTTTTTTTGGCATAGTCAACTACCATTAATTGTATCGCCCGGTTATTAGGGACTTTTATATTATTGATTGCACAGCATTGATCCTGTTGCAAACCATCAATACTTTTGTTACATTGACTGAGTAAGTCCTTTAAGGCCGGACGTTATGTCTACTTTGTATTAATTGGTGGAATATAAGGGAAGTCATATTATATACTTCCCTCTACAAAACAAGTGGAAGAAGAATAAAATTTTAGTGTTGTTAAGACTAAGTAAGTCTACTTTCATCAGTTAATATGTCTGCCGTGGAACATTTTTTAAGGCAGGCTAAGGAGCTTGGTTTACAAATACCAGCTCTTCAGTATTTCATTATTGAACATTTGGAAAAGGTAGAGAATGGGGGATGTGATGATATTTCTATGGAAGAAGGATGGTGCAGGAGAGAAGAAGAGTTACTGGACGTTATTGCAAACCGAGAAAAATCAATTAGTGATTCAGATCTCACATTGAAGATTTTACATGAGAATGCTGCTGCATTCCAGAGAAAACTTCACCTACAAAGCATGCGCATTCATGACTTATTAGTTATAGTTGATAGCCTGAAATCCGGTAAAACCCAATCGTAGGTTAATCAACTTCAAGAGGGGAAATTGGAAGTACTTCATATAGTATCAAGCGCTCAGGTAAACGAAATATCAGCCCTTGACAAGGAACAGTCCTATTCGCAGCTTGAAATTGCGTACAAAGAGAAATTGGCAGCATCTGAGACCTTACTTCATAAAGAAAGAAGTAAAACTGTTGAACTTAAAAATGCAAATGCTCTGCAAGGTGAGAAACTCTCACATCAAAAGGGGGAAATTATGAATTTGCTAAGAAGGGTTAACTTATTGGATATCGTTTTAAAGCATAAAAGATTGTCACACTCAGGCGACAGCAGGTATGAATCTCTCACATCTCCACAAAAGGTTGGCTGGGAAATTATGAATTTGCTAAGACAGACCTTCCCACTTATAGCGCTGGCATCAACTCTCCCTTCTGTTATGGTCTTCTGCAAGGTGTTATGCCTTTTTATGTGGCCAAAGTATTAGTTTCTGCACCATACAGAAATGCAGAATATATATAACACTTTATGATGTACAACGTACCTGCAATACCAATAGTGGTGTTAACGGGTCGTCACGCACTGGTAAAGTAAAGACCTCTTTTCGAGGCCGATATAACTTCTTTCATGATCACGTTAATGCCAATGGCCCCAGTCAAAACATCACTGCATTATCTGGTACTACTTCATGGCGAATGGCTAACCATTGCATTAATGTTGTGACGAACTGTCCAACAAATAAACCTATGCCCACGGGGACAAATAAGTCTCATAAACAACATGATAAGGCTACATCTTGGCGTCAGAAGCCAAACCTAAATACTAAACTCGACGCAAACTTACAGCATCTGAGTCGTAAGAGTACAGATCAGTTTGTCAAATGTGATCCTAACGTGACGGATGTCATTCCTATTGGTTCAATTTATTTTGATCAGGATCGTTACACTAAGTGGTATCTTCCAAATTAGGTCAATACTGATGTTACGGAAGGTTTGACTACACCATCTGAGCAGTCCGCTACGACATGCTCAAATGTCACTGTGAATACTACTCATCATCCTCATTGCATTCAGCATGATCCTCCACATAATGAGAATGTAAATCTCAATACTTCTCATTCGACTACGGTTGCGCACCATATCCGCGCACCGCATCGTTCGCAGAAGAATAATTCTGGTGGTTATAAGTCACCTTAGACGCCGAAAGAAAAACATCAGGAATGTGTGTATTTCGATGGATAGTACCATGTTATGTTAAATTATAGAATAAAAGATACACCAGAGTATCTAGTGGTGTAGATATTTTCCTATAACTGACCTCGAAACCCTCGAATCGGTCGGTTGGATCGGAGGGTTGATCAGTGAGTTAACAATTCACTATCGTAAAACAAGCTATTGTTACCGAAACAGAACCAGGCTCGACATGAACATTTCTAACGAGACCTTTGATATCATCTTGAACGGGGAAAAACTACAGAAAGTTGAAAGTTTCAATTATTTAGGCAGTAAAATGACTCAGGATGGTGACACAACAAGAGAAATCCATACTAGAATTGCTTTGGCAGCTAGCGCCTTCAATAGATTATCTAACATTTGGAAATTACGATCATTGAATATACATACCAAGCTTCGTCTGTTTAATTCAAATGTTATCTCAGTGTTAACATACGGCTGTGAGAGTTGGAAAATAACAAAATCATTGGAGAACAAGCTGAATACATTCGAGAACAAATGTCTTAGAAAACTCATGAACATCAGTTGGAAAGAATTCAAGACTAATCGAAAAATAAGAGAAGACTCTAGGCAGAAATATGTCTCCGACTATATAAGGAAAAGACGATGGTCATATATCGGTCATGTCCTACGAATGCAAAACAACAGAATACCACTACAGGCGCTCACTTGGGTTCCTGAGGGTAAGAGGAAAAAAGGAAGACCAAAAGAAACACTCAGAAGAACAATAATAAGAGAAGGAAGAACGTTGGGCCTAAATAATGTGCAAGAGCTAAGAGGAGTGGCGTCACAACGAACAACCTGGAGAGCACTGGTTTCTGCCTTATGCGCCGTGTTTGGTGCTTAAAGAATTTATTATTATTATTATTATAAGTCATGCATACACAGATGGATCAGCAACAAATGCAACAGAAAATGGAGGTGGGGGTGTCTTTCTGACCTTAAGCACTGGTGCAGAAAAAAGGCTATCAGTGGCGACATGACGATTCTCCAGCAATTTCAGAGCAGAGGCAGAGACCTTGAAAACTGCAGTAGAAGTTATATTGACAGAAGAAAGCGCAGAGAGACAAGTTGCTTTCTTTACTGATGCACAGTCAGTAATTGCAACGTTGAAAAGCCAAAATAATACAGACCTGGATGATCTTTAGAATAGTGCTCCACAAACTTTGTCAACGATTCAAAAGTGTTGTGATCCAATGGATCCCATCTCTTGTAACATCACCGGAAATGAAGAGGCTGGCAGAATGGCAAAAGAAGGTTCACACTTACCTCAGCCTGATGCAAGCATAACTTTTGAGGAGGCAAAGAGTTTTATCAGAATCAGATACAGAAACAAATAGAATGTTGAACATCCAGGGCACACACAGAATGATGCTTACTACCAGCTCCACAGAAGAGAACAAGTGGTAATCTTCAGACTCCGCACTGGCCACAACAGATTGAGATACCATCTATTCCACAAGCTAAAAATAGGAACTACCGATCAGTGTAACTGTGGCACTGATAAAATGACTGCTGAACATCTGCTTCAAAGTTGCCCCTTATATGTGGTACAGAGAAAGTCCATATGGCCGACGCCAGCTCCTTTCGTGGAAAAGCTTTACGCGGATTCACATAGCCTCAAACTGACTACTGCTTTCTTTGAGAACATTCAAGTGGACGTCTGAGAGTGGACGTCTGAGAGTGGATGTCTGAGAGTGGACGTCTGAGAGTGTACGAAGAAGAAGAAGTTATAAGTCACATTCACGCAACATATTAGTGCGAAATCTGCCACCAGGCACAACATGGCGCGCACTGGGTGAATTTTTCCACTACACTGCCGACGTTCGATATGTGCGTCTTTTATCTACCCCCAACTCTAATTATCAGGAAGCAGTTATTTATTTCTACACACATGGTGATGCTCGCAGAGTTGCTACTCTGGACAATGGAGTTTACTTCCAAAACTATTGCCTGGAGGTGAAATTAATTCGCAACTCGGCGCCACACTGGTTTTAGTGCTTTCTCTAGTTCTGTTCGCGTTCTTGTTCCATCCCTGATGGCACCTAATCTGTTACCATATATGTTTAAAAAAAATATATTTTCTATTATTACTGGGCCGTTTGGCTCATTGGTTCCTTGATCTTTTATTTGTGTTTTTTCTGTGTCTACAGTTAATGATCTTCGACATTTATGCGTGCTGTTCATTGTCAGGCTGATACTGTTTACTGCCGTACTTAGTTTTTAGTTCTTACATCATTCAGACATCAGTCAAATGTCGTGGGTTCGTTCCCCATTTAACAACGTATTTTTATGTTTACTACAGCACCGCTGCCATTTTTGGAAGACTTTTGGGTTTTTTTTTCCCAGTCTATCTTCTCTGCGTTACGTGCTGTCGACCGTTTTATTTCATTTACTGCTTGTTATTTTTATCTCGATAACTTCATTGTCTTAAGTCCTAGTGGAATAACTTTCCGCTACGTCATTTGGCGCTTACCATCATATCAGGCTTCGTACTCTAGTTCGTTCCATAATACTCTAGTCATGTTGTTTTCCTTGACCTTTCGTGTCGTGACTTAAAAGTCTCTCACATATTATTCTTCATCGTGGAGTATAATGTCTCCTCGATTAGAGGTTGTTTTGCTCTTATTTGTAATGACATTTGCTCATCTTCTAGTGCTTGTTTCATTGTTTCTTTTTGGTTGATCGATGTTGTCACGTGCATGGCTACCGTCTCTGCTCACATGGTTGTTCTGTTAGGGCAGAGCTCTTTAACGACTTGCAGTGGTTACGGGATTACTAAGCCACTTAAGCTATATAGATGTAAACACATTTTATAATTTTCTCCTTTGCACAGCTTCGTCGTTGAAGGGCATCTGAGAGGTATTGATGACACGCATCGATCGTATTTTGCAAGTCTCGCGATGGCTGACTGATACGGATGTCCTATCTCGCTATCCGATACAAGACAGCAATACCTCACTTTATTTTCATCACGTATGATATTATGTCAGCGCCCAGATATTGAAATGACAGGGAAATATACTGCGCTGCTTCATACCGTGATGCCTTGACGGACTTCACATTCTTCATCTCATGACTTTGGTTCATATCCTACGTCGCCCACTTGCTTTGTACTTTTGAGCGGCGGAGATACCCGATTTTTGGTTGTCCCGTCAACTTGTCATACACCCGCAAGGTTTGTGTCGTAGATTTTTGATAGGAGAATTAAGACTTGGGTTGGTCCCTTCTGAATAGGTTGGAATGAGTGATAGTCACAGTGTGAGATAGAAATACGAAATAGATTTCCACGAGTGAGGTGGTAGAATAGTGATAGAGGCTGCCTCTGAGAGCGGGAAATTTTCTCTCTCTCTCTCTCACACCTATCTTCTACGACAGATCTAAAGTAGTCAGACAGTCTAACACATATACATTAAATATATATATATATATATATATATATATATATATATATATATATATATATATATATATATATATATATATATATATCCACTCACGTGCACGCACATTCAAGTGACGACAGGTAGACACACAGACGTGGGAAACTATAACAAATGATTATATAAATATTTAGAACGAGCTGACCAACATGCTGATTAATTTATTGTTAAGTTTTTTTATCATTTGTAAACTTACGTCACAACATATAAAATTACATAAAAAAGGCATATACACAAAATCATAAGCAAATGACGGAATGCTACAAGAACTGGTAGACCCACAGTGATGATCTTCCCTCGATGGATAGCCCACAGTCCCGTTAGGAGAAAGATGATAACACAAAGAGAGTCCCAGATACATATGATTGAGTCTAAGAGTTTTCCCCGTTTAAGGTATGAACAGACCTGATACTATAATCTAGTTTAAGGAAAAATATTGTTAGTAAAAAACAAACTTGCATGAAGAAAGTTATGACAGCAAATTGGTGTCAAAATACAACGGTGAAATAACACTCAGACTTGCGTTCCCTCTTATTCATTCAGTCATGGCCACGTGTGCACATTTATACTTACAGCTTTGATCGCTGCCTCTAGGAACATAATAAATTCTAGGACCTCCACACAGACCCGTAAATGCAGTCTCGACCAAGAAATCCCCAGTTCCAACAAGACGTACTGAATTCTCTGTCTCAGGGAACGATTCCTTTGGTGTTCTTATTTTTCGGATGTCTGTTAAGTCACATAAAATTTGTTCAGGCACAAAAGTTAGCAGAGCACAGTGTCACTAGCTTAGGTTTCGAGAATGTCAGATCGGTGTCTACTTTCAGGAAGGTACTATATTTGGTCACCACAATACTAGTCAAAACTCTGTCGGGATGTACTGTTATTTTGCTTGCCACAGCGGGCTGATCTGTACTTAAGTATTATTCTGGAAGAATTAATTCTGGCGCGAAGGCCTCTTACTTCATTTAACTGTTAAAGTTCATTTAATGAAAGTGATTAGTTTCTTCACAGATAATGTTCAATTACTAGAACGCTGGCAACGTTTGGGTATAACAGTTTCACTATATAAAATGGAAAGACCACAAATCAAAATAATTTACATATATGTACTCAATATAACTTACATTTTTAAACTGCAAGCGTATAGCTTGTCTTATAGTTTAACCCTTCCCGGGGAATAAGTTATATTTAAAAAAATCATCAATCCTCATGAATTAGGAACACGTGCGTATTCCGTCACCACTCATGATGCTTCTAGCATTTATAAGTTAGTTTAGAAAATAATTTCTTCTTCGTCTGATTTAGCAGTAAAATTTAATTCATTATAGCTACATTGTTGTTTAAGCTAGAAATTATAATTTATTCTGCTTTCCACTGAAACACGTCACTAGAAAAATAATACAGACTATATAAATTTTCCTCTCTGCACCAAATCTAACTAGAGAAATAAATTAAGCGATTTAACACTTTAACACTTCACAAAATACTAGAATATAATATATATAATATTTTACCTCACACAGAACTACAGGTAGTCGCACAACTTAAGAATTATATGCTTATATTTATGGAAGTCTAGAAGTTCGACAAATTGTCGAAACAAACTGAGAAACTTCGCTATATAGCTTATACTGTTCCGAGCAACCTGTCTACTGCGAATTTAGGAGCGAGAATGAAAATCTAGTTCAAACTCTGGTTATATCTATTACCAGACAAAGAGGTAAACGTTAATTTCGCCAAACTGAAATAATCCCCCTTTCCGTCTATAACACTTACGTAACTATCATACACTGCCACTTTCTGACCGAGAGGGCGCGTGTCAGTTGCGAATCTCAGACAACTTGTCTGCAATGCAGGGGCAGTTTTTGCACCTACGTTTAACAAACTGACCGAGAAGCGTGCGTGTCAGTTGCGAATCTCAGACACCCCGTCTCCAGTGCAGAAACAGTTATTCACACCTCACGCTGACATTGGCCCACAATGAGTGTCGTGTCAGGTGAAATTTCCAGACAAAAGTCTCAAACTGCGCCAAGGAGATGTCAGCTATCGCACCGCACTGAGCGTTCAGCCGATTCACTCGTTGTGGCAGGTAAAAATGCAGACACATTGGTCGCCTATATGTCTGGCGAAACGAATATTTACGGTGTATTTCATCAATCTGCAGCGATTGACCAAAATGCATTCTCACGCCAAATCGTCTGGTCCTACGTCTGAGTATGAACCATAATCGCACCTCTCGTCAAACTGCGCGCATGACATCTGCGTAATCAAGTTACTCGTTTCATCAGCAATGAAATGCGTTTTCTACATGAGAAACGAAACTTGCGAAAGTGAGAATGGGAAAAATAGTAATGTATATAGTCGCAAACGACCGAATGCGAAAATTACAGGAAAAAGGTAAAGAGCGACTATAATTAGAGAACACGGGTGGAAGAAAAGAAGAGGAAAATATATAAAATTTAATGAACATAACTCTCCGTGACAGTTTGTGACATGCTTCATTCAACTCCTTATGTCGATGTCACTCTGCTCGCACACTTATATTACTGACGCCATTGATACATTTATCCTCCTTCAACTTGGGTGTCAAGTTCACGTCACTATTACTGTCAGCGCCCGCTGGAACTTATCCTGTGGAACTGATTTTATACATTGCTTGGATTATTTCGCAAGTTTTAGACTCTTGGTCACGATTATGTGTACAAAATGTTGGTATATGCGGTCTCCTTACTGTGATGTGTACATAGTCACATCTCGATGGTACATGATTGCACTTTTTGATCGACGTGACGGTGTACTCGCCTTCACGCTTGTGTGAAAGTGTATCAACGTGTACGTGCTGAGTTGCCGCTTCTGTGACATTGATGTTCCGGATTACTACACTTTCCGGAGTGCTTTTACAGTCCCTGGTGTTTTTTAAATCACGAACATTTGCTATGTCTTAGATAATTATGTAATATGACTTTACTCTTTGACTTATCTCATAATAATTTTGATTGACATGACGGACGACTCCTTTTGACGCATTGTTTTAATTAGTTTCCCTGACGTGACTTCACGGTGACTCTTAGTATATTTAGTGCTGTTGTTGTTCATCTCATTAACGGATTTTTCTTTACGATAAAAGAATAAATTTTTGATTTATGTTTTTTCCTGGGCGATAGGGTAAGTTGTTACGGTATATATGTATGTCCTCAGACATATGCCCATCTTTTTTTAGGCATAAGGCTGAGCACATCCACTTGTATCAATGGGGTTTTTATGTTGAGATACGAATGCACCATAATTGTACAGTGCATCGTTCAGATGTGACGCTAGCAAGCGTCCGCGTTGGTTGCTTGACGATAGTAGGTCGAGGCTTTTGATAATTTTGTGTTCACGTGAGGGGATGTACGTTTAATTACACTCCCGTTAGTTGGAGTTTCATACCAGCCCTAATACATGGCTGTGATGTGTATAATGCAAGCCATTGATATTGCAGAATTTTAATTATGTTATACTGCCACATCAGTTTGGCAATTAAGATTATGCGAGACGAATCTGTCTCGCCGTTATTGTACGTGGCCGCAGTACTGCAACTCTGTCACTTCTAGAACAGTTGTAAGTCTTATCGGTTCACGAGTTATTATTATTTATGTATGAACACTGTCTTGACTCGACGGAACCCAAAACGTCCATAGATGTCACCTTGTATTGCTATGAAATGATTGTGAAGATGATCCTGTGAATAAATGTCTGTATTTCGTGTACTCTGGCTTCAGTCTACAATATTGTTCATCGTCATTTCAACGGTTCACCCTTCATGTCCTTGATGTGAATACTGATGCATTGCCATGTCGAAATCCTAGAACATACCACCATTCGTGTCTGGAATACAATCTTTCCAATAACTGAAACTATGCGTCAGAAAACTGCACCAATACTAGTAGTGTCAAAACTCAGACATATAACATCCAGTGCGTAACAACACTGACGTTAACAGGTAGCGTCAAGCAAATGTAATTATTATCACCTGCAGGGAGTGTAAAGCAATTCGACAATACATAAATATCTGCTACTTAGAAGAAAACATAACGAAGAAAGAAAGAAAGAAGTAAAAGGGCGAAAATTGAGAGCAAATAATAAAAATCAGTACCACAAATGTACCGATACTGCCGGAGTTAAACAAAGATCGATAGGCGCCGCCCCGTTTTGTCACAGTGACTTTGTTAAAACGTACTCCTATACAGAAGATGTAGTTAAATGATGGGCAGTACAATGTAGCGGTTCTAAATATTACTTGTATTAATATTAATTATGCCAAATCAACTTGTAATGTGTTTGTGGACTGTGAAATGGCCTTTTACAGTGTAGAGAATCACTTTGGGATTAATTTATGAGCCGTTGTGGAATCGATCTGAAAATCATGTTAAACAAAAACTTAAGAAGACATGACAAGTGCCCTTTAAGGGCAACTTACAGGACCGTTTGGGATAAGAACTGAAGTGAGATAGGGGTGTCTCTTGTCACCATTTTTCGTCCTATTGGCTATAGATTAGATTTTGAAAACATCGACTTCAGCCAACAGAAAGTGAATCCATTTGACTCTGACAATATAGCTTGACGATCTAGATTTTGCGGACGACTTAGCACTTCTGCCTCATAACTGTAATCAGATTTATTTTTAAATGAAATAATTGATGAGACAAAATTGTAAGTGGGTCTCAATAAACACAGGGAGAAAAGATATATAATAGCAATATATTCAGGAAACGTGTTGATAGGATTACCAGACAGTCGTTGATCTGAAATCTCAAGGATAAGAGAGGTATACGAAGATAAATAACAGATGGAGAAGAGAACTGGTGACATACATAAAGGGGTGGAAGAAGACTTGGCGCTGATGGCACGTGACAGGAGGACTTAGAGTAAGTTTGTTAAAGACCTTTCCTCTTCCTTGTGAAGCTGAATGGTGATGATAATAACAACAACTTGTCGACAGTTTGTAATAAGGAAGGACAAGAAAGAAAACCCCGTTTTAAGAACCAAATTAATTGCTATCGCAAATGTTCAAATGGCATAAAATAAATCGAGCGAAATATGGAGTTACTCATTAATGATAACTGGCCAAACATTTTTGTTCTCTGCAATAGTCTGCGTGGAACATTATTTTCTTTCTTTCTTTCTCTCTTTCTTTTTTTTTAACGTGCACTTGGTAAATACAATAAAAGTGCTCCATAAAACTTTGTTTTCTTTTACACATTTTTTGTTTTATTCTCTTCTTCTTCTTCTTCATTTTTTCTTCTTCTTCTTCATTTCTTTTCTTCTTCTTCTTTTTCTTCTTCGCACACTCTCAGACGTCTACTTGAATATTTTCAAAGAAAGCAGTGATCAGTTTGACGCTATTTGTATCTCCAGAGAGTTTTTCCAGGAATGGTATTGGTTTCAATAATATGTGATTTCTCTGTTCTTCATAAATTGGGCATTCTTGAAGCAGATGTTCAGCAGTCATTTTAGATGTGCCACAGTTACGCTCATCTGGAAGTTGCAATCTCTAGCTTGTTGAATAGATGGTAACCCAATCTGTTGTGGCTCGTGCGGATCCTGAAGATTACCACTTGTTCTCTTTTGCTGAGCTGGTAATATGCATCATTTTGAGTGATGCTCTGCATCCTATTTGTTGCATCTGATTCTGATAAAATTCTTTGCCTCTTCGAACGTTATGCTTGCAGCAGGCAGAGGTAGCTTTGCGCCTAGCGTTGCCAATCTGTTAGCCTCTTCATTGCCGGGAATTTTATGATTTTAAGTCCTAACTGACAATTAAATTATCGAAACACTTTTTACCAACGTCCCATGAAATTCACCCACAATAAAATATACATTGTTAAGTTTAAGTTTAATTTAAATCTCCCAGGAAAGTTCTTCATTACCTGTTATGTGTTTAAAACAAAGGACTCGCTGACCTAGTTGTTTGAAAAAAAATAGACTTAATCGGCACATTGTCGTTCACGATCCGACGTCCACTCACTTAAATGCGAAACAGCATCTGTATTAGCAGCTCCTTATTTCCCTTATTTTAAAATTCTTACTTTAAACGAATTTTTTTCCAACTTGTTTTACATAGTTTTAGTAATTGTATCAAATCGGTTGAGTCATTGTTGCGCCGCGATATGATAATTGCGTGAAGAATTATGACATGTGAAATAGTATTTTTAGTTATAGATATTAGCCCATTAAAAAAGAGGGACATACCTATTTCGGCTAGGAAGCAGTAGAAACGTCGAATTCCCTTACAATATAGGGATATCTAAGGAGGTCTTTTCTGTATCCCTGCGACAAGAACGTATATCCCTAATATCTTGACTATGAAATGGGCCTCCAAACTCTCAAGAGGATCCTGTGTGATTTGTCTAACAGATGTACAATTACTGCTGCAGGTATTACACGCGTATCACTTGATGGAGCACGTTGAATATATTTTCTATACACACGTGGAATCCTTTTAAAATAAACGGACTGTTTCAGTTGTTTCAGGTAACTGTTTTCTGCCTGGTATTGGAAATATACTGTTTTCGGTGTCTGCTGGCAGCCTGTGAGTTGAGGATACTTTTATGATTTGGCTTTCGTGTGAATGGATCTTCTTACTTAATTAGATTTCGTTAAAGTAGAAGTGCGTACAGTGAACGTTGCATCAATGAATTCTCAAAAAATAAATGAAGAAATGCTCGTATCACTTGACGTGCACCCACGTAAGCTGGTTATATCCTGCCTTTGAATATTCAGCTATGCAGACGTACTCTTTCTAGTTTCTTTCTGATTAAGCGTCTCAGACTACACGTGTATTTAATATTGGTAAATATTTAGGTTTCTCTGGAAAAGAACTTAATGACTTTGTGGTAACTTTGATGAAAGAACATCAGGAAAGAGATAAAACCGAGATGGAAGAACCAGTCAAAGCCATAGAACGCGAAGATTAGAGAGGGCAGAGTGTGACTGTCAGGAACCACTTATTGTGGATAGCACTCCACTGGTTACACCACTGCAATGTGGATTTATAACAATAAATAAAGGCTCGTTCTTCCAAGGGTACAACCACACCACAATGGCTGACATAAGAAATAACACCTTTAACAGGAACTTCCCTTTAATACTTTATACACACAATACGGCCTCACAAGGCCAACAAACGCATCAAATACAATAATGAAATAACCACTGTAAACTTGCCTTAGCAGCTTAATCTACCCCCTCCGTACATGAAGGTACGAATTACACTAAAAGCACTGCTATGAATATCGCTCACCTGAGCGGCAAAACTGAGACAATGACCCACTCAAATCATTGACATCTTATTAAATTACAGTCTGTAGAAATTACAACCTAGATCGTACACTTTTCTAGAATTACAACGTAATTCACAACCAGGACCGAAATATGGCAAGCACTCAGTTAATAGTCCATAACTTGAACCACCCAGCAATCTCGCTGGAAAAACGGAAATATGCGTCCTTCCTGGACGAAGGCTAGTTTCTGACTACCCAACTTTGCGCCTTTTCCCCCGACTTCCGGTAGACACATGACCCACCAGTTTGGCTAACCTCGGCCTTTCCGAGTGATTTAACGCCGACCACAATACATACGATGCACTGCGAAATAGCGCTGTGACAGTGACGAAATGGCTGTCCCTGTCCTTTTGTGTGATCTCCCACACCTTCAGCACTCCGGCCAGTAAACTTCTTTACTTCATATTTGTTCATTATTAACTTCTTATTTGGCATTTCGTCTTGCCCTTTCATTCATTTTACTCTTTATTCTGGACAAAGCATGGTGATGTTTCTGTGGTAGGGTGGGCGAGATGACGATGATGATGTTGTGATATTTGATCACTCTCTTGCACACTCGCAACCGACCCTAATCAACAATAAAACTCTGATTCTTAAGGCAGTGGCTGTATTTATTTCTACAACCCTATCAGTGACATTTAAACACACGAAGCAAACATTAAACAAATAACAAAGCGAACAAAACCAAACACCAAACAAACACCCAGCTAGTGCTCGATTGCTAATCTGAAGAAGCAAACAAAGCAACGACTGGTTAAAATCATAATAGTTAAATAATCAGGAACACCATGCTCTCACCTGTCAAACTGTCCTTCTTCCGCTCTCATACATGTCTTCCAATGAGACTAGTGTGATGTTGTGCATGAGGCTGGCAATCTCACCATGTAACATAAGATTGCTACCGAAACCACTACTGCAAGAGCACACACTCAACTATCACACACACACACTCATGCATGTCGTCCAATGATACTAGTATGGTGTTGTGCATGAGGCTGGCAATCTCACCATGTAACACAGATTGCTACCGAAGCCACTACTGCACGAGCATATAAATACTTCATGCGGAGGCAAGCCACACTGGTGGCCCCATGCTCCCTCAGGAGCGGAGAAGAGAAATATATATCTCCAAGTGAGCCCACGTGCTCTCACAAACCATTCTTCACATAACAATAATTAAATAATCATGAAATATGCATAACATAGAATTAACCAATATGTACCACCATTACTCTAATGATAGTGAGCTACTACCTCGTAACCGATCCACCTCAATAATAGTCACTGCACTCTGAACATGTCGTATATGCCGACTGATGAGATTAGGAACTCATCATATAAAACACATTGTTACAGAAACAACCACTGCAGTAGCATAAAAATGCTTCTTTTGGGCCTGTGATGGACACCAGTTGCATTGGTGTTTTCATGCTCCGCAAGGAGCAACCAGAGAAACACCTGTCTCAACAAAGGAGTGGCCTCGCGCTCTCCAGAAATCTAAATGACTATTCTCACCTCAAAGTAATCCACTACTGTAGCATTATGATCAATTATTGTAAAATACACTTATTTACGCTTACATTAAAGAACAAAATAAAATTACTCTTGACTTAACACTAGAACTAAAGTCATCACATAAAGGAAATTTACCATGAAAACTCTCTCTTCTATTACTGGGGAAAATTACATTTAACCTACTTTCACCCACGTGTCAATTCACACAATATAACAAAGAGTGTTAAACTCAGACTCCTTGGCGCCTTCTTTATTCACAGCATGATGATGCGCCGCCTTTCATGAACACGTGGCTGCCATCTTGATAACAGTTAATATTATCTAAATTCAAGTAATCGATCGCTTCTCTGTCCAGTTCCATGTACGAAATACTCTCCTACTAAATTTGCCCGGTCTGATGGATGAAATAATTGCTACTAAAACTCTCACATCTGTGATTTGGACTTACACTATTAAAATCAATCCACGCATATTATTTTCACTCATTTATATTTCAAGACTAAATTATCAGGTCCTGGAAACACATCAATCTATTTATTTCATTAACCATTAAAACAGACACGCTCAATATAATTCTAAAGCTACAGTGAAATAATGGTAATTTCACTAGGAAATTAGCTAATCTGCTTCTAAATCAAACTCACGTGCTCAAGGCATTTACAGCTTGGCTCTGGTGTCTAACTTCGTTTGTTCTCTCTGGGCGGCTTTTGCAAAATAGGCCCGTTCGCCGCCCGCTATCTCTTTCTATAGACTCTAGGCTAATCACTCAACTTACTGCGCGCCGCGGATTAATTGCGCCACGCAAATAACACACGCGATTATCGCTCTAGAAATAGCGAAAACACAAATAAAACCTACAGCTATTTAATATAACACAACTATCAAATATAACTAAATTTTAGGCTTTATTATGGCCTAGTAATAAAGCTTCTACTGAGTCAGACTCTTCACATCCCAGCGTGCTGCGCGCACATCGAAAATATATGGGCGATAAATATGCCTTGAACATGAAGGGGGCGTCTTTACGGCCCCATCCCATATCTAACACGCCACTCCCATATGGCAGTATTTGCTACGGGAGTAATTCGTATCTTATTGTTTCACACTTCACTCCCAGACTGTTGTTACGCTCCGGCAGGTTTGATGACCCAGCCGGCGATAATATCTTATCGCATATTCTGTCTGACCATCTTTTCAAGCGACGGTGCATGTTTATTCAAGATGTGTTGGGCAGGAGTGCTGAATAGAACCAGATTAGTGTTTCTGGCGAAACACATGTGGCGAGCGATCATCCCTGAGTCATTATGCCAGAAACACATGGTCACAATATTGTGATGGACAGAGGTGCAGCTGGAAGTCCTATGTAACGAGATGACATCACTGTTGTAAGAGGCCATGCGTGAATATTAAATTTTATATTTTAAAAACGCGAGTGGATATTTAAAACGTCCCCGCCCAAACAGTGCTAGATAGATTTGATTGGTTCGCCAGAATCTACAATGAATTTGATTGGTAGATTCGGCAGAAACAAAGCTGGGATTTGAAACTAAGGATTGTGAGATATACTGTAGGAATCAGACACAGCACAGCACAGACTGCATCGCCGCGTCAACTAAACACCTATAAGATAGAGGAAAGAGGACAGGACTTATCATTCCACAACTATAAGTACCATATCGAGTATTGCGCAACTTTGGAATTTACAAGTAAACCCGCAATTTTAATACAAGACTGGAAACTTGGGAATTTTATCCCAAGCCAGAGAGGAATTCTAACCACAGGAATTCGCACAACACCAGCCGTCAGAGGAATTAACTCATATTTCCCAGACCAAGTCATAAGAGGAATTATACAAGCAGTTTTCCCAGGCCAGGAATTTTCAGAACACCAGCCGTCAGAGAAATTAACTCATTTTTCTAGACCTAAGTGATCTCAAAGCTCTAATACGAGACTGTGTCCATACTAAATCTGTGCCAGGAGAAGTGTGTATTCCCAAAATTTTGGGGTTAGTGTAAACGCATTATTTACTAACGTAAATTTTTACACTTTTCTTTATAAGAGGTTATATACGACGCTGCAACCTCAACATATGGAGATAGTGTATGCATGAACCACTACTGCAAGAGCTGATGATTGTTTCTGACTTCTCTTCTTCTTCTTCTTCCGTCCTTAGCCAAAGACCGACCAAGCAGTCAGAGGCCATCACGCCTTGTGGCGTCTTAAGGGCAACAGCAGATTGATTTTCTCTGTTGTAGTTTCCCATCACGCCTAGCGGCGTCTTTAGGGCAACAACAAATAGATCCATCTGCCGTTGTTTCTGTAATCGGTGTGACAAGCCAACGGGTGATCAGCCCATTGGGTGTTTCTGACTAATCGTGCGGAAAAACACGACAGCAGAGCTGACCCTAGAACGCCGACGGGTGTAAGGACGAGTAATGAGTGATGATTACATCACATGTGCCTAAAGTGTATAGAATCATTCTGTGAGATTTATATACCTTTTTAATTGTAATTCAGGCAAATCATTATTCATACACTCCAGATGCAGTTTCCTAGTTAATACCTAGAAGGATATTGGTGAATTTTCATCATATTCCCTGAGTTACACTGTGTACTCAGGAATTTAATTCTTCTGCGGGGTTACTATTGGTGGGTGGAGTGCATGAAACTTGGGCTGTTAGGTTGTGGAGAACAAATGTACTCAGCAGAAGGCAGCTGTTTCTTTCTTCTTCTTCTTCTTTCTCGTTCGTCCTGAAAACGACGTTGCTTGCGTTGTGTCCATTTACAGCGGAGCTCCGATATTTGCGCCTTTCGGCCGACTTCAGCACGGCATGTTTTGAGACCGGGTTTGCCTTCCCTCTTCGATCCCTGCTCTCTCTGCCAGACTGCAGTGAAGCAGCCTGTTTCCAGGACCACCACTTTGAGGTGGCGTAGGGTCTTGGTCAGCTCTGGTTCGCCGACCCTGACAAAAGCAGTCAAGCTATGAGTCGCTGACTGCATTCATCTCGTTTGCTGAGTCTTCAGTCCCGTTTCTTTCTATGTGTCACAGTTCGTGGTTACAAGCCATCAGACTTAAGTACTGAAGTTCCTATGCCACTAGTGTGAGAGAAGAGTATCAACACTAACCGCCTACAGTGGACGAGTTATGTGGAGAAGTGGACTCATCACCAAAAAGAAGTGACGGAAACCACAGCTGCAGGACTCATCTGGAGCTACGTTTTTGTGTAACAGGCTACAGCAAAAAACAAAGACATTTTTAACGCACCGACAAAACCTCTAGGATAAAAAATTTACTATAATTTCACCCCATTTAATCTGTTTGAATTTATATATGCAAGCTACGAAAGATACCACAACAAACAGATAGCACCAGGGAGAAACAGCCTCGGTGAACTGGGAAGCGATGGTGCATTTTATCATTGTATACTCTGAATTTGACATATATAAATGGCTTGTAGATGGACAGTTGCAGAAAGGGCTGGCAACTACATCATGTAAAATAATTTACTTCATGACCCACCATTGCAAAAGATGGTAACTACTTCGTGCGGATTTTCTTACAAGGAACCAACAGCAGAGGAAGCCCCAGGTTCCATAGAGAGCAGGGAGTGGATAATGATATCTAAGTGTTTATATTTACTAACTTATTGAAAAAGTTATTATAATAAGTTTTATGTGTATAAATATTAATGCATAGAATGTTTCATTTGTCTTCTTCCGCTGTCCAAAAGCCCTTTCATCCGACTCATGGCGTCCAAATTTCATGTTCAGGGATAAAGGCAAAATTCTGAGGAAAATGAAAGAGTGGATGGAAGGTGAGGTGATGGATATATCAGGAGACCCGATATTTGGCACATACATTTGTCTCCTTTCAGTTTTTGGCCAAAGTTGCCAGATGTTAATGCTATAGACACCGACAACAGACGGGTCTTGAGTGCACGTAACGAAGCAATCTAAATAGTAACCTTAGCCATGTTTCAAAGGACGTAGTACTGCCAAAAATCTTCAACTCCTGAGAGAAGGAACAGTTCGATCACGCCAACTGACCCCACACCGTCAGCTAAGTAACGTACCAGCTCTGCCAATGGACATTTCCAACTTTCTTCTCTGATCCACTAAAAATTAATGTGCGATAAAGACATATATCATCACTTCATTTTTATTAACACCTTTATTTATTTGACCTTGTTAACCCACAAGTGATTATTAAATTTGTATATATGTAAATAAACATACATAGCTGGATTAAACACTAATGATTGAATTGTATGTCTGCAACCGTATTACTCAGTTTAAAAAAATACACAACCAGTACAGAGCTAGTAAATTGATAGTTGGCTGAATCACCTTCAGCTGGGGGCTCAGAAAATACGAGTCAATAATTTTCCTCAAAGAAGGAGTTGAGAATGATAAGTTCATATCATCTTAGACGATCTCAGTTGTTATGCTTGCAGTTCTATATTTTCCTGAGGCTCCATGAAATAGAAGCATCATTCTTCTATGTATATCTCTACCAAGAGAAATCTTGAGCTAAGGTTTTGAAGACCCTCATACTTTTATTTAAAGTTTGGACATTGTTGGACCACTAATGCAGAGCATGGGAGACAATCCAGCGACAATCATAGATGTTTCCTCTCAATAAATTTTTATTATGAGTTCGTTCACCAATTGATGTTCAACTTTAATATTTTTTTTTCTAAAAAACTACCTGATGTAATAAATTCATATTTTGCATGTAGTCTTATATTGTTCATGACGTTATGAAAACATTTTTTGCCTCCAGAAAATGTGTCTAGATTTAGATATCTATTCATCAGGTTATATTAAAATCACACTCCGATACCGGTATTAAAATGTAGCATGTCAGCAGTACAGTTGTTTTGCACGGGCAATAAATGGTTTTTTAATAGAAAAAAATATATTTTAAGACGAAATCATGACATTTCGTGCACCGCATTTGTCTGCTGTTGAAAGCTAAAATAGTGCGACATCATTGTAAAGTCAGTGGCGTATTGTGAAATTATTGTAAAGTTACACATGATACCCTAAAAAAGACAGATTTTCAATTCTGGAAGAAATGTGTAGATCATGTGCTCCGTGAAGAGGAAAAATACTGGCAACGTGATGGATTACAGTTTATCCAGAGTTGGAAAAATAACAAAATCATTGGAGAACAAGCTGAATACATTCGAGAAACAAATGTCTTAGAAAACTCATGAACATCAGTTGGAAAGAATTCAAGACTAATCGACAAATAAGAGAAGACTCTAGGCAGAAATATGTCTCCGACTATATAAGGAAAAGACGATGGTCATATATCGGTCATGTCCTACGAATGCAAAACAACAGAATACCACTACAGGCGCTCACTTGGGTTCCTGAGGGTAAGCGGAAAAAAGGAAGACCAAAAGAAACACTCAGAAGAACAATAATAAGAGAAGGAAGAACGTTGGGCCTAAATAATGTGCAAGAGCTAAGAGGAGTGGCGTCACAACGAACAACCTGGAGAGCACTGGTTTCTGCCTTATGCGCCGTGTTTGGCGCTTAAAGAATTTATTATTATTATTATTATTACTTATAGCTGTTTCCTATGCGGTGGGCAGATATGGATACGCCTCTGATCCTACTTTTGACATTTATGACGTAGTATACTGTAAAATTTAATTTTAAGCCGTGCTTCTTGTAAGATTCGGAAAAGATCAAAGGAATTTACGGTTTTGAGGAATGCAGAATTGATATTGACTTAACAACAACATATTTGTAACGTCATGGATAATATAAGACTACATGCAAAATATGAATTCATTACATCAGGTAGTTTTTTAGAAAAAAAATTTTAAAGTTGAACATCAATTGGTGAACGGACTATACTAATTTGTAAAGCAGTAGTTTACATGGATAGGGGTACTTCGCTTCCGTATATATATATATATATATATATATATATATATATATATATATATATATATATATATATATATATATATATATATATATATATATATATATATATATATATATATATATATATATATATATTATACAATCACTACAGACTGACCTGTATGCACACAGTTTCGTGCTCACTATACGTGACCCACATAGTTCTAAAGAGACAGGATTTGTCTAAATCGAGAGCCTGGAGTAAACTTTAGTTCTTATTGGCACGTTTGTCTAAAATACCATCTGGGACTGAGAAATGGAAATATAATCTAGCAATGTCGGAAACACAAATCAGACTGCATTTTTAACAAACGTCAAGTAACAACTCCCAGTAGACAGAGAGAAGGATCAGACAAATAATTCCAAAATTAAAAGTTTCTAATATAATATTATCATTTAAATTAAGACAATGAAGCCCAACAAAGTGATAATGTAGGGAACAGCGTACACGAAGAGTACGATGGAAAGACAGTTAACTAATGATATTTCATGTGACATTAATGAAGCTACTATGTACCTATAGTATGGCATTTCGTGTTTGACGTCTGATCGGAAAGAAGCTGGAAAGCCTTCGTCCAGCTAGCAACGTTCGCAGAAAGCGCATCACAACTTCCTAAGTTAGATGGATGAATATCACAAGCTAACGTGTGTAGGCGTCAGAGGTATCAGCATTTTTATTGGTTAATTTATTCAAATGAATTCATTAAACGTTCATTGTAAGGACTTCAATCCACGGAAAGTCTAATTCAGAAAGAAGACCTATAGAATTTGTGACGAAATCAGTTGTGCCCTTTTAAACCATTTTCATTCTCTCCTGCATTACCTACTTGTTTTTTATTTTATTTTCCACAATTATCGTTCTATTATTTGGCATATTTTATGTACTTACAATTTTTGTCTAGGCCCTTCCCGACTTGTTTACGTTTCACAATGCGAATCGTAGTATTATAAGGCTAATTAGACAGGTCAGCGGTAAATACTTTTATCACAAGTCTTCTGGCCACCTTTGATAGAGACGGTCATTGTTGACACAAGGTGGTCTCGTACGATCGACGGAGAGAAAGCCAGATTGTCAGTCTGGGAAAACCGTCTGGGAGATGTACGTAAATACTGGTGATAATATGTAATAGCTTCTGATGACCCATCTCTCTATCAATAATACAGAGGGACTTGGACTGAGAAATGGAAATATAATGTAGCGAAGTCGGAGACACAAATCAGACTGCATTTTCAACAAACGTCAAGTAACAACTCCCAGTAGCCAGAGAGAAGGATGAGATAAAGAATTCCAAAATTAAAAGTGACAGATCGAAGTATTTAGACGTCTTTATAATTTAAAAGAGAATCCTCAATTTTAAATACAATGACTGAAAACTTAAGGAATAAAAAAACACAAGTCATAAGAATCTAACACTACCCAGACCGAAGCATCAAATCAAAGTTGCTGTGTCCATTCTACTGTGCCAGGAGATTGTAAATCACATTTGGAGTAACTTGTGAACATATACTTAGCAGAGGCATTTGTTCTTTTATTTTTCCTAAAGTTCGTGGTACGAAGTTATACTTACACGAGACCAGTCTGAAGTAAGAGTCTTCGCCACTATCTTGTGATTCAAGAAGCTGGGGTCGACACCAACTACCTACAGGGGACACGTTGTGAAGACACTCACATTGACATTATGAGTGAAGTTTATCTAGACGCCTCTAGAGAAGAACCTTCATCAAAAAAGACCTGACAACGACCCATTGCAGTACTCAGCCAGTTAAGTTATTTGTAACTGACGCAAGCAACGGACAATAACCAACAGTTTCCAATTAAGTCTCAGTGAAGACAATTATTAAAACCCTCTGAAGTCACTTTCATCCATATTTATTTAAATTTGTTAAAGACTAATTCATTATTAAATTCATAGTTGATTCCGTTCTTATAGATAAGAGAGCACATGTATGATCTAAAATCTTTAATACATATACATACAGTTAACAGTAAGGTGACCAGACGTCCCGGTTTTTCCGGGACAGTCCCGGTTTTCGACAATTTTTGATAATTTGTCCCGACATTTTTTCGATGCATTCCGGGACGCCAATTTGTCCCGGTTTTGGACGAATTTGCCAATTTGGCATAAATCTCCCAGATTAAAAAAAAAAATTTTATTCCGTGGCTGACTTGAGGGAATTTTTAATTATTAGTGAACTGGCGCCGAAACAGCACAAGAGTTTGTCAGGACCGCGAATTAGTTTTGTAGTTCCAATGTGATATTCGCAGTTATTTGAAATTTTAGGTAGTGGTAAAGTACCAAGATTTTGCGTACGGTATACGTTTATTTAATTTAAACGGTGAACTTTGTGTGCATATTTTGTTATTGTTGTAAGAAAATGGTACCAAAGCGTAAATGCAGTTTCAATGAAGATTTACAAAAGGAATATCCGTTTATTAAAAAGAGTACATCAAACTTCAATGTACGATGCAATATATGTGCCTCCGGGTTTTTTATAAGCCATAGTGGACGTGGTGATATTAAGAACCACATAAGCAGTGAGAAACATAAGAGAGCCGTCGTTACAGCTACATCAAGCTCATCGTTAACCACTTTCTTCAGAGCTGATAAAATTGGTGACCAAGAAGAGCTATTAGCTGCTATAGAAGGCGCCTTTGCATACCATACAGTGCTACACAATCATACTTTCAGGTCTATGGATTGCACATAAAAATTACTTCAGGTTACTTTAGAGCCAAAATTTGCATGTGCACGTACGAAAACAGAAGCCATTATTCGAAATGTCTTGGCACACCATATTCTAAATGAGTTAAGGTGTGACCTAGAAAAGTCTACATTTATTTCTGTACTGACAGATGCATCCAACCACAAAGAATTCAAGATTTTTCCTTTGCTTGTCAGATACTTTGATCACAGTAATGGAGTGAAAATTAAAATATTAGAGTTAAAGTCATTGCCAGGTGAAACATCTGATATTGTAAGTAGTTTTCTTAATGACTGCATAACTGAAAATGGTTTAGACAGTAAAGTAGTTGGATTATGCGTAGACAACACAAATTCCAATTTCGGAGGTGCTGAAAGGAAAGGACAGAACAATGTTTTCAAAAAACTGCAAGAAAACCTTGGACATGGTCTTATAGGAGTTGGGTATGCAGGTCATATTTTCCACAACACTGTTCGAACAGCTGCAGATGTACTGCCTGTTGATGTCGAGCTGATTATTGCTAAAATTTATCTATTCTTCAAATCATACACAGTACGAGTTGAAAGACTCAAGGAGTTTTGCCCGTTTCTGGAAACAGACTTCCAGATAATCTTAGGTTATGCTCAGACTAGGTGGCTTGCTCTGCTGCCTGCTGTTGAAAGGGTTCTTCAGATGTTCCTGCCTCTAAAATCATATTGTCAATCTCAAGACAGATGCCCAGTTTTTATACAGACATTCTTTGAAAATCCTCTATCTGAGGCATGGCTAGTTTTTGTTCACAGTCAGGCCTCTCCATTCCACGAAGCAGTGCAAAAAATAGAGGGACAGACGGTCACTGTGTTTGAAGTCATTGACAGCATCAACAGGTTGAAAACTATTTTGAAGTCCAAACTGGAAGACTGTTTCTTGCCATCAAGAGTTAAGCTAATCCTTGAAAAGCTGGAAATGGAAGGACTTCCAAAGGAGGATGTGAAAAAGTTTCATGCTAGCGTTTCTTCGTTCTGTGAAACAGCTTTCAATTATTTGAATAAATGGGCTGCAAAAAATTTTCAACACCTAGAATCCTACAGCTTGGTAACGCTGAACAGAATACCAATTTGGGCAGATATTGAGATATCATCATCACTAGTGATTCAAACATTACCTTCAGCCCACTTTACAGAAACTGAAATTTATGACGAATATGTCTATATGAAGCAGCTTGTTACTTCTCAGAAAATTAGTGAATGGAGTGCCAAAAAAACATTGCCACCACAACGTTGGATTGAAATGGTTTCCCACTTCAAAAACAATAATGTGACATTTTCAAATATTTTGAAGTTGGCAGAGTTTTTTTAGTGTCTACCTGGAACAAATGCTGCCACAGAAAGAGTGTTTTCTTTGATGAACAGCTTATGGGCAAGTGATAAAAAACAGCTAGGTGTTGAAACTTTGAAAGCTATGTTGATAACTAAAGTGAACTGTGAGGAAACATGTGTCGAGTTTTTTAAGATGCTGCTTGCAAAGAAGGACCTATTGATAAAAATCCACTCATCTGAAAAGTACAGTAACTCAGCCTTCCACACCACCTAAAAAGCCTACCTACACAATATTCATTTAACAAAGCACTTTTCAAACACTTCCTAAACACTGATTATCTACCCCCATAGAAACATCATTTGCCTGTCAATATGTCATCCATAGGTCAACATTTCTTTTCCTCTTCCGCTCGTTTTTAATGAGAATAATTTGTTTTATATCCATGTGATATTATTATATAATGTAATGTATGTGAGAATGTACCCGCATACCACTTTACTTTAGAGATGTGAATGTTTTTGTTTGCTTAAATGGGATGATGTACATGATAATAAGCAGATAAAAAAAAAAAATTTTTTTTTAAACTGCTGAAAGACTTTTCCTGCTACAGAAGTGCGTAAGAAAGTGTTATTATTATTATTTCATTTTCCACCAAGAATGTATGGATGTAAGCGAGAATGTGTTTTTGTAATTTTGTATTGACGATTGATGACACATTCAAAAATACAGATTACTTGTAGACGTTTTGACCGCATAAGTGAGTGTCGGTATACAGAATTTATTTATTTATTGTTTTGTTTTTTTAATTATTTTATTTTATATTTATTATTATTATATTTCTCCACTCACTATCTTGTTTATTTAAAAAAAAACTACTCATTTTTTATTATGATTGTATACTGTAAATGATTGCTGTTATGTTAACTTTATAATGTTGCATGCTTTTAAATTAATGCTTAAAGTAATATGTGGGAAGAAAAGGATATAGTATGCAAGATTAATGAGAGTGAAAGGGCAGAATGTTAGACGGGCCTGCGCGCCCAATTCTTAACCCTTCGAACATAAAGTTCGTTCGTTCGTTCACCTTAAGTAAGGATTATTGATGTTTTTCTCTCTTATTAATTTAAGTAGTTAAACTTATACAGTAAAATGTATGTTATTCAATGTTATTCAAATGTATATATAAAATGTATATTATTTTAAATTGACATCAGCTTGATTTTTCCGGGACATGTCCCGACTTTTGACCTTTTCTATACCCTTTTGTCCCGATTTTTTGCATTGAAATAGGTCAAATCTACTATTTTGTCCCGGATTAGGGTTTTGAAAATATGGTCACCTTAGTTAACAGCCATGGAACCGAAAAATACTTGTAACAGGAACTCCGCTGGATTGAACCAGCTGGAGGCTCGAAAAAGCTACACCATTGCTTAAAACTTCACAAAAGGTGCAGGATCAGATATAAGTTAATAGTGCTCTTCCCTAAGCAGCATTGTTCCTGACATCTAAATTATGTTGTGAAAACTCCCTTGAGATAGAATCATCATTATTCTTCTATCTACAACTCTGCCAAGGGTAATCTTGTGCGACGGTAGACACCTTTGAAGACCCATTTTAAATACTTGTGGCTACTGGTGGACCACTACAGGAGAGCAAAGAGGAGGCAAATCCTGTTGCATAATTCACCTACGCGACGGTTGGAATAGTGCATGTATCATTTTCTCTGGTAACTTGCTGGATCACTGCCTTTATAATACTGGAGAGACGTCTGTGTATTACCTCACCTTTACAGGATAGTTTGAAACAAATAAAGGTACAACACAAAGGTAATGTTTATGTGTGTACAGGTTAGATCCATCACATTCGCCGATCGTGCTTTACTGATTTTTAGTCAGTGAGATCAGATGTTTACGAAGAGCCATTAATGTTGAAAATAGAGACAGAATGAAAAATGAATTCATCAGAAGAAATGTAGAAACTACTTGCTGCATCAGGTATATAGAAAGACCGAAAATTAAGTGCTTGGCCATCTCATGAGAATGAAGCCTGATAAATTACCACTAAGCGCCAACTACAGTAGAAGATTTGGATTCAGTTCGCGGAGAAGACGAAGAGGTAGATAGATAGGCAACATCGCAGCTACTATACAACAACACGGGTTTACAGCACCCAGCGTAATACACTTGGCTCAATGACTCAAACGTCAGTTCCCCACTTCGCTTCAAGGAAATCTGGTGAAATCCATGTTTCATTTAACATCTTGTTTTTGCGATCTTGAAGACATTTGATATCACGAACAAATAAATATTATAGATTCCGTTTGTGTCAATAATAAAAGTGGCTGCTGTAAAATTGGAAGATAAAGTCAAAAATTGGAATGGGGTCACGTTTAACAAATGGACGATGCACTAGAAACATGAGACGTTTTAGAGTCCACATTTTGTCTGTCACAATAACACAAACAGGAGACACTGATGAGATATATAGATTGGTTAAACACAGTATAAGTACCCAAGCTTTATTGACTTCATGATTTATTCAAGAACAGAACAGCTTACTCTGCTGCTGACTGATCGTTGTTTTAGTGATTTACCTGACATGAAAAACACTCTTAGTCCAAACTTTTTCAATCTGCAAACTTGTCAAATATTTCTTGAACGTTTTGCTTCACGTTTTTAACTTCATGGTAATTAACAGTGTGAACATATGACAACTGTGTTTTTTTCTCCGACAGCTAAGCTGTCAAGACTGACTTCAGCTTTATTTAAGGGCATATTTTTGATGTATATTTTAGTTGTTTCATTCTTTCGTATTAGTTCATGTGTTATTGTGTCCGACGTGAGTACATGGTTAGGATATAGTTTGCTGCGCATACTGCAGACGTCCAACATCACTACAGCTGAGAAAGTCATTGTCGTTCTGGCATAACGACAACGGCGAAGATCATTTCGTGCACACTCACGGCCATAAAGATACAAATACGTGCAAATAAGAAAAAGCAAACCTAAACAGACCAGCTGCATGCTGATGGTACAGTATTAATAGTGGTGCCTAGCTGGCAGGGAGGATAGTGCGATTCTCTTCTGTAGCTAGTGTCACAGTGCTGGTTACACCATTGACACTAGGTGGCAGATGGCAGGCCTAGTGACATAATTCAAGTTTACAATCTCTCCTTTTTATCTTCCAAGTTATTTAGTTGATATCATTACTGGCCATCTCCGCCAGAGGTGTAAATTCCTGGATGATACTTTAATCCTTTTCTTGTTTACTTCAGGTTCGTTCAGTTTCTTCTGTGATGTTAATAGTGACTTCGTGTAGTGGTAGTTTAAATGTACATGGCATACAATCAGCAACCCATAAAGATGGATTCAAATTCGTTCTGATCCTTCAAAACTTTTAATAACTTAATGAAACAACACATATAATGAGTTATTCAAATGATAGAGTTCGCATAGAGGCCTTTACTGGGTCTTTGTACTAAAGGTTAACTCATACATGAATTCTATGTCTTGTAACTTCCGTATTCCTCTTTAACTTATTCTTTTCTCCTGTAGACTTCCTTGGTCTTCTCAAAACCTGCTCCTTTTTCCTCATATACCAATGCTCTTTATTAGCATTCCATACTTGATTTGTTACTTAAATATCTTCCTCGACGAACTGGTCAGACAGGTCTCTATAACTGCTCCTAGCAACAAAATTCATCTCATGCATAAATAATTGTATGTACACTGTAGCAAGTGTAATTTGCTGGAGAGGTTAAGATGTTATAATTGGATGGTGTATTGCTGTGGAAGTGTCCACCGTGTGAGGTCAAGCTATGTAAGACCCTGAGTCTAATAGTTGATGAAAATGATGACGAATTCTCAGGGTACCTAACGCTACCTCTCTAGATCTCACACGGGCTGTATTTTATTTCTAGTGGCTGGTGTATGATGTGACTGTCTAGGGGTGAAATGAAAATGATGGTACATCAATACAACACACTATAACTCACTATAATTAAAGGAATAAGTCTGTGGTTAAATTTTTGAACATTAATTTCTTTTTGTGTACAATTTTAATCTGCCTGTCCTGCAATCTCATTTGGAAAGGTCTTTGAAAATGAGGAAAATATATTTTACAACAAATGATTAACTAAAATTGGACTCTTTGTCCGATAAGAATAATATTAATATATTGTTCCTGTAGGTGTATTCACAGACTGTTATTTAGTACCTAATAGTGTAAGTCATTTATATGAGAAGCTGTTACTGTCATGATGCCCCCTATCTTTTATAGTTAATTTTTGGGAAAACACTTTTTATCCCAATGCAAAAATATGTTTAGATTTTGGGCTACCAATTCTGCCTCTCCCTTCCTCATAGTGTTAACCAATCAAAATGAATCACTCCCATACCTCTTTTTTCAAAATTGCTTCCCAAAAATGTTACCAATAAAATAAGCAAGAACGATCGTCTGTTTGTCACACTGTACCAACATATATAATATTTCTACAATATCTTAGTTATTAATTGAGCGATTTTCGATATCAAAACATATTATTAGTCAGAAGACTATAACCTATCAGTCTATATAAGTTTTATGTCAGTCTTTAGTGTCGTTAACATTTTTTTCTTTTTCCATGCATTTTGGGTTTTGTTTTTCTGAACCATATTATTAATAAATTCTATCTCTAATATTCATCTAAGTCATTGTGAGTACTATGGAGGATTTGATATATTGTAATAATATTAATTCTATCTGTCTAACCACCCTTTTATTCTGTATAACTAAAGTCATTCTAAGTTTTCACTTTCAGTATCGTTCTACCCCTATTTTCCCTTCTCCCAATGGTTATTTGAATCTTAGTTACATTGTCTAGCCTAACGAAGTGGCGGTAATAAACAGTAAAGCTTTCTTACGCATTAGCCTTTAAACCTCGGTTACTATGCAACGTGGATACAATACAATGCATTAGTTTATTTTTAGATTCATAAAAAGCATTGGTTTTATTCTTCTCTCACTCTCTGCCCTCCCCTTTTCTCTCGCTCTACCAAGCGAAACCAGTATGCTGCACGCAAACTGTTTCATGTCGATTACAAATTTTCAAGACGGAGTTACAAAAACGAGGGCGGGTTTTGGGATAGGCTTTTCATTTTTCTTAGCGCGAACACTTTTTAACCTACAGCTCGCCACCAGGCATCGGTGATGATGTCGGGCAACAAACACGGGCTTGTAATAGTTTTTACTACTTTTTACTCTTTAGTTAAATATTAATGAAATTTTGATCAATTGTATCACTGATCTCACCACACTTCCCCCCTGTTAAGAACATGAACCCACGTGCTAGTTTAAAATCTATGATACACATTAGATCAACTAACTCAACTACTCTTTATGATTATTCTGGGTTTCTTCTGGAGGGTGTCTACTTAAAAAGTCTGCCCCAACATTTTTCGAACCCTGAATGTATTCAATGGTGAACAAATATGGTTGAATGAGTAAAGACCACCTTAGCAAACGGGAATTCCCATGTTTTGCCTGTGCCAAGAATACTAAAGGCTGATGATCTGATTGGACCACAAAAGTTCTATCATATAAATAGATCTGGAACTTCTTAATCGCCCAGACTAAAGCAAGACATACTTTTTCAATTGTAGAGTAGTTTTGTTCCGCTCTGTTTAACTGGCGACTGGCATAAGCGACTGGGTTTAATTCCGCATTTGGTGAAGAGAACCTCTGTAACAAAGTGGTCCCCAAGCCCACATTACTAGCGTCCATTCTTACCACGAATTCCTGAGTCAAATCAGGTAATTTCAAAATAAACCTGCTAGTGAGTTTTTCTTTTAATTCATTATAAGCCAATTCGTACTGTGCCGACCATTCAATCTTATCAGGTTTTCCTTTACGAGTCAAATCTGTCAGAGGCGCACACACAGAATTAAAGTTTTTAATATATTTTTGCCTCTACACCTCACGGTAGAAGGGGAACGACTAAGTAAGTAAGTATATATTTTTGATAAAAGCCACAAAGTGACACGAAAGATCGCACATCTTTCTTGGTCTGTGGTCTGGGTGCTCTCTGCAATTTCTCCAGATTCTTGGGGTCAGGGGTCATGCTACCCTGATGTACAGTATGTCCCAAGAATTCTAGTTCCTTACATCCTATACAACATTTCGTGGGTCTAGCAGTCACTTTTGCCTCTCGTAGTCTATCAAACAGCATGTTCAAAGAGTTAACATGGTCCTCAAATGTTTCCGTCCCGATAAGAATATCATCCATGAAATTGGAGATGCATGGATTTTTCAGTGGTTCCAACAGTTTTCGCATCATTCTGGAAAACAAACTCGGCGCATTTTTCAACCCAAACGGTAACATGTTAAATTCGTGGTGCCCTTCCGATGTGCTAAACGCCAGATAAGGTCGAATCTCAGGCTTTACGGGGATCTGGTAATACCCTTTACTGAGATCCACCTTGGAAAAATATTTTGCCTTATTCAGTCTGGCAAAGAGTTGGTTAGTATCAGGTAATAGATCCACCTGACTTTCTGTGACAGCCTTCAGTTTCCTGTAATCTATGCACAGACTATGTTCCCCAGATGGTTTTCTCAACAAAACCACACTAGAGCTATAAGGAGATTCACTGTGAGAAATAATCCCTTCTTGTAACAAATAATCTATCTCCTCTTTCAAAGCTTTCTCTTTTGCGAATGGGATAGGATAGGCCCTCATACAGATGGGTGTTGGGGCTAGTAGTTTCATATCATATTCCAACAAATTTGTGTGCCACGGCTTATCCGTTAACACGTCTGTATATTTCTCCAGAACCTTTTGGATCCTCTCCCTCTGCCCTCTGGTCAGGTGATTACTGATCTTCACCTGTGCAAACGTTTTACAGGGTTTCAGTGGATATTCAAAAGAGGTGAGAGGTTCATTTTTCATTTCGGTTGCTATGGCCAAGGTCATTAAGTGTGTTCCTTCCAAATTACTTCTTTCTTGATATTTCTTTAGTAGGTTCACGTGATAGACTTTTTCCTTTACCTTCTTGTCTATCTTGTAGTTTGTTGGGGATACCTTTTCCAAAACTGTATATGGACCTTGCCATCCGATTTGAAGTTTATTGCTGCTGCCAGGTAGCAGAAAAAGCACCTTCTCCCCTACAGCAAGCTCCCTATCCTTCGCTTTCTTATTGTAATATGCAGCATGTTTCTTCCTGGCTTGTCTTAATTTATCATTTGCAATTTTCCAGCCAGTTTTTAAACGAGTGGTCAGTTCGTTCACATATTGATATGATGAGGTAACAGTCTCTTCTGCCTTCTCATCTGTCCACGTCCTCAATAAGGCTTCCAATGGACCTTTAATTGGCTTACTTAATTTTTGTCGGTTATTTGCCAGACCAATTTTTCATGGCACCAGTTATTATTATGTGATTGGAAGTGTGGTGGTGGTGACTTTTTCTTCCTTTTGTCATCACACAGGAACCTTCCACTACCAATTCTTTTCGTCGGGTTTTCTCCCCTCAGTTTCAGTTTCAAAGTGAGAGAACCTCGAAACTCCTTGACCGGTAGTATCAATTTTCTCATGTCTACCGTCAACTCCAACATGTGAGCTTCTCATCACCATTACCCTATATGAAGTGGGAAGTACCACCTGTCCGTGACCATTTGAACCAGTTCCGGCCTTCCTATATACGAGTTTATTCTTCATATAAAATTCTCCTTTATTAGGAGGGGTATGGCATTTTGGGAGTTTCTTAAAACACGGCTTCAGTGACCTATCCTCAGCCTGTGCCTTCCTCATCTCCTCTGGATGAGTATTTATAGGTTCATCTTCCTCCTTCTTTGACTGTGACCTGGTCTGCACTGTTGCCATGATCACATGTCTCTTGGGATTCCCCAAGAAGACATAACGACACCCCAAATATCAGAGGGTAGATGGGTTCGTTTATCACTGCTGCTTTGATTACTCCTTTCACATAGCGAGTTTTCACAGTTATCCTTGCGATGGGAAGTGTCATGGTTGCTACGTCCTTAGTCGCCCCTTGTATCTCCACTGTTTCTGTGGTATACTGATCTGGTTTCACTAGGTGAGATCTCACGACTGAATCAAAATCTAAACCTGTATCATAAAGGCACCTTATGGTGACACCATTACATACAACATTCTCACAAACTGGGGGGAGATAAGGCTCCTGCTAGTCAGTAGGTTTGTCCTTTAATCCCTTGTTCCCCGTTTTCATTGCAGCGAAGGTAGAAGGTTTCTTATTACAGACTTTGGTGTCATGAGTGTCCCTCTTACACCATCTACACCATTGCTTTCCTTGGTTGAAAGGTTTTCTTTCATGGAATTTACGGTCATTGAACTGTGGGTTTCTATCTCTATGGTCGAATCTTGACCTATCAAAGTTGGGCTTACCTCGGTTTCCCCGATCTCTATTATCAAATTTATTTGAGATTTGTGGGGCTTTATTGTTATCTATATGTTTCTTTCTTGCGCCAGCTACTTCTGCCTGGGCCGCCTGATACCTCTCAGCGACATTAAGTACCTCACCCAACCTTCTCTGCACCTTGTTCCATGAGAAACTTTCTCAGGTCTGGAGCCATGGACTCTCTCAGTTGCTCTATCATGATCATCTCTTTAAGATCTTGGGTTTTCCCCAGAGCAGTCCATTTCTCCAAATAGGTTTCCAATCTGGCAGAGAATTGGTGGTATATCTCCCCAGACAAAAGCTTGGCATTTCTAAACCTCTTTCTATAAAACTCACCATTTTTCTCGTATGTAAATCAAAAGAGCCTGCTTTAACAAGTCATGATTGTCTTGGTCGTCCCTGCTCATTTTTGCAAAAACTTCATAAGCTTTTCCCCTAAGATCCTGGGATACCTTCAGACTCCACGTTTCTTTTTCCAACCCATAAGTTGTAGCTAGTACCTCGAATCTATTTAAAAATGACTCTATGTCATCATCCCTTTCAACAAAATGATCTAAATGGAACCCCATGGCTGAGTTAGAGGCCCCCTGACTGGCAGTAGCATCAGAGGTATATGGGCTGTGACCATTTTCAGGAGCATGGCCTTGCAACTATAACTCCCTTAGTCGTAACTCGTTCTCCCTCTGTAATCTCTTATCTTCCTTTTCAGCCTCCATCTGTACTCTCCTCTCCTCCTTTTCAGCTTCCATCTTTTTCTCCTCAAATTGGAGCCTCTTAATTTCAGCCTCCATATCAGCCTCTAATGCCCTTGCCTCTTTGTCAGCCTCAATTTGTAACCTTTTAATTTCTTTATCTGCTTCAATTTGTAATATTCTTTCTGCTTCTAACTTCCTATCTTCTCTATCTCGTTCAATAAATTTGTCACACTCTGAGGTTACATACTGGACCATCTCTGGCCCATCCATGCCCATCTCTTTTGCAGCCTGCACAGCAGCAGATCTAAACTTTGCCAAGTCCGCCATCTGATCAATTCTAAAATGTTCTAACTCAATTTCTAAAATAAGTACAACTCTAATTAAATTATTCCAGGCTCTGACAATTCATCAATTTCCCAAATTCTTGGGTAATATTAATAATAGGGATTCCCTGGGTAAAATCGAAATGATGTTAATGCTAAATCCCAAAACAGGACCCCAATTTATGTAGTAATGTTATAAGAATTTTTAAAAAATCCCCGGGCGAGCGTTCTATATATGTAGCAAGTGTAATTTGCTGGAGAGGTTAAGATGTTATAATTGGATGGTGTATTGCTGTGGAAGTGTCCACCGTGTGAGGTCAAGCTAATTAAGACCCTGAGTCTAATAGTTGATGAAAATGATGATGAATTCTCAGGGTACCTAACGCTACCTCTCTAGATCTCACACGGGCTGTATTTTATTTCTAGTGTCTGGTGTATGATGTGACTAGTGTCTAGGTGTGAAATGAAAATGATGGTACATCAACACAACACACTATTTTTCTTCTTTGATCCTTAGCCGCCGACCGTCAAAGCAGTCAGTGGCAATCACGCCTAGTGGCGTCTTGTAGGGCAACAACAAATTGATTCCACTTTGCTCGATCGGTGGCCATCCTTCGTACAGTCCCCCAACTCTGGTTCATTTTTAGCATCTCAGCCTCCACAGTCCTCCGCCAGGTTGTTTTTGGTCGGCCTCTCTTTCGTTTTCCTTCAGGAGTCCAAAGCATAGCTGTTCTTGTGATGTCATCGGAGTCTCTTCTGAGGACATGGCCAACCCAGCTCCAGCGTCTGCCAGCTATGATGGTGTGCATGTCCTCTTGCGTGCTCTGAGTAAGCAGATCTTGGTTGGACAACACACTATAACTCACTATAATTAAAGGAATAAGTCTGTGGTTAAATTTTTGAACATTAAGTCTTTTTTTGTACAATTTTAATCTGCCTGTCCTGCAATCTCTTTTGGACAGGTCTTTGAAAATGAGGAAAATATATTTTACAACAAATGATTAACTAAAATTGGACTATTTGTCCGATAAGAATAATATTAATATATTGTTCCTGTAGGTGTATTCACAGACTGTTATTTAGTACCTAATAGTGTAAGTCATTTATATGAGAAGCTGTTACTGTCATGATGCCCCCTATCTTTTATAGTTAATTTTTGGGAAAACACTTTTTATCCCGATGAACTGTCAGATGGCCCAGCTATTGGCACATCCCCTTATTTTCTTTTATGTAGATGGAAACGTCCACACTGCTCTGCATAGAATATGTCAGCACACAGAAGCTCCTTCTGGCTAACTGCTGACAATATAAACTTTCACTGGAGACTTTCTGTCTTTAAATATTTCATAACGTTTTCTGTCACCGGCTGATAACAGGAAATAAAACCCTGCAATAAAAAGACACCCTGGCCTTTTCATATCTGATTTAGACTTCCATTAACGATCTATACATGATGGGATGGGATCAGCCTCATGTGTATACAAGTGCACCAGCCCCTAATTCATATGACTTCACCTTACTGTGACCACACCTCAGGTCCATATGGCGGATACGCCACTGTAATTTTACATAGTTTTCTTCAATACAATAAAGTGGAGTAAACACATCTCCTTCTGTATGATTTTCTCTTCTTTTCCTAACTATAAACGCTCTAGGCATGTTGACGAGTGTTCATGGAACACAGAGGCTTGCTAACATATTCTGATCTAATATTAATAATAATAATCCTAACAATATACAACATTCAAATACAGTTCAATTTGAGGACTCAATAATTTTTGCTCCCGGCATGTCCTTCATTTTTCCCAATAGCAGTATCTAGCTTTTTGCAGTTTTAATAAGTCATATTAATAAATAAATCATTCTTACCACAAATTCAATGAAATATAACACAAGTAACGATGACTGGCAAATATGGCCTAAGTTTCTCTGCCTCTGTCCAGACTGTTAGATTAGTATTTATTTTACAATCAACACTTCTGTTCTCATCGTACTTTAGTACAGAAAATTTCTATTCAAATGGCCAAGAGCCTTGTAAGCTTTTTCTAATATCAATTTGGGCTGGCCAATGAAATCAGGCGACTACCAAATTTTGAATTTAGTTTTCAAAAACAAAACCCCAAACATACTATGTGTCTCGTAGTCCATTGGCCAGTCTGCCTTAGCTATGCCAATGCAAAAATATGTTTAGATTTTGGGCTACCAATTCTGCCTCTCCCTTCCTCATAGTGTTAACCAATCAAACTGAATCACTCCCATACCTCTTTTTTCAAAATTGCGTCCCAAAAATGTTACCAATAAAATAAGCAAGAACGATCGTCTGTGTGTCACACTGTACCAACATATATAATATTTCTACAATATCTTAGTTATTAATTGAGCGATTTTCGATATCGAAACATATTATTGGTCAGAAGACTATAACCTATCAGTCTATATAATTTTATGTCAGTCTTTAGTGTCATTAACATTTTTGTCTTTTTCCATGCATTTTGGGTTTTCTTTTTCTGAACCATAATATTAATAAATTCTATCTCTAATATTCATCTAAGTCATTGTGAGGACTATGGAGGATTTGATATATTGTAATAACATTAATTCTATCTGTCTAACCACCCTTTTATTCTGTATAACTAAAGTCATTCTAAGTTTTCACTTTCAGTATCGTTCTACCCCCATTTCCCTTCTCCCAATGGTTATTTGAATCTTAGTTACATTGTCTAGCCTAACGAAGTGGCGGTAATAAACAGGAAAGCTTTCTTACGCAATAGCCTTCAAACCTCGGTTACTATGCAACGTGGATACAATACAATGCAATAGTTTATTTTTAGATTCATAAAAAGCATTGGTTTTATTCTTCTTTCACTCTCTGCCCTCTCCTTTTCTCTCGCTCTACCAAGCGAAACCAGTATGCTGCACACAAACTGTTTCTTCTTCTTCTGGCGATTACAAATTTTCAAGACGGAGTGACGAAAACGCGGGCGGGTTTTGGGATAGGCTTTTCATTTTTCTTAGCGCGAACAATTTTTAACCTATAGCTCGCCACCAGGCATCAGTGATGATGTCGGGCAACAAACACGGGCTTGTAATAGTTTTTACTACTTTTTACTCTTTAGTTAAATATTAATGAAATTTTGATCAATTGTATCACTGATCTCACCACATACACCCTTCTGATACTGACAAGTGAGAGAGCATATTTGAAGTTCTTCTATAAAAGTCGACATTCACTTTTTTTGAAAATCATATGCAATTCTGGATACTTCAAACCTTGTTCAATATGGCTCCTCTATAATATCTCTAGATTCCTTCACATGTTTGCAGCCTTTTGGTTACTTTACACATAGTCGTTATAACCATCCGTTTTTTTTTTGGTACATAGTCGTAAAGTTCTCGTAATGAACTGACAAATCGTGCTTCTGCAAGATTCTCCTGTAAACAAAATTCTACTCTTTGCAAAATATAATCATAGTTCAATACTTACAACAACAAAAAAAAAACACAGAATAAACGCTGATCTCCTTTCAGAAATACACCTTAACTGTGAACCACTGAATCAAATCAAACTATCTCCCGACAGAATAACACTGGCTAGTGATGGCTGGACTTCTAAACATATTCACATAAACCCTATCTGTAAAATCACCGAAGGTCCATCTTTTCCGCACAGAGATCACACCTTTTTCCTGAAGCACAACTCAGGACTGACTGTAATGACCTCTAGTCATTTCTCGTGGTGTGTTTTCTTGCCACTCTTCTGATTCGCTGACCCAAATCTTTTTACTTAAATTTATTGGTCAAGCCTTTGTTTTTTTCTTGTTCTCGAACTTTCTATTTACAACTCACTATAATCACTCACTATTAGTTAACATGAACTGGTATTCTGAACCGTTGTCAGTTAGGAATATTATTATTTTCATTCATTATTTTCTCTTGTGAGCTGTCCTAACTGTTTATCTCACCTTAACAATAGCATGAATAATGCTTGGGCAAACCCCACGGTGACACTAGGCGGCAGTGCCGTTCGAAAAGTTTTCATAAAATAGCGCCTTTCCAAATAAAAGGTCTTGTGGTCTGCTTAGATAGAAACATTATGATTGAAGGAGCGGGAAACAGATATCCTAACTAAGCTATACCAGTGATTCCCAACCAGTGTTCCGTGGACCATTTATGGCCTGCGGCACATTATCAGGTTGTCCGCTGCTGCGTTATCGATTTGGTGTTAAGTTCTTTGATTTTGATCTGATTCTCCCTACATTTTAGCGCCATAAAACAAAAACAGAAACAGTTTGCAAGTATAACCAGCGTTGATACTGTCTTTAACTTCTATGAAGCTTAATATTGAAAATCTATTGAGCGAAATGCAAGCACAAGGCTCCTGTTGAATATTTTTTAATTTTAAACATTGGATTCTACGAACATGTAGTATGTAACCAATATGTATGTAACCATTATGTAAATAACCAATACATTATATGTATAATTTATTTTTCATTACTATTATCTTACAATTCCCTTGTCATCTGGCAAATAATTAACAACTTATGTTATTGACTATAGGCCTATTCATTTATTGAATAAAAACAGTTAAGTGTTTATGGCATTGCGGTATTACAAATAAGCTTGTGGCCCGCAACTTATATATATGTAGTTGGAAAAGTGGTGCTTAGATGTAAAAAGGTTGGGAACCATTGAGCTATACAATGGATAAGTCAAATTAGTCCTAGAATGTAGCACTTCAGCAGCCAAATTGAACTTCAAGAGAATGAACTGACTTTAAAAAAATAAGATATGAGAGAAATAACAGTAGGCAATAAGAAAACATTCCTAAACGAAATGGACAAGAGTGCAGACTTAAAACCAAATGAGATCAAAGGAGACAAAAGGACCCAGCAGCAAGCTAATTATTCAGAATGCAAAAAGAACATCAAATGCTCATGAGAATATGTTGACTGGGCGAAAGGAGACTAAACCGGAAGATCTTTGAATGATTCAATGAATTAAAGATGAAACCTAATCCCCATACATCTATATTAGCTGCGAAGTCCGTATACTTTGGTAACTTCCCCGACGTGAAAAAAAAACATTTAAGTCACTGGAAATGAGCAACCATAGAGAAGCACAAAAAAGCTATAACCATAAGCTATACGGAGGATCACAACCAAGCATATGTTGGACTTTGCGTTGGAAGCTAATGCAGCTGAAAATTGAGGTGGAGGAAACATCTAGATTCAATTTTACTCATAAAAAAATTAGTAGCGCTTGGAACATTTTCAAGCAACTTCATAGCAGAGCCAAAAGCAATAAGAGCTGCTTTGCAAGTATAAGCAGCAACTGGAGTACTAATGACAGGAAAGCACTGAGAAGCAAGAAGTGTATTTCACAGATGCGCTATCAAAAATAGTAGAATCCAGCAATCAAATAAATTAAGACCTAAATGTACCAGGAGTAACACTCTGGAAACTATCTTGGCTTACCAAAAGAGATGTGATACAGTGAGTGAATCCCATGTCGTTGAAATACCCATGGGAATGAAGTAGCTGACAGACTGGTAACTAAGGGTAGACAGCCACATGAACTGTTTCAAGTGTGGCAGATTAGGGGAGTTAACGAAAGATAATGTAAGAGAGATAACCGTACACGAGTTTAAAATCTTTTAGTTAATTCCTGCGTATTACAGACGTGTGATGACAGATGAGCTTCAACGCCATAGTTATTCTTCAAATAATAATTCGGGAACAAGAGGAAGATATTAATATTTATAGTGAGGAGTAACTCAGGGTGAGGTATTTCTTGGACAGGAGAGTACAAAAGAACAGGAACGTGTCGAAGTACTTTAGAACATTTGTAGCTCGTGTTAGCAGAAACAACTTTTTTTTTCCAACGTAGAGACAGTTTGTTAAGGAATGCTGAGATAGCCAGAAATGTATAAGTTTGAAAGAAAATACTACGCCCCGGTGATAACCGATCTCATGTAGAAATTTTGTCCTAATATAATTTCAAGCAGCATTAAAGAAAACTGAACGAAAATAGTGACAGAAGTGTCCGTTCTCTTTTCCTAGCATTCATGTTTATCGCCGACATTGTTGCGCCACGTCTCATTTTCTGTACTGAATTATATTTTACACTTCCTTCTTTCAATTCTTGTCACGTCAGGACTTCAGTAACCATCGTTTGTTGATAAGGATAACACTAGTCAACAAATTTTCAAAAGTTTTTTGTACCAGAAATTAAATGTACCATTTCTTATTGATTTTGACATGCTGATTTCAAATATCATAATGAAATTCACCAATTGGCTCTGGTTTTTTTTTTAATGATGAATTTACATTACAGTAATACAAATAATGTATGCTTGTTTACTTCTCTGGGCTAAACAGCTAGTCTTTCTACTTTAGCATTATAAAAATTGTGGTTACATACTCAATTAATTGATATTTTAACATAAAATGATAGAAAAAATAAAAACATTATTTAAAGTTCACATATCATGCTTTAAAAAGGCACATTTGAACCCATTCCGTCATTATTCAGTCGCTGTTCGAGCTATCTTTGCTTGCTTCTTGTAGTCAATCGATGAGGTGTCTCTTGTCACAGTCCAACAGTAATCAACAAGCATTGAAGGGCTCCAATTGCCTTGATACCTTGTCTCCATAGCAGCAATGTCCTGGTGAAATCGTTCACCATGCTCATCACTGACCGCTCCACAGTTTGACGTAAAGAAATCCAGATGAGAATCCAGAAAATGAATTTTCAAAGACATGTTGCAGCCAAGACTCTTATACTTCTGAAGGAGATTTTCTACAATTTCATTGTAATTATCAGATCTGTTGTTTCCAAGAAAATTGTCCACCACTGACTTAAATGCTAGCCATGCTGCTTTTTCCTTGCCATGCAACACGCAAAGAAACTCGTCATCATGAAGAAGTTTTCGAATTTGCGGACCAACAAATACTCCCTCTCTTATTTTAGCTTCACTCAGTCTTGGAAATTTTCTGATGAGGTATTTGAAAGCCTCATCTGTTTTCTCCATTGCCTTGACAACGTTTTTCATGAGACCCAGCTTAATGTGCAAGGGTGGCAACAAAATCTTGCTGGTGTCGATAACTGCTGGTTTCTCAACGTTCTTACTGCAGGCTGCAATGACTGCCTGATTGGCCAATGTCTTCTGATGTAATGGTCACTTCGTGCACGGCTATCCCACTCACAGAGAAAGCAACAGTACTTGGTGTATCCACCCTGTAGTCCAAGCAAAAGAGCGACCACTTTTAAGTCACCGCAAAGTGACCAATGATGATGATCGTAGTTTATACACTTCAAAAGCTGCTTAATGTTTTCATAACTTTCTTTCATATGAACTGCGTGACCAACTGGAATTGACGGTAACACATTACCATTATTCAACAAAACAGCTTTAAGACTTGTCTTGGATGAATCAATGAAAAGCCTCCACTCTTCCGATATGTAATTGATGTTGAGGGCTGCCATTAAACCAGAAATGTTGTGGCACGCAGAAAGGTCACCCTCTGTGAAAAAGAATGTAATAAGCGGCTTCTGGCGGTTCCTATACACAGAAATTGTAACATCTTCTGCCAGGAGATTCCACTGTTGCAATCTGGAACCCAAAAGCTCCGCCTTGTTCTTCGGTAAATTCAGATCTCTTACAAGATCATTCAGTTCACCTTGGGTTAGTGGATGTAGTTTGCTCAAAATCTGTGTCACTTGAGGTTGATGGTTCAGGACCACCAATGTCCTCTTCATCAGTGGAAGCAGCTGAAAAGGATTCTGGCACTTTGGGAACTGGTAGGTCATCGCCATGTGGTACCGGAAGTATTGCAGAGGGGATGTTTGGATATTCCAGAGTCCATTTTTTCTTCTTTGATATGCCTTTCCCAATTGGAGGGACCATGCAAAAGTAACAGTTGTTGAGATGATCAGTGGGCTCGCTCCAAATCATTGGGACTGCAAAAGGCATAGCTTGCCTATTGCCAGTCAACCACAGTTTAAGATGTGCTGCATATGTATTGCAGCATATGTGTGGCACCCAGCTCTTATCTTGATCTCCTATTCTGCAGCCAAAATACAAACTGTACGCCTTCTGGCATTTCTAACTACGATACTTTTGATAAGGACAAATGCACTAACTAATGGCAAAATTTTATCAGAGATAAGGTATTTATACACAAAGGTGATGTAATCATAGGTAGGATTGCATCATCAACTTCTAGTAACATTTTTATTGGTCATTAGAAAAAGTTATGCAATCGCCCACAACAGTTGCGTCATATATATATATACATTTACCGTAATTAAATAAACTAGTAGCATATATCTTGAAAACTAGAGCCAATCAACATTTTTAAATGTCATTTTCGTTTTCAGCACACCAAAATTAGTTAAGATCAGCTATTTTCATTTCTGGTACATTTTGGTTGTTGACTAGTGTAATCAGTCACTTTTGTTTGAACCAATATTGACACCGGATTACTGAGTAAACAATCTTGGGATGACCACAGTTGATTATATTATCATTGATAACAGTTCTGTCTGCCAGTTTCTTAGCTAGACCGGGTAAATGAGATTACCATTTACGAACAAGACGGGTCGAAGTATAATTATCTATCTTAACAGAGATTGCCTGTGATAGATTATGAAGTCGTGAGTGTAAACATGATCGATAATAGACGGCAGCTGGCATACCATATATGGAGAGGTGATTTGTAAACAACACATTTCTTTGCGGATGTCACGCAGGAATTTTCAGTGAGAGGTATAGGGAATATGCTCCAGTAAGATTTACGCAGATTGCATACTATTGGCTTGGCATTTGAGATGTAAAGATACAACATTTCTGATTGGAGCCTTGTTTTATATACTAACAATCTGGATGTGGGCCGAATGTTGCCTTATAATTTAGCGCATTGTGAGTTTGCAGCACTGTAAAATTCAACTAGTCAAGAAGACAGTCAAACAAGCCAGAGTAAGGAATATGATCAGGATTACATTTTAAAGGATTGGACAACGTGTCTGAGCATCTTGTGGATTTACACAACGATAACTCTACCTTGAATTTCTCAAGAATTTGGGTCGGTGGTACCAATTGGTGGTACTATCTGTGGAACACGCGAGTGGTATAAGTGGCCTGCAGTCAATGCTAGACACATACAGCAGACGGATCGTAACTGACAAAGGACCATCTTTGAAATTATCACATAATACTACGAGGGATGTGTTGCGGCCTCCAGACTTGACCAGTGACAAGTGTCATGATTTGGTGTGTCTTACAACGCGTCATACCGTAAGCCTTGCTGTGGGAAACTGTCTGATACAATAGCCAATGAAAAGGCTCCATTCGTGGTGTGTATACTGGAACATTTTATGCTTAACATAGAGGCCCATTTAGTGTAAATGATAGTACGAAGTTATTTAATTTCTTAACGACTAAAGATGTTTAAACGGATAGGTATAGATATTTCAACAACGGGAATGTTACTTTAGAGGTAGGTGCAAAGACGTCCTCGAATAGTAGTTCATTTATAGAGAAAGATCGTTTAAAATGACATCTATACATCAGGGTAGTCCCCAATTTAGTTAGTTAAAGTCTGCATAGATTTAAATGCATTTTGCTACCTAAACAATTATTATATAGAACGGTAGAGATAAATTCCCAGTATAACTCTAGCTTTAAATGATAAAAATCGGCCCAGAATTAAGAAAGATAATGAATATTAAAAATTTTGCACATTGAACAGAACGCAACAATACGCATCGGTTTTAGATTCCTAACACCGTTTTTGGCCAATGTTCTTCGAGACGGGGGAGCGGTAGTATATAAGTCCTTGAACTTGGCTAAATTGAGGTCCAAACTTCTCAAAAAAAGCAAGCTGAACAGAAGAGAGCGGTAAAAAGTGTTACTGTCATATACTTTGCCACTGTATCTGCATAGCAGACCTAGATGAACATTTAAAGCCTGTTACAGCTTGTGTGTATTGCCTGAGGGTAAGAAAGATATATATATATATATATATATATATATATATATATATATATATATATATATATATATATATATATATATATATAATTATGTAATTTTCTTGTGATTAATCCACTTGTGTGTTAGAAAGGGGTAGAATGTGTTAAGAAAAATTACAGGACTAGTGTGTTGCCGGCAGAAACCGGCAGCATATGTGTACAGTTAATAGGAAAGCCAGCCTTGTAAATATGTAGAATAATTGAGAAAGATGGCCAAAGAAAGCCTGCAAGTTTGATAACGTATTTAAAGGAGTATTTCCTAAAGGAACTACACACGGATCAAGAATATAAGAAAGAATGACAGGATTTGTTAAGATGTATGGATCAAGGTATTATTTAGTATGTTATAATATACCAAATCATTGTATGGAGGCGGATCATGGACAAATGGATCTAACTTAGGATTGAATTGGCTGCGAGTGGTGTGGAAGTAAATTGTCCTGTGCAAATTGTAGCACAATGTCTGACACTGTTCGTCTTGTCCCTTGTATGTGATGATAGGGTGGTGAGGAAACATATAGAGGTTGTGTTTAATTTTGTTTTAGGTTTTATCCTGCAACTACCAAGATTGTACGAGACATCCACTTCTGTGGGACTCTGTGGTGCGATAGTTCTTGAGGTTCATAGAACTGTTTACCCTGTTTTCCCGGCCTGGAGATCCAGACATTGGATGATCATGGCTAGAGTCGGATGCATCTCAACATGACAGATAAGTGGATAAGCAAATTCACTGGTCAGCCTATCCAGAGACTACATATAATAAATAAAATACAAATAACACAAACCTAGTGAGTGATGACTCATGATAGACATTATTAAAATGATTACTAACTCCACAGTCCAGCGAAAGTGATAAACATATGTGAAATATATAATTGATATTTGAAAGATAAATTTATCATATTGAACTATTTTGGAAATTGACATTCTATGTTTATTTATTTTATTTTGTAAAAACATTTGAATTCTTTATATGTTACCTAACCGAAAAGATAATCGGTATAGGATCAATAAATTGTAAATATGTACAATCAGTCTTGCTTAATTATTTAAATTGAATTAAGGTTCTGGTTAATATATAGTTACATAGTTAATTAATTAATTAATCCCCTAGCAGAGTCAATACAAATATAATAACCATTATTCAAGGGAGGATCTGGAGAGGTAGCCCATAGACATTCAGGAAAAAACACTATTATCATACTTGAAGGTTTATACAGCTTGATCCTACCTTTGATTGTCGATACACCCTTACTCTTTTCAGAGAATGGGGTATTTCTTGTAAGACCAGTCTCTTATCTGGCACTATCCTGGTATCATCTGATACATCTTTTTGTCCAGGATATCTTATATCTTAATAACATCTGAACCTCTCGTGACAACGAGGGGGAAACTGTCCATAACCTGCAGAGAAGAAGAATCGGCTGGAACAGACAGCAACCGACATCTTACTAACAGCTAAGTACCCATTCAAAGCTGCCAAGTGAACTCTCTAATAACGAACTTTTCACATAAGACCATCACCTGCGAGGAAATTTTAAAGGCTCTATCTCAATTCCTCCCACCTTTATTTATGTGACATTTGTTAACGATAATTGATTATTAATAGTGCTCTGCCCTGTGCACCATTGTTCTTGACTTCTGAAAATTCCCTTGAGATAGAAGCATCATTATCCTTCTATCTACAACTCTGCCAAGAGAAATCTTGTGCGAAGGTAGACACCTTTGAAGACCCATATTAGATACTCTTGAGTGTTGGTCAGTGGTGGACCATTACTGCATAGCTAAGGGGAGGCAATCCGTGACAGTTAATAAGTTCATCTTTATAAATGCATTACTTCAATAGACGATTTATTACTGTATTACTTTATGATGCATGGCGTGCACCGTGCTGAGATCCTCCTTGTGTTATCTAAGGTAGGAGATTGGAGCACTGATGAAATTGTCCGTGTGCAATGAAAATGGTCTTTCAAACCAAACCAAGGAGAATAGACCTTCAAAAACCTTATGGCACCAACTCCAGGTCTTTCCATATCTGCATCAATATTTTCATTTCCAGTTCTTTTCTCCACATGTTTATCGATCTACCACTTCTTTTATCCTCGAGATTCCAGACCAAGGATTATCATGTAAAGCTATCAACAGGTCTCCTCAATGTGTGCCCTGTCTATCCCAGCGTCTCTTCTCATCATGTTTTACACTGGCACTTGCCTGGCTCTTGTCATCGTTGCCACATTAATGATGTAGTCATACCACAGCGACTTTTCTATTCTACGCAAGCACCCTTTTATGACAAACAGTACCAGGGGTGGACAGGTGGTCGTGTAATCAGCCAGTGGTCGTGTAATCAGCCAGTGGTCGTGTAATCAACCAGTGGTCGAGGACCAACATACGTAGGAGCGCTGGTCTCTCGCGGCAAAGATGCCGGGGTCGATTCTAGGTATCGACACGCTTCAGTTTACCCAGGTGTAAGTGGGTACCTGACTTTGCACTTGAGTTAGGGAAGAAAAAGGCAGTGAGGAAGGGAACTGGTTACCCTAGTCTCTAACACTTCATTACCCTAAAGCAGTATCTGCTATGAGACTAAATTTTACCTTTCCATTACACTTTGGTCATCTGCAAAACGTAACTCATTCAGTGGGCTGTACGTTTCTCTTTCATGGTGTATTTCTTCTCCTGTTTCCTTGCGATGTTAAATTAAAGATATTCATATTGAACGGTAGTGGTGATTGCACACAGCTTTGCCGAACTCCTGTGGTTATATCAAATGCATCAGCTGTTCTTACCTCTCTCTCCTGAGATAAACCTGCTGTGGATGGGAAGGAGCGAAGCTCCTGACCGGGTTGGAAGGAAAGTCCACAGGCTCCCCAGCCTCGCAGTGACATGTCGTTAGGCCGGAGGGCTGAAAGCCCAAGTGCCGCTGGTTACGGGGAAAAAAAACTTTTAAAGAGAACAAAGCATTAGCACTTCTCATTCCTTTCCTGAATCGAACACTGTGCCCTACTCAAAATCATGTTGTTTAACCATGCGTGTTATTCTATGCTCCAAACATTTTTCATAGTGAAATAAAGTAACGGTAGCTTTCATAGCAGATGCTGCCGTAGGGAGTGAAGTGTTAGAGACTTCACCATACTAGGTCCAGTATCGAGAGGTGAGGTGGCCAGTTCCCTTTCTCGGTGCATTTTCCTTCCCTAATAGAAAAGAAGCAGAGTTAGCTACCCATTTACCGCTGGGTAGACTGGAGCAGGCCCGTACCGTGATTCGAACTTTGCACCTTTGCCGCGAGAGACCAGCGCCCTAACCCCTCTGTCAATGAGACGCTCAATAGTCAAATACATCTGTATATGTCACATTCACTTTTATTACCCTTCTTCAACAAACATGGACAAGTCAATTAAGGTAAATAAAACAGCCATCCAAGACAGGGCAAGGTCCTCTCGCAGGGAGGCGTATGATGCAACACAGAGAAAGCCGAAAGGAGTCTGTGTTACTGACTAACCTTCTTTCTTCTAGGAGAACTTCCAGATTTGGTACCTGGAATGTTCGGACATTAAACCAACGAGGGAAAGTGACACACGTAGCAGCAGAAATGAGGGAATATAAAATCGAGGTTCTGGGACTGTGGGAAACAAAGTGGAAGGGGGTAGACAGGAAGAAACTCATCACAGGTGAATTGGTGCTGTCCTCAGGACATGAAGACGAAAGTTCACACCACAGTGAAGGGGTAGCTCTTATGCTATCTAAAGAAGCACAGAAAGCACTCATTGAATGGGAAGCCGTTGGACCCAGAATAATAACAGCTACTTTTAAAACAGCTAAAAAGAAAATAAATGTAAATGTCATCCAATGTTATGCACCAACTAAGGACAAAGAAGAGTCTGTGAAAGAAGCATTGTATACTAGACTACAGGAAATTATGGAAAAAGTAAAAAGGAGAGACATCACATATTTGATGGGTGACATGAATGCAAAAATAGGTACAGTCAACACCGGCTTTGAAGAAGTCATGGGAAAACATGGGCTAGGAATAATGAATGAAAATGGGGAACTATTCTCAAACTTCTGTGCTTCAAATCAACTGGCGATAGGAGGAAGCATGTTTCCACATAAGAGAATACACAAGGCAACATGGATATCACCAAACCATAGAACAGAAAATCAGATTGATCATATATGCATAAACAAGAAGTTTAGATCATCATTGCAGGATATAAAGGTATATAAAGGAGCAGACGTGGCATCAGATCACCACCTTCTCATAGCCAAATTAAAAATGAAACTCAAGAGATATGCAACAATGCAAAATTATAGACAACAATTTAATGTAGAACATCTAAGAAATCAGGAAACAAGAGACAATTTTGCGGTCACAATATCCAACATATTCCAACAGCTGGAAGATGTAGAGAATACAGAAGACTATTGGCAGCAAATCAAAACTGTATGGAATGAGATATGTGAAGAAATACTGGGGAAAAGGGAACGACAACAAAAAGCATGGATGACAACAGAAACCATCAATAAGA